>CM076575.1:1314137608-1314606578 GCA_034641835.2 Pinus albicaulis
TTTAGGAAAATTGATGAATAAATATAATTGGCAGCTTTTGAATGTTATATATCTGACTTTGTATAAATAAACCAACATTTATAAACAAATGAATTTATAACCAATGTCAAAGCCTTCGGACCTTATATTAAAATCAACATTCTGTGAATAAATAATTCATAAACAGGCCTTGGCTCTGGGCCCCGCCTTCCCAATCAATTGTATGTTGTACCTTAGGTTAATTTTCATGCATCTCTGTTCAATGATCACCCTCCGATGCGCCTGCGCCAAATCGAAGACTCTTGGCGATTTCGATCAGCGTCGTTATTCGAAGTATAACGTGTGAAATGGATACGGAAAGGCGGTTTTTGAACGGTCCGCTCCGCCAAGTGTTGATTCCTTTATGGAATCGCTCCTCGACCTCGAAATACCACCACCGTACCCAAAGTGGTGCAAAATGGGGCAATCCGCTCTCCAAACCTACTCGTGGTTTTTCCACAGTGTTTAACCAAGGTTAATGCGGTTTACGTTCTCCTTCGTATTCATTAACTCGGGTTCTTGACCACGGTACAGGTTTTCTATCTTGCGACCAACAACGTTGTTTCCCTGTATAACCGGATTCGACAGAGTTTGTCCAACCATTTGATGGAATTTACCCCACGACACAGACAGAGGATGTGGAGAGATTTGCACAGTGTTCTCCTATAATAGCTAATTTCAAGAACATAGGTTTCAGTGCTTCGGACTAAGTGATAGCGCATACAAAGACAATTTTGTTAACCTTCAGGTACTCAACAGACCAGACACATATATTCAAGTAGGGAACAAATGTTAATTACATACGATCTTCCTGTGAAATCTCCTCCTCTCTATACATCCGAAGGATACAATTATATACACTTACAGAGTGACTCTTCGGTTCTTTAGTGAGGACTGTTTAGAAAACCAACAGTCTCCTTACAATAATTCAGTGTAACTGATGTATGACAATTGGACTAACTAGACTATTCGACTTCTTTATGACTCTAATTAATCTAACACTACAATCAAACGAAGGTATTGACACCTAGTCAGAATATTCGAATAAGCTAAGCCCTCCTAGCCACAAATATGGACAAAACTTCTATATTAAGTTTAGGAATGTCTAATGCCCCTACATCAATGTGATTGCTTTTGTGCCTTTTTTTTAATGGTATTCATCATCCCCTACAATTTCATGAAGTTTTGGGCAGTTACCTGGGCTCTGGGGCAAAAAAGGTGGCACAAATCCCAAAGTTTCAGGTACATAATTGACCAAACTAGGCCTTGTCCACTACCTTGCCTTGGCATGCCTGAGACTATAGGCTTTTAGGCACTACCTTGCCTTGGTATGCCCATGAATAAGGATAAAATTGGTTAAAAATTCAGTCTTGCTCAGGGTGTAGGGGCCTAGAAGGTTGGGTTACCTCCTGAGGATGTTTTTGATGTTATGTAAGGTGTGTTTGTCTTGTTTCTGTTGGTTCTACTTCCTTAAGGTAATATAGGAAGTTAAATATCATATTAGTAGCCTCTCGTCACATGTTTACCCCAGTTCATCGGTTACTTGGGTAGATGTGGGAAGAGGATGTTACAAAGTGGTATCAGAGTGTGGTTTCACCCTCCTTGGGTTTCGTGTGTTGATCATGCATCCATGTCAATTGCATATTTTTTCCTCATGCTTATTTTCTATGTGTGCTTGTTTCATTTTCATATTTTTGAGCAAGGTTGTATATGCATTTGTTATGCATGTCAGTGTCTAGTTCCAATTCTCTTTGGTTCATATATGATACCACATAGTGGTATCCAAGCATGGTTCAACCCTTTGACTGGATGGGTGGTGTGTTGATCATGCATTTGTTACACAGTAATTTATCACCATGCTCACTTCCTGTCCCTAATACTGAAGTGCCCTGTGGCAGAACCTGTGCAATGTTTCCATGATGAATAAATATGTAAAGACATCCCCTAGAGACTCAAAGAAAACTGGCTTGGAATATTACTAAAGAAACTTCGTCAAAACCCTAGTTTTTTGGGTCAACGCATTTCCTAGTTTCATGCTTGTGTTGATGTCATATTGATAGTTCTAGCTTCGCACTACCATCACCCTTATTTCTTAGAAAACCACGCTGATGCCTTTCTGGCAGTGTTTCCTCAAATGGAGGAGAAGATTCAACCTCTAAAAGTTCCGTTGCAGTGAGTTTATTGTTAAACACAGACAGAGTCAGCCTTCGATTTTTTTAGAGCTTTGATCTCATCCATAGGGGTTTATCCCTTAGAAAGTGGACCTTCCTCCCCTTTTCATGGGCTCCTAACCTTTTCTCCCTTCCTATAAATTGGTCCCCATCGTTCCACTACTAGTTCGTTATTGTTGGGCTTGTCTGAACTCTCGTTCCATTTACATTCTTTCACTGTGATAATGCCTAAGTTGTTTGGGAGAAGGAATGCTTTAGAGATTCGTATTTTCACCAAAGGGAGGCCTCCAACATCAAAGCTTGGGTTGTAAGCTCTTCCTTTCATATTTATCAATAAAACGTCTGATGTTTGTGTTCTATATTTGTCTATTTTTTTATGCAAATATTCTATTACTCCTTGATCTGCTAGATAGCTAATGTTTAATGACTATTATGTATTGGATTACGTTTGTTGTTGCCTCTTGATCATCCACTTGGATTCGTGTGCCACCAATAGCAAGGAGCGAGCCTAAAAGGATTGTGGATCAAGGTCATCATCAACGGTTCAAACATAGCATCAGGAAAAAGGTACCTCTATCTATTTTCTTGTCGCATTTTTTATATTAGCTAAGAAAGATTTGCATTAGAAAGTATCTCAAGTTGCTAGACCGATTGTAGGGCTAGAGAGATCGCCTCTGTCTATAGAGGGGATTTATCATGACAACAGAATTGGTGACTCCACGAGGGAGATTAGCCTTTTAGCCTTCCTTTCCCGGACTGATCTTTGATCATTTTGACCGATAACTGAAATATAAGCTTGCTTAGGTCTCTGTTAGTTTGCATAGGATTTGATAGTCATTTCGTTGTGTCAGGTATGGTTTTGGTGTGAAACTCTTTTTTGTTTTTCCTTATTTTTAGTACCCAAGGTGTTTTATGTTTTCACAGTAGCGCTGCCAGCGTTTTTCTATATAGCACAGCCGTGCTGATTTGTCTTTCAACACTCTTCTGCTCATCATAATACCGTTGATCTCAAACCGAGGAAAAGTTGGGGTTTCCCATTGTTTTTCCAATGTGTCCTAGCCCCTGAAGAATGCTTTTTGAGTCTCAGTGACCTTCTGCCTGTGTGTTTGACTTGTTTGTCTTCTTTGAACAAGCATTTTCGTTTCTTTGACTTGCTTATGAGTTAGGAGATTTTTGACCATTTCAAACACCTTTTGTCGCATTGCTTCTGACTTGGTTTGAAGTAGTTTTTCGTATGCACTGGTCATCACTGCATTTCTGACCTTAACTTCAATTTAGTTTCAAACATAAGATCACAAATTGTTTGGTTTACGAGTTTAGAAGAGTGTGTATTTTTCCAAATTCAAAGGAAAACTGAAAGTAATTTTCATTTTAGTTTTTTATTTGGCTTGTCTTTATCGTTTTGAAAAAGGAGTGAAAAACATTTCATTCGTGTATTTTTAGACCGATTTGGATTTCCGTTCGATTGAAAGAAAAGCAAAAAGTGTGGTTTTTTCATTTCTTCATCCGTTTCGTTCATTTTACTATTCATTGCATTTCAAAGTAAAAAGTAAAAAGTAAAAAAAAGGGGTTTTATCTTATGCATCTTAGTGGAAAAGAGAAATGTTTTCATTTTTTCAATAAGTTGCATTTTTGGGGAAAGTGAATTCGATTTGAAAGAATTGCATTTTATAGTTTTGAACTAGTTTGGGGGGGCATCATTGTTTTCTCCACTAATTGCAATTTTGTTTGCATCGCTTCCCTAAATAGTTTAAACTTCATTAAAATGGAAAGATATTATTTTTTCATTTAGCTCGCATTATAGGATTCGGGTAACATTGATTTTGAACCAAAAACTGAAACTTAACTCAATATCAACATTAAAATTTACCCAATTTTCCTTAAGAAGCATTTGGAACTAACAAGAACATTTAGAGGTCTAGGATAAAGACATGTTCTGGCGTCATAAAACATAGGAGCTCTCACTAACAGTCTGTGTTACAACCGGGGGTGATATCTTGTCTCATGTATGGAAGTATACTGATGTATGATAAGCATAATTAGGGTACTCTCATCAAACGATTATACATTAGATAACATTACTATGGACTAGACTTGCACCTACCATCGCGTATATTTGGGGAGACACCATTAGGTTGAAATCCTACCATGGGTAACCGAGTCGTTCGCCTTGTAAACGTGATGCAACAAACACATCATTCAGGGAGATCAACTGTAGTATGTTAAGTCCTCGGTAATTTTTCTATCATTTATAACCAAGGTGTATATTATAATTCATTGTGGAGCGGGGTACCATGGGGTACATTTTTTGTTATGTTCTGTTTATGTTTTGTTTTGCATGTTGCACGAAAGAGTCAAAGGGGATTTGGGGCGGGTCAAAGTCCCTTAATCAATGTATTGGGTTTAAAAGGGAAAATCATGAGTCTCAAACCATGGTATGTGCACGTCTAGATAGTATAAATATGTTAATATCAAGTCTAGAAAGGATATCTTATGTTTGATGATGGATGCTTGTTAAAGGTTTTGATCTAAGTCTAGGTTTTTGGGTAGAAAGTCTCCTGCTGGCTAGGTGCGTTGACACCTAAGTCCTGGCTGTGTGTGTAGAAGGATAGATTGTATTGAAGGACTGAATATATTGAAATCGCTAGATCTCTTAATAAATAAGACTGTTTTAGCAAACATGGACTATTATACGATCTCTTGTGTTGTTTATCTGTTAATTGCGTTAATATCTGAATTTGTTATGTTATTTCATATTTACTTATGTTTATGGTTAATTTCATCTACACAAATTAATGAAGTACATTGTGTGTGAATATGATCAGAGGAATAAATTTGATTGAAGTATATATGATTACTGTGCACAAATCTATTGAAGTATTCTCTGATAATCTGCAAAAGGGTTTGATCTGTTGATCTTTAAATGCACACATCTGTTATAGTT
Organism: Pinus albicaulis; assembly: GCA_034641835.2. NCBI lineage: Eukaryota > Viridiplantae > Streptophyta > Pinopsida > Pinales > Pinaceae > Pinus > Pinus albicaulis. The sequence continues at coordinate 1,314,142,742 of CM076575.1, forward strand.
CTGTTATAAGTTTTTTTAGGGCCACTACATTAAATTCTTCCTTAGGGTGAGGAAACCTGGTTCCAGCACCCCCCCATACTGCTTCGGGCGAGACTTAGATCTGCACAAGTAGGTCACTGCTGAAAGGGCCAGTAGTTAGAGGGTTTGTTGGTTTCACGATAACTACAAACCTAGGTCAGGACCCCTCAAGCCAAAAAATGGTTTTGTTTCCAAGACCAAGATCATTTTGAGGGAGAATTGATGTTTTGGCATCTTACACAGAACAAATTACAAGATTGTATTGATAAAAATAAACTTGAGTTTGCGATCCAAGAGAATAGAAGTTCTAAATTATCTGCTAAAGATTGGGTACACAAGTATATTTATACAGAATTCCACGAGGTTTTCTTTACTTCCTTTGTGAATGAGTTGCATGAGTGGTTGTATCGATTGACTGAATTTTAGACTTGTGCAAAGGATGACACAGTCACTCAGTGGACTCCATAGTTAGTACAATAGTTAGAGAAGACCAACAATGAGATTACCCACGTAGTAGATCATTGGATTGATTGTGTTCTGGGAGGATTTGTAATTGAGTTTTCTATTAATCAAATTGTATCTTATTCTAAAGCAGAAAGAATAATTTTCAAGGGTCCCATAGGTAAGTTCTTGCGCTCTTTGAAGTTATGGATTAATATGCTATTGCGTGAACAAGGTACTTTGTGTAATCATATTGAGTGAATGTCCCAAAGAAGCCCAAGGCCCAACTATGTGCAGTGGGAGAACTTAACGTGTAGATCTAGAAGAAGGGTTTATTTATAGTACTCTCAAGGGTAGATATGAAAGTGACAAAGAATCAAAGACTAGTATCTCTGGTGAATCTGCACACTCTAAAGAAGAAGTCTCGCAGGATCAGAATAATCTTGGTTCGTTGGCCATAGTTTAGATCCCATCCACTTCACTTCCCAACTCAGCTCGTAAGTTGTCACCCACTCCACCTCCACGTCCACGTCCACCACCAGGCGTAGATATGGATGCATCCATGAAGTTACCTACTTTCTGAGGTATTGGGAATGAAGATATAAAACAATTCTGGTTTGTTACCAATGCTATATGGAGAGCACAACAAGTGAACAATGATGATGTTAAGAAAGCATAGTTAGCCATTGATTTTCAAGATCATGCACTGGCCTAGTATATAAGGTATGTATAAGTGAATCATATTGCCACTATTGATGATTTGAAGGCTGCGCTAAAAGACCAATTTAAGAGGCCGAAATCATTTGCGCAATGTGTCACTGAGTTAAAGGAATTTCATCAAGAACTGAATGAATCTGTATGGGATTCATATCAGAGGTTGAAGCGAACTATCATAGATGGTGGATTCACTATTGATGATACCCAACACAAGGAATGGTTTATTTCTATGCCGCTCCCACATCTGCGCCAACCCTTGAGTCAATAGAAGATTGCCACACAGGCTGAGGCCATAGAAATTGCAATGAAGTTAGAAGCTTCGCTGATATCAGCTGTGAAAATTGGGACGCATCAGATTCAAAGCCAATTGGAAGTGATACATTTAGAAATACAAAATCTGTGTAAAGATAAAGGAAATGAGGTGTGCGCAGATGTATGGTGCATACGATGCAAAGTTGTCGCGCATCATAAGGTTCAATGCCCTGTGTTCAATGATTATCTGCAAGCTGGAGGACCAAGCCCACTGAAGAGCATGGCTGGGCTGAGTGGGACACCTACACTACGGTGCAAAATGTTTCAGGCTATGGGTATGCATGTGACTTATTACTATTCACGGATTGGAAAATATATGCCACAGTTAAAACAATCATTTTTCAAAATTTTCTCGTCGCTGGGACGTGATGAACATCGTTGTCACAACTTTGATTAATGATTGATCGAGCTGAATTATATAGAATGCATGTTGAACCTACCTCACCAGCATCCCCATATGGGCATGGTGGATTCCAGACTAGAGGATGAGGAAGAGGAGGAGGAGCTGGTCAAGGAAGGGGACGAGTCATCTGCTACAGTTATGGAGATGTTGGTAATTATGCGCAAGACTATCCAAATCCAACATGAAAATATTGCAGGTACTATAGGAAATTTGATCATGTAATTGAAGATTATCCTGTTTTGATTGCCAAGATGCACAAAAATAAAACACAGACTCTGACGCAGAATATTCTAATGGTCAGGGTGGAAATGCACGACGAAGAGCCAATCTTGAATGTTGTCACTAGGAGTGGTGAAGCCAGTAGTGAGGACAATGGATAGAAGTCGGATACTAATCTTTGGATTCGAAAAGTGCCTAAGAAAAAGGATGGATTCAACTTACAACGCAAAAAATACACCTTTGTAGAGGCAAATAAGGGGTTTACAGAAGCAAGCGCATTGACATCAAGTAAACCTATGGAAGTGGTTGGAGTAAACAAAGAAATAAAGCCATTTTCATAGGCTTGTATCAATTCATTGTGCAATAAAAATGCAATTGAGAACCTTCAAGCATTTATAGACAACTGCACGGAAAAAGAACAACCCCAGATGGAGCAAAATTTTTTCAATAAGATCTATAAGAAAAAAATAAGAATTGGACGAGAGATGCACTTGACTGCTCATATTGGTGCCTATGAGATGGATCGGGTCATTTTGGATCTAGGATCTGATGCAAATGTTTTACCAAAGCAGACTTGGTAGTGCATGGGAGGGCATAATTTGGAGTGGTATACTATTTATTTGTGCATGGCGAATCAATAGAATATCATTCCATTAGGAAGACTCTCACATGTGGTAGTATTATTGAAGGAGCAAAGGTGCTGACAGACTTTTAAGTCATATAGATTGTGGATGATACTGATACCTATCTTGCGCGGTTGGATTTATATTGGGCTATTAACATGGATGGCATCATAAATCTTATGAGGAGAAGTATGGTATTTGAGAAAAATGGAACGAGAGTTGTAGTTCCTCTAGATCTAGTAGAAGGTCAAAGATATGCAGAGTTGGTGTGCGCGGATGACGATGTTGACCATATATATAAGCTGACTACATGAGATGATGATTGGATAAACCTGATGGCTGATGGAAGACTTAATTGGGAAAAAGATAGTTCTTTCTTCTTAGATTCAGATGAAGAGCTAGAGAAATGGAAGAACCGACTACATTATGTATCTACGTTGCACTGCAATCGAGTGACTAGAGCTCTTTTCTACATATAATAATAGGTACGAGAATTACCGTATTATGATGGTTTAACTAATGTGAACATGGTTTTAGGAGAAATTGAAAGGACTGTTCCAAAAGCACAGAGATTCTATGCACTTTATATCGTGTTGCGCTCTACCCCAGCATGCTGGTGGGAGACTCACAAAGGAAACTTGGGTAACTGGGAAGAATGCACCTGAATGATGAGACTGCGATTTGAGTTCCCAAATACCAGATTGGAAGAGACTTACTCTGGAAAAGGTGATCCGCGTAGACATATGGGTAAATTTACCGAAGTATGGGGCGCAAATATGAGACCAGAATGGGTGCACATGTTCATCCATACTTTGGGGAAGGTGCCTATGGATTGGTACCTAGAAACTGAGTTGCGCCGAGGGACCAATGAATGGACTGCGCTGACAAAAAGTTTCATTTTAACCTTAATATTTGAAATTAGGTTCTATTGTTTGGGAAAATAAATATAGGGTATTCAGGAGGCCATATTTGACACTACAAAACCAAAGGTAGAGCGTGCCTCACCAGCATGGGATGCATAGATGATGGACATTGTGAATTGCAGAAATTTGACAATTGAAGACAATGAGGAAAATCAAAGGAATATCAAAATCCATAAATATGAAGGACATCGCGTAGTTTCTAGGCCTTCAATTGAGTCATTAGATGTCACTATGCCTATGAATATTCTAAAATTGAACATTGTCTCTAAAGAACAACTAAAACTGGTGAAGATCGGAGATTATTAGGATAATGATACAGTGGGAAAGGTCACTAAGCTGTTGATTGAGTATCAAGAACTATTTCCTACAAATTTTTCTGAGATGAAAGGGATAATAAGAGATCTGGGGGTCATGAAGATCACTTTGAAACTAGATGCGCGACCTGTGAAGCAACACCCATATAAATTGAATCCAAAATATAAGAAGAAAGTTAAGGAATAATTGGAGAAAATGGTTTTTGCAGGAATTATAGAACCAGTAGAGAATCTGAATGGGTGATTCCTATGGTGGTGCAAGATAAGAATACTAAAAGCTAAATAAGGATTTGTGTGGATCTACATAAATTGAATGATGCCTATGTTCATGATCCATTCCCGACCCCATTTTTTGATGGGATCTTGGAAAATATAGGGGGACATGAGGCCTATTCATTTACAGATGGTTTCTTAAGGTATCACCAGATCAAAATTATGATGGAAGATAAAAGTAATAACACCTTTTCCACATAATGGTGCTCCTTTCAGTATACATTTATGCCATTTGGTTTGAAGAATGTGCTTGTTATCTTCTCATGCATAGTAGTAGCTACATTCAAGGAGTACATCCATAAGTTCTTAGAAGTATACTTTGATGATTGGAATTTCTTTGGGTTGTTGAAGAAGCATGTATCAAGTCTGCACCTAATGTTGGATACTTATTGGAAGTATTAGATCTCAATTAATTTGAAGAAGTGCATATTTTGTGTGCCATTCAAGATATTTCTAGGTCATATTTTTTTTCAGCAAGGGTTGATGGTGGATCCAACCAAGATCGTAGTTATTATTAATTTGGAAGTTCCTGCCAATATGAAACAACTGCGCTCAATTTTGGGGCACACAGGGTATTACCAGAAGTTCATCCAATGTTATGCACTAATCACTGTGTCTATGGAAAAATTGCTCAAGAAGGATGCATCATTCTATTGGGATGAATAATTTTGGAAGAGTTTTTAATTACTCAAGGAGAAAATGTTCACTGCACCCATATTGGTCTTTCCATACTGGTCAAAGGTATTTCGTGTGCATGTTGATGCCTCTTGCATCGTGCTAAGAGCTATTTTAGCACAACTAGGAGCTAGGGAGATTTATCATCCTATTGCATTTTCAAGTAGGAAGTTATCAAGTGCATATTGTAATTACTCAACTACGGAGAGGGAAGGATTGGATATGGTCTACGCGCTGCAGAAATTCTGCCACTACCTGTTAGGAGGCCACTTTAAGATTTTTACTGACCATTCTGCACTGAAGTACCTGGTCAATAAGCCTGTGTTGGGGGGAAGATCTGCAGATGGTTGCTGCTATTTTAGGAGTATGATTTTGAAGTCATTATGAAACCTGGGAGACTGAATGTTGGGCCAGACCATTTGTTGTGCATTGAAAATGGAGAAGAGATGACTAGTTTGAAAGATGGTTTACTAGATGCACATCTATTTCCTATAAAGGTGGTTGATGATCATTTTTCTAATATCATTAATTTATTGACTACTGGTCGTGCGCCCTAGGAGTATACATTGCAATAGAAGAAAGAGTTGGTTGCGCATGCAGATGAATTTACTATAATTTTCGGTCAGTTGTACAATATGGGTATAGATAAGGTATTGTGAAGGTATATATTGGAATTTGAAAGACAAGCTATATTAGTTGAAGCTGTTAGGTCCCTATAGTGACTAGTGTAGTCCCTTATTGTTGTTAGTATAGCCCCCTGATTGCTATTATTGTGCCCTTACATTATTATTGTTAGGTCGACTAGGATTATATTGTGACCCCATGGAATCCTATATATAGAAAGGAGGTTTTTTCATTTGTATCATCAAAGAATTGTTCATTTATGTAATGTAAATGAGGTTTCCCCCTCAAAGTGGCTTATTTCTAAGGCGTTGATATCTCTTTTATTCTATTTTTAGAGCTGGTTTCATAACATTTTGTATCAGAGCTTTGGATTCTAGCGTTTCACTTCTCCAAACAGGTCATCGTGGTATTTGCGCTATGAATTTTTCTCTTAGAAGTTTTAGAAGCTCAAATTTTTACCAAAAGAAGCCAAAATCTTGAGGAACATCGTGTAAAAATTTCACATCTTGGTTCGCAATCTTTTTAGATATATGATCTGTGGAATTTATGTTTTTTGCAGGCTCCTGAATTTCATCTAAAAGAGGAGACCTTTGGAAAATCATCATAACTCTCTCTCTGAGCATCAGATTGGAATTCTATAAAAAGATACCGAAGTACACTGACTTTATTTTCCTGTGTATCAATTTTAGAGCCGAAGGAGGAAACATTGACACCTGGATTTCCATATAAGTTCACTCTACTGAACCAATCCATAATTAGGTGATTGTGGGAGATTGGGAATAAATTTGTCTTGAAGCATCCAAATCAAGTCAGACTTGTGGCATTAGAAATAATATTCAGAGGGCTACCACAGAACCAAATTTCAGATATTGAAGATTTGAAATAACAGAGATAATTTAGTTTCAATATCAAGCTCCTAAAAATCAAGAAAAGGTGTGTATTTTTTTTTCAAATTGCATAAGTCTTGTTTGAAAAATCAGTTTGAAGTGATTCCAAGGGCATACTGAAGCATACATAGCAGTATTGGGTTCTAAAATTCCCCTAAGAAGAATTCAATACCCATTAAGCCCTCAAAATACTCTACTATGAATCATGAAGAGGAATAAGTGAAACATGATATATCACAATTACAAGAGCAAATTGCTATAGGGTAATATTCTTGGGTGGTTATTGAATATCCCTCTCAGGGCTTTCTAGTGCCCGAGGCAGACTATAAGATTAGTTGTAAAGTTCCAAAGGTACTGCATACATGTTCATACTAATATATAATTGAAAAAGCAAGTTTTGGAATGATTACCTCTTTGTGTATGACATATTCTATGGAGAGCTCTAAGTGGCAGGGTAGAATTCCTTCCTCACCGGCTCCAAATCCAGATCTTGCAACCAATCAAAGCTCCGTGTAATCCTCATGACAATATAGCTTTCAAAAAATTAAAAAAGTATATAGCTCACATTAAACTACACATATCTAAGCCATTCATATCATGCTACATAGACAAATGAACAACAAATGTGACACTGATGCATCGAATGGACAAAACAGATACAGTTCTATTGATTTATAAAAATGAGGATTACAACTGTCAGTTGTACCAAGCCCTCCTCAGCCTTTCAATTTCTCTCTCTCTCTTTCTCTATCTCTGAGTGTGATTATGCTCAAGGCAGAGAGTCCTCAATGAACCTCGCCGATCTTCAAGCCTCACACTACAACAATGAAACTCTTCTCCACATATAATCAAACCTTCAACCTTAGACCAAGAGCCCACACCTCCAATTTATAGGAAATGGAGAGGAAAAACCTTGCCAACTCTTTCAACCAGTTCAAATTGGGAAAGATATAGATGTGTCCCAACTTTTCTTTTCTTTTGCCTTCCATTGGAGTTCAGTTGTGTTTGGAAATGTCTAATAAAAGGTTTGTGCCATTAGTTTCTATTTTTGAATCGAATATTTCTAAGGAAAAGCTGGAAATTCAAGTCATTTTTCTGCAATATATTTCCATTTTCACATTCAAACACGGATAACGCTACCTCTTGGGCAAGACAAAGCATTACCCTAGGCATTAACACTCCCTTTTCATGGATACGGTGCGTTATAACTCTGCCTAGCTATTCTTAGGGTGCATTACCTTAGAAAAAATGGGTCTTGTCTAGGTCATTTTCTTCCTTCCATGTTACCTTATCCTTTGAGCTAATGAGGAGGTCATTTGTACTATAAGAGATGCCCCCTAAATTTTGAGGTCAAAGTCAAGGATGATGGCCAATATAATAAGTGTAGTAGAATGAGAGGAATTGGAGGACTGAGGAAAACCTGAAACAATAACATATGTCAAAAATATAGTATCTGTCTTGAGTCGGGCATTCCCATGCTTATTAGCTATATCAAAATTATTTCTCTAAAACAGAGATATGACTAGTGTGTCCACCGATAAGCACAATGTGGAAGCTTCTGTCATGACAAGATCAAACTGATAAGCTACAAAAAAAATATCGCAACTTGGGAGAGGAAACACAACTGAAATGATGTAAGCCTCAACCCAGGGTCTTGGTCGTCGCTTCACTAAACTGCATATTTCCCCACATGTGAATGAAAGAGTTGTAGTCGAACATGTGGGAAATCATCTTATTACCAATAAATAACAAAAATTGTTAACAGACGTGAGGGTGGCCACTGATAAGGATGATGGTCCCCAAGATGCAAAGTACAATATAGAGAGTGTGAATGAAAGGAGTTGATGTCAAACACTCGTAGAATCATTCGATCGAGAGAGAAATCCCAACCAAACACAAGGTGACATGCCACTGATGTCTGCAAGTACCCAGGTATTGATGTGTTTCTGGATCAACTTCCTAGATAATTTGTTGAAGTCAATAGGAAGAGATCTGTCAAAAGGTAGGAACTGAGGCGTCCTACATCAGTCGACATGAAACGGGAAAAGATGATTTTGTTTTAGAGATAGTCAAGAGAAAATGAGAGTAACTGAAGACAAATAATTTATGGTATATGATGGATTGGCTGATACAAGGAGTAGTAGATAGAGAGATCCTCTTGAACAATAGAAGGAACAACAACAGGGTACCAGGCAACTTAGGCTTGATGAACACCAAAAGGTGTCAGGATTCACCAATGTAGGAACATTGGCATACGAAGGCTAAACTCATATATGGTAGGGTTTGGCTAATTGCGAGTGAGTTTTCTGGGAAGTGCCATGTTCAAGATTTTTTGCTACCAAATCTACCTTTAGAAATATAACAAAATAAGTATCCACTTTGCCCAAATTTTCTCCATATGATTAAGTTTAATGAGTCCAGACGGGTAAATTCGGTGATCTTTTCATATTTAGAGAGTCTGAAAAACATCGTAAAATAAAACTCCAAGGGGGTAACTTTGTCATGTTTGATAATCGAGCACGATGAAGGGAGAATAGTAAGCCCAAAAAAATTAATTTTTCGTAATTTAGTCCATTGAATCCAAATAAAGTGATAACCCTATGTTCAATGGACATCTGCCTCATTTTGTTATGAGTATAAGGAGACAGAGTAAATTCAATTTTCTTCGTGGAATTTTAACAAGTCCGATGAAGAAAAACTTATTTCTCTTCGTGAATTTTTAACGAGTTCAAAGGAGACAAACTCAGTTACTTTTTCGGTTTTTTAACGAGCTAGAAAAATATGGAAAAGAATGGCTCATATTTCTTCGTCGTAGTAGTTTAACGAGCCCAATGAAGGCAAATTGGGGTTTTTTTAGTTTTACGAGATAGAAAAGTCCCTAAAAGGAAAGCTCGCCATTGGGTCGAACACGGTAAAATTTGCACATGAACACTAACAACTCATCAGAGCATCGATGACATTTAAAAAACAATAGTTGTGACAAAATATAGCAGGAATTTACCAATTTTAACAGACTAGATGAGTGAGTCATACCTCCAGAATGGCTATAAGAAGGCAACAAACCTTTATTTTCACTATTTTAAGTGTTGTGGTAGAGCTCTGGAGCGAAAAAGAGGTGAAAATTATGCTGTCAATTGTGGACGAACCGAGCAACGGTTTTTGATTCCGTGAGATCCAGGTAAGAGCTTGAACCTTCATCTAGTTTTCCATTGTCATTTTAGTTGTTTTTACTCGCTGAATTTTTGGTTTTTAGCAGGCCCTAAAATTTTTTAGTGGCTAACGTGGGTGCCTAGTGTCAGGGCCACGTTAAACACACTTCCTATTAAGGTACAGTGCGTTAGCATGCACTTATTTTCACTAGGGCCTGCATTAGCTAGTAGAATTTTTTTTTCAACTTGTTTTGCTCAATCCTAGAGTGTTTCAGCCTAAAAATAATCCATTGGAAATATTTCTTATGTAGGTGTGAATAAATTTACCATGAGTATTTGACACGAAAGAGACCATGAACGGGAAGAACATGAAATGGTTACCGGTGCTACTACTTTTTTGGTTCTCCACAGATGTGGTTACTGAAGTATGCTCATTTAGTGCTGATGAGAGGGCAGGAAGACCTTCTGAGATGGATCATCTAGCAGTGGGATTATTAGCATCATGTATTTCAAATCATGGGTAATGAACTCTCGATCGAGAAAGATGACATATACTACTTGACTGGTCTGTCATGCAGAGGACCGAGGCCCAATCTGACAGGTTCTAGGGCTGATCCCCGCACTATTGCGGATTTGATCTGAACTCACTGCATAAAAAATACTGTGGCGGTAAGTAACCGGGTGCCTATAGCATGGGTGGTCTCGATACCGATGAGGTCTCTCTTGTGGATGATAGTTCACATTGTTGGCGCTGGATTGCATGCAGCCTCAGGTTTTTGACTGGTGCGAAGGTGTTGTCCACCGGGTTCAAGAAGAACTAACGACATGTAAGACCCGAACCCAACGAGAGTTTGGGTATGGAACACTAATGGTGTCCTTCATACTAGAGAGGGTGCCCGCAATGAGGCCATGGATGATCACAGATGCATTAGGACCACGTGAGCTAGAGAGGCTCATTGGTTAGCTTTGATACCATGGACTGGAGAGGGTCCAATCCATCATTGTTTTGATGATGCATTCTTCGAGTGGCTAGATGGCCAAATCCTGATGATTGAAGATTATCCCTATGCGGAGATGAACTACATAGGAGATCCGGAATTGATACTGCCACCAGGCACTCAGTGGGGTCCAAATGGTAAGAAGGAACATGATAGGTGTTGAAGTATTTTTTATCTTTTGAATTTTTATGAATTTTTTTTGTTTAATGGGTGAAAATGTTTTGAAATGAATCTTATTGCTTGACACAGATGTGGCACCCGTCTATCCAACTGGAGCCCCTTGCTATGCAAGGCAAGGAATGCAGCTACCTGGGGCTGGCACAGTAGTAGAGGCTGCAGCAGCCACCAAAGAGGGTGATGACGCATGTAGTTTGCATGAGCTTGCTAGAAACCTTGAGGGTTTAAGCATGGGCGTGCCGCCTCTTCCCATGAGGAAGATCCTGTTTCACCTACAACGGCACATAGTGGGTGTTTCAGAGAGATTATTGGTGCCTCTTATGAGGTTAGCTAGAGCATTTATCTTCTACCATGAGAAGTAGGCTTAGGAGGAATAGTGGATAGATGTGTACATTTCAGAGCGAAGCTTAACAAAGCCAATTTTTGTAAAGTACCCAAGTTTTGGGAAGTTTTTTGATGTAACTTGACTAGACACAACATATGTATATATATATATATATATATGTATGTATGTATGTATGTATGTATGTATGTATGTATGTATATATATATATTGGCAATTGTTTTTAATTTTTATGTGTTTTTTATGGTGAAAAAATATACACTCATGCATGACTCCTTCTATAATAAATGTGACAAATGCCAATATAACACATAATTTTCCAATGAATCAGCTAATGTATTAGATTCTTTAGGAATGTGCTCAAACATGATGATTTGAAATTGATGTTCTAGAAGTCATACCCTTAAGTAATAACACAATAAAACTAGATTACGGACTCGATAAAAATTGTTTAAATGCATAACGATGAGTTGGGAATCTAACCTAACCACCAGATTAGAGATGTTGCGAGGTGCAACTTCTGTGAGGAGTTGTATCACCAACATGTACTCAACAATATTGCTGGTGGCATTGCCCAGGAAGATTCCCCCGGAACCAAGTAGCTCCGACTCAGGTGTGTAGAGGACCCAAGAAACTGATGCAATGTGCTGAGTATGACGACTGGCACCATCCGCGTATCCAACGTATGGTAAGGATGAAAAAGGCATCTGTGTAAAAGAAGAGAGTGTTCATGAGAAAAACACTCAAAAACCCAAAATATCCAGACACACCAAACAAATAAAAAATTGATATACATAAAATTACAAAGCATATGCCTAGTGGAATATTAGGCAAAATACTTCTTTAGATAGAGCCCATTGCGGGCTCAACGAGTGGAATCCAATTATAGTCCTGAATTTCATAAGATCCTTTTGAAAGGAATTTCATGATGACGTAAGGACCAAGCCATAATGGTTGGAGTGTTCCTACCCCCAAGAGTTCGTGTCTCTGATCGTAGAGTAGAAAGAGATCGCCCTCTTGGAAAGAACAAGACTTGACATATTTGTCGTATTGAGACTTGACTCAGCATTTATGAGCTTCGAGTGCCAGTGTGGCATCTCGACGAGTTTCGTCTAATTGATCAAGCAAGAGAAAGCACTCTTCTTCAGCAGTGGTGCTGGGTTGGAGTTCAAAAATGAGCTTGAGTGATGGAATCTCACACTCGATTGGAAGTACTGATTCCAGGCCGAATGCTAGTTGAAATGGTGTGAAGCCTGTAGCAGTTTTTACTGATGTTTGGTATGCTCATAATGCAGAGTATAACTTCTGATGCCATGTGGTTTTATGGTTTCTGACTAACCAGTGAATCATGGTTTTGAGGACGCCATTTACAGCTTCGACTTGACCATTCGCTTGCTGATAGTAGGACGAAGATTGATCTTGTTGAAAACCTAGCATGGAAGTTAATTCTGTAATCATATGGCTCTGAAAATGTGACCCATGATATGTGATGATTGAGATGGGTACACCGAAATGGTAGATGACCTAATTTAACAGGAACAAAGAATCGATTTCTCCATCGGCCTTAAAAGTGGGAATGGATTTTGACCATTTTGTGAAGTAGTCGACTGCAACTACAATGTAGTTATGTCCATCCAGAGAAGGAGGATTGCATTTGACAAATTCTATTCCCCATTTAGCGAAAGGACCAATGGAGTTAACCGGATGAAGAGGGGCGGGATGAGCACGCATTTTCTTCGTGAAAATCTGACACAGATGGCACTTCTGGACCGTTGCGATGCAATCTTTAAACAAAGTGGGCCAATAGTATCCTACACACAAGATTTTCTGGGCAGTAGCTATGCCAAAAATATGATTGTCGCATGCCCCCATGTGACAGTCATTTAAAACGTGTTCTACCTTATTAAGAGTGAGACAATGTCGAAAGAATAGTATCAACACCACGACGATATAGAGTATCGTTTAGCACGAGGTACTGTTTTTCTTGGTGATGAATACGATGACGGTCATATGACATAAGAGTTGGGAGGAATCATTGAGTTTGGAGGTAGACCAAAATGTATCCATACCAAGGATCAGAAGAGTCAAACAGGTAGACAAATTCATCAGGAAATGGATCATGAGCTACATCTTCTGGGTCAATTCTCGGAAGGTCTGATAGTAATTCGGTGAAGACTAGAGATTTCTTTGATTTGGTAGCAGTGAAAACCAAATCGAACTATTGGAGGATTACAATCCATTTGGAATATTTTCCTCCAATGATTTGACAAGACAAGATGTGTCACGTGGGATTCTCCAAAGTAATTACGGTAGTATGCCATAGAAATATATAGTGTTGAAGGCGGGTGACAGCAAAGACCATCACGAGAGATAGTTTCTCCACATGTGAATATCATAGTTTGGATCCAATGAGACCTTTTGAAAAATATAAATATATCACATTCTGACTATCCTCATTATGAAATTGAACCAAAACCATTCCTAACGAGGATGGTGAGGCTGCTAGGTAGAGGAGAAAGTCACGTGAATAGTTAGGGGCATTAAGAAGTGGGGCGGAAACGAGTGCTCATTTCAAGGCGTCAAATGACAGTTGAGCCTGATCATCCCACATATATTGTATCCCTTTCTTAAGCAAGCGTATAAATCCTTTCGTCATCTCGGCATATTTTACTATGAAACGATGTAAGAATTTTTCCTTCCCTTGAAAATGTTGGAGTTGCAGAATGGATTGTGGCGCAGGTAATTCAATGATCACCTTAACCTTATCGGGATCAACCATAATCCCGTGCTTGGAAATAATAAAGCCAAGAATACGTCCATACTCGACAAAAAATACACTTATTTAGATTCAGACGTATGTTGTAGAACCTACACCAAGAAAATATTTGTTTAAGATGTGCAAGGTGATGGGTTCGCTTCTTGGAGTGAACTGGAAGGTCATCCAAGTAATCTTGCACAATGTGTCTGATATCATGAAATGCATAGTCCATAGCCCTTTGAAAAGTTTCTCCTACATTCTTCAGACCAAATGGGAGTTTACGATACACAAATGTGCCCCAAGGACAGATGAAGGTAGTTTTATGCTTGTCATATTTTTTAATCTCTATCTAGTTGTAGCTCGAGGATTCATCCATAAAGGAGAAAGATTCAAATCTGGAACTATCTTCAATAATATTATCTATAAACGGCGTAGGATAATTTTCTTTTGTACAAGTGGCATTTAGATCACGATAATCGACACAGACCCGGATGGTTCCTTGTTTTTTATCTACGGGAACCGGATTGGAAACCCATTCTGTTATAGGAACGGGATAGATGAAACCAATGTGTAAGAGTTTTTCGACTTCAGTATTGATGGAAGATGCTTTGCGAGCGTGGACAGGTCGGAGTATTTGCCAGACAGGCTTGGCATTGTCATAAATATTGATTTTGTGTTCGATGGTAGATAGATCTATGCCAGGCATTTTGTCTTAAGACCAAGCAAAAACATCGCGGAATTCCTTAAAAAATGGATGTAAAGTGTGCAATTTCCTCAGGTTTTCAATCGGATCCAATCTGAATATTTTTCATGATACTCGTTTTGATCGAGATATCTATGAGCATAGTCTTGGAAATATTTCCCATGTTCCCTTCTGTATTGATAGCTTGAACAGTCGTGTAAGCAAAGGGAACGATCTTAGGTGGGTCAAAATATGGGATTTGAGTAGTGTTTGCGTCTAAATCAAACATCAAAGTGCGATGATGGAACTCTCCCCAAGGTCGTTCTTCTAGAGACATGATCTCTTGAATAGCTTCGTCCGTAGGAAGGAATTCATCAAGGAAATCCTTATAAGGAATTGTGATGGGAGAGTGGGTGGTACCATTGGTTGAAACTAAAGAAATGGAGGGTTTAGATGCTATTTGGATGGCTTGATAAGCAAACTCAACCAGTGATAGCGGAATCTGATTTCTGTAGGAATCAATTTCTGAAGGCGCCGGTAGGATCTATGGATCGATAGAGCCATGTGCAATGGTGGATATCATTGCAATTGTGTGTGGAATATCAAGCAATGGGAGAGGAAAAAAACCCATCAGGGAAGATTCCTTTAGAAGACTAGTACCAACGCTAACATATGAGTCAGGAATGCCTCCTACTATGGGTACAATGCTACTTGGTAGCGTGGAATAATCGAGGGTGCAAAAGGATAACTGATCCAATGTAACTATTTTCCCATCCAATGGAAATAGGATGAGTTGGAAAACCGAAGAGACAATGGCAGGCATTGTGCAAGACCAACTGCGACCCAAAAATAGATTATAGTCGAGATGACGATCTACGACTTCTATGTCCACCCTTATCGTTATCCCACTAAGTGAAATGGAAAAGCTAGCAAGGTAGCCTTTTGGGAGGAACATGTGGCCATCAAAAGTTTTAATTGAATTCGATGGTGGAGACAAAGTGGGAGAACCCAAAGCAAGCTAGCACGCAGTTGACATAATGCAGGTTGAAGCACCTTCATCTATGACAATGCGATGGATTGGTCTCCCTTTCGACACAACTTGTACCTGGAAAGAAAGTTGGTGTGAGAGGCGAGGTTTTGATTTCTCCATGCCGAAGATGGATAGCGTAGAATCCTAGGGGTCGATTCCAAATATGGCTGAAAGCAGAGATTTTCTTTGCACTGGGCAGGTTTGCAATACTTCGAGTGCAGACATGGCTGATGGTGCTTGTGCCAAATATTCTACAATGCTGTAGTTTTGGGTAGCACGTGCAAAGGTGTTATGATTCATGCGTCGAAGTGTCCCTTTTGGGGGATGAATCATAGGGTCAGCAGCAGGCCTTTCGATATGAAAATCGTTGGGCAGCGGTGGATTCGAACTTGTACCAGGTTCCTAAGCCTCAATGTAATATTCCCAAATGGGAAAAGCAGGAATATAGTTCAAAATTTTGGAACAATAGTGTAAATCATTATTTAAAAAAAAGAGGCCAATATGGAGACCTTTCATATGTTATAATAGTAGAAAAATATGCATAAATAATGGGTCATAAGATACACAACAAGAAATTACAAGCCTCCAATGGAAAAAATCACTCAAAATGAGGTGTTGCTACTATATATAAAAGCTGGAAGAACCTTACAACATTGTTTTAAAATATCTGCTATAGAAATTGATTATACATTAGATCTAGGGCTGATACGTGCCTCAAAAGATAGTCCAACACAGATCTGAGCACTATACAACCTCCTTTGAAGAACCCCTTAAGGGTTTTCAGCAAAACACCATATACAAGATGGGGATCTAGGCCCTAGGGCTGAAGACCCACTGCAAAATATAGATCTTCTAAGTGTGGCTGATTTGATATAATAAATATAATAGCCTCCTCCAATGGATCCTCTAAGTGAAAGGAAAATCCCCTTCACTAGAAAATTAGCTCTCCAAATGGTGTGCCAATCCACCCTGCAACTCCTCCTACAGAAATAACACAGATCTGGAATTAAACTACACTGTAGGGATGAATAAAAGGTTGGCCTAATGACAAGATCTAAAAATATGCTGCAAGGGCCTTCTTTACTGTCCTCCAAATGGAAAGGAAGCCTCCTCCACTAAAAATAAGCAATGAAATGACCTAGATCCAGAGATCTAGTCTCCACTTGCTGCAACCTACAAAACAACCAAACCATCAATAGGATCTGCGCTGTAAATGAAAGATGAATCTTGGCCTTAAGCCTGATATTGTAAAATGTAGTACAAGACTCCTCCAAGAGCTTCTCAATGGAAGAGGTGGGATTCTCGATCAAGAACACCCTGTGCTAAACAACACTTTATCTCAGCTAAACAACAAGAGAAAGATATATGTCTAAACAGGCCATATATTCAGAAATATCAATATACAAAAACATAACAAATATGGCTGCCATCCTCTTCCTTAAATAAGATGAGCTTGAAAATCATAAACCCCATCCAATAAAATCACTACTTCCACATAAATCATCTCCATCTAAAACTGCGTTGTCTTTCATTGATGACCACTCCTCCATGACAACGTTGTTGATTTGGTCAAGGTTGACCTAGTCAAGGTGATCCAACCCCTTTTCACACTAAAGTGTGCTAAATTAAGCTGCAAAGATCTATATCTTTCACATTGGCATTGATTTATTTCATTATTGGGAGAATTTTGGACCTCCAATTTCCTCTTGTTCATAAAAAAAATCAACAAAACAAAATTTAATATTCCAACTAGATCATGGCTAATTGGGAATGTTACAGTCCTCCCTTCCCAAATGTTGCTTGTCCTCAAGAAACTGACAAGGTGAGTGCTGCAACTCTTCTCCTCCTCCATTTTTGACACCAACATGTGATAAGCTTCCCTCATAAGCTAAGTTTTCACCAATCCATCCCTCCATGAATTGCTCCTCCAAAGTTCTCATGAGATGCACATAATCCATCCCACAAGGAGACAGTAGTTCAAATGAAACAAACATGGTTTGCCCAATGTTCTCCCTAAAAAATTTAGAATAATGAACATGGAAAATCTCTCTCCCATAGGGTACATACATTCCTCCCATTATCCCTCCAAACATTCCCATAAAAGTATAAGTACATCATCAATGTATGGGATCAAAATTAAGTACATACAAATAGAAATTTGTGCAAATGGAGGTGGGGCAGAGTCCCACATGTGGAACCAGCACAGTAAATATCCTGATTGCCTCAGATAATGATATGGTAAGTGGTTTCCCCACCACTTACTTGCTGCCCAAGTCATCTCACCATGGTTGAAAAGTGTGAGATATGTTTGGTGCTTTTGGAATGCACCCACAATGATACAAAATCTCTCTTTGATCTCCAAGGGAGTGGCCATGTTCAGAAATTTTTGTGGCCCAAAGTTGGCCATGAAGTTTGTATGGAATAATGCTCCTCCTTAGAGCTATGGCCTACATATACATGTTAAAATAATTCATATGATCAACAAATGAAACATTAGGTACATAAGCATGTTCTTTACCAAAAATTCTCCACATACAAATGGAGTGGTGCATAGATATATCTCCTCTCATTCCAAAAGAGGAAAGAGGTGGCTGAAATAACTCCTTCACAGAGTCATGTCTCTCTTCCAACTCCACATGGTTAATGCATATTTGAAAATTATGATATATTTCCTCTTCAAAGCCCTTCCAAGTGTAGCTTCCCATGATAGTGTTGTAGGCCTTCATGGAAGAAGTATGGTTGAAAACAAACTCTTCATAAGCTCTTTGTAGCAACTTCTCCTCGAGCTTGGAGGCTCTAGATAAGAATATACTAACATGATAGTAGATTAATCCTTCTTGGATTGAATAGCCCTCTTCATGTAGCTGGTCATCAAGTATCATGCATGTGAAAATATCCTTGTAATAATCCACCAACAGTTGGGATTTCCAATATGGATCAATTTTCCATAGTGACAGTGCTAATGATCTATCACAAAGAACATCTGTCATATGGCTACTCTCCTCGTTGACATCTACCATGCCAAATTTACATTTTAGAAGGTCATTCCTCCCATGCTTCTCCTCCCACAGCGCGGAATCTGAAATGAGAGTGGGTAATGATGATGTTGGGAGAATGTCTCCCTCCTCCTTGAGTCTACCGAAGACTCTCAGTGCCGTATCATGGTCTTCTAATGCTCCCATATCTACTAGATCTATGCTTGGAGCATCATGATGTGAGATATATCTCACCAAATATGAATCAGGTGGCCTCCTAGGTGGTTTGCCACTAAATAATAGTGTCCCATCCAGCAATCTCATAAGCATAATAGATGAGAATGTTAGGTCCTTGCTTCCACTGCACAAATCCAACTCTGTTTTATATGTGGAAGTGGTATGTGAGGGATATGTGTGCATGCATTTAATCATTTGAGATTTTCCACTCGTTCTATCCACCCATTCCATCTATAAAGTATCCCAATCAGTGGTGAATTTCCCCAAAGTAATCAACCATTGAACACCCAATATCACATTGGTGTCAGGTATGTCAACCACAAAGAATTGATCAGTCAATGTATATGTTCCCATGGTGACTGATAAGGATGGAACATAAAGCATGCATTTCATAGCTCTATCTCCTGGGACCAAAACAAAAAAACCCTCAAAAGAATCAGTGGATATTTCCCTCCTTTGCACTAGTTGGGCATCAATAAAATTGTAGGTAGCCCCACTATCAACCAAAACATAAACCCTCTGATTTAAGATGGAAACTTGGACCCTCAAATTCAAGCACTTAGGTACTCCTATCAATGATGCAAGAGCCCCTCCAATTGGAGAAAATGCCCCATTCCCATCTCCTGATGGTGTTGGTTCATCTCCTGCAGTGTCAGCATTGTGACCTCTCCTTGGCTCATCATCTTCTTCCTCCTCATCATTTGAGAAGACCTCTATGTAGTGTTCCTTTCCTGTTGCACATCTATGTCCGGGTGCCCAAGATTCTTGGCATGTGAAGCAAAGCTTCCTCCTCCTCAAATCTCTTTGGAAATCATCATCAAGAGGTTTTTTATTTTGGCTCTCTTTTGAAAGAGGAGCCTTCTCTTCTTTTCCCTTTGATGGAAAAGAGGGCTTATGCTGAAATGTTGCCTTTGATTTTGACAAGGCATCTTGAAGATATCTAGCCCTTTCAATGGAATCTTGAAGGGTAGTGGGCTTGGTAGACTTAACCAACCCATGAAGAGGTTCATCTAACCTATCAATGAGCATATAAACCCTTCTTGCTACAGATAAATCAAGAACCATAACAAAAAGTCTCAAAAATTTAGAAATGTAAGTTTCTGGATTACCTAATTGTTTAAGCTTTGCAAGCCCCATGAATGGTGCTTCAGGATCTCTTCTATCAAATCTTTCCACCAACCTTCTAGTGAACTCTGAATATGTAGTCACATTGGCATGGCCCAATGTAGGCAAGCCATGGAACCACCAATCATGTGCTTCACCCTCAAGGTGCAGAGCTGCAATCTTAATGGCCTCCATTTCTGGAACCTTGTTGAATTGGAAGTAGATGTCAAATTTCTATACCCACTATTTGGCAGTTCACTTGGATGACCCATCAAAGTTGGGTAAAAATAATTTTCCCATAGTGCGGTGTAGATCATGATTCTGAATGAATCCACCACTTCTATTATGATGTCTCGTCTTCTATTTTCCTTGATTTGAAAAAATTCTTGAAAAATGAAGTTTTCCTTGAATCTATGAGTTTGAGACTCATACTCCATAAAATAGTCTTCAAGGGATTCTTGCTCTTGAAATCCTTCATTTCCCATAGCCAAGAATGTAGGCATTGTAGAGCGTTGGGAAACTTGTGGTTGCTACACTGGTTGATCATTCGAGTGATGAGACATGCCATAGCCTTCACCATGATGAAATCATTTAGGGTATTCCTTGTATCTATCCATTCTCATCTCCTTGATCTCTCTAGAAATGTCTTGTATGGCTCTAAGAAGGATCTTTGGGAACTCCTCTTCATATTCACCTCTAGATAAAGGGGTTTTACCCTTATATTTCTTGTCATTTGTATAATCAAAATTTTGGTGTCTTCTTCTTTGTTACCTCTTCTCTCTATCAGTAAGATGCATAGGCTATGCCAAGATTATGCTCTGATACCACTGTAATATTCCCAAATGGAAAAAGCAGGAATATAGTGCAAAATGCTGGAACAATAGTGTAAATCATTATTTAAAAGCAAGAGGCCAATATGGAGACCTTTCATATGTTATAACAATAGAAAAATATGCATAAATAATGGGCCATAAGATACACAACAAGAAAGTACAAGCCTCCAATGGACAAAATCCGTCAAAATGAGGTGCTACTACTATATATAAAAGTTGGAAGAACCTTACAGCGTTGTTTTAAAATATCTGCTACAAAAATTGATAATAAATTAGATCTAGGGCTGATATGTGCCTCAAAATATAGATCCAATATAGATTTGAGCACTATACAACCTCCTTTGAAGAACCCCTTAAGGGTTTTCAACAAAACACCATATACAAGATGGGGATCTAGGCCCTAGGGTTGAAGACACACTAAAAAATACAGATCTAGAAGTGTGGCTAATCTGATATGATCAATATAATAGCCTCCTCCAATAGATCCTCTAAGTGAAAGGCAAATCCCCTTCACTAGAAAATCAACTCTCCAAATGGTGTGTCAATCCACCCTGCAACTCTTCCTACATAAATAATGCAAATCTGGAAGTAAAATGTGCTGTAGGGCTAAATAAAAGGTTGGACTGATGCTAAGATCTAAAAATATGCTTAAGGGCCTTCCTTAATGTCCTCCCAATGGAAAGGAAGCCTCCTCCACTGAAAATAAGCAATGAAATGACCAAGATCTAGAGATCTAGTCTCCACTTGTTGCAACCTACAAAACAACCAAACCCTCAACAGGATTTGTGCTGTAAATGAAAGATGAAGCTTGGCCTTAAGCTTGATATTGGAAAATGTAGTAAAAGACTCCTCCAAGAGATTCTCAATGGAAGAGGTGGGATTCATGATAAAAAATAACCTTTTCTAAACAAAAATCTATCTTAGCTAAACATCAAGAGAAAGATATATGGCTAAACATACCATATATTCAGAAATATCAATATACACTGAACATAATGAATATGGTTTCCATCCTCTTCCTTAAATAATATATGAGCTTGCAAACCCTATGACCCATCCAATAAAAGCACTACTTCCACACAAAGCATCTCCATCTAAAACTATGTTGTCTTTCATTGTTGACCACTCCTCCATGACAACATTGTTGATTTGGTCAAGGTTGACCTAGTCAAGGTGATCCAACCCCTTTTCACACTAAAGGGTGCTCAATTAGGCTACCAATCTCTATCTCTTTCACATTGGCATTGATTTATTTCATTATTAGGATAATTTTGGACCTCCATTGTCCTCTTATTTAGAAACAAAATCAGCAAAACAAAATTTAACATTCCAACTAGCTCATGGCTAATTGGGAATATTACACTCAATGACTGGATTTCCATATAGTTTAGCTTGGGTTTGGAGTTCAAAACTTTATATGCCATAAATGACGGATGATCCTTCACTAGAAGGATGAGTGCCACTGTTTCCCATTTGCGGGGGTTGTGGTGGGTTTGCAACCATGTGTTGTTGTTGTTGCTATGGATTATGGAAGCGATTGTGAAGGACAAAAGGTGTCCTCCCAGAGTCCTTGTTCGTGATAAAATCTGTGCATTCCTACAAACGAAAACATTTGTATGTCAAGTGGTCCTCCGCATAGATTCTTTAAGGAAATATCATGGGTTTCTCCTTTCCTTTTTCGTTCTTAGAAGTGTTTTTATGATTGGGATTATTCTTAGTACCATACTGCTCTTCAGAATGATAGGTATTTTTCTTATTCTTCTTGTTATTGCCACTAGGTTTTTGTGTAGACTGCACAAAGCTTACCTCAGTGGTAGGAATATTAGTCGATTGGTTAGGGGTGGTGGCAACCGAAGATGGCTGGGAGGTTTTCCCACTAAGCTGTTTTATGGCTACACCAGAGGTGACACCAATGAGGCCGTCATCGTGTGCTCCGAGTAATTGAGTAGCGGGAGGATTCAGATTGCCAGGGGCATGGGGGAGTAAGTCATACAGCGTGCCAGATTGTGAATAGATAAGATATAAATTTTGTGCGTGACAGATTAATTGGTATTCCGTGATCGCACCAGACAAGCAAACATCCTTAGCTAGGGGTGGTAAGAGTGACTTACAAAACCAGTTGGATAAGAGATGATCCAGGATTGGCATTTTGACGAGCCTATGCTGACGTCTCCATTCATGAATGTGATCGAATGGCACTTTGACACTTTGACGAGCCTATTCTTGGAGAAACAAGGTTAAGAGTTCCGTGTTGGTTTCATATCAAATAGATAGTTGGAATTTCTTAAAGAAATTCCGTAGCTAAGGCACCAAAAGTATTGATGGCTCCACGTGGTAACTCAATGTACCATTTGGCAGCGTTGCCTATGAGAGTACAGGGGAAAAGTCTCAATTCGATACTATCATCCACCATAGAGTTAGAAACAGACCATAGATGAAAGGTGGTGGCATGCGTAGCCGGATCGTCCCCTTGTTTCCCTTCGAATTTATGGATGTCAGATGAAATATTGTGCGGTACTAGAGGCCAGAGTGGGTTGTGGTTGATGGGATCATTGGTTAGTTTGTAGAGGTTGGGGATGTCTAGAGCTGTGAAAAATGGAAATTGCGTGTATGCCCTTGGGTCTAGCCAAGGAAGTATTGGTTGACCATTCAGACCGTAGGGTCCACCCATCAATATGTTACCAATTATAGGATAAGTAGGAATTTGTTGATAAAAGTTCCTGATGAGTGGGGGTGTAGGGGTGTATGGTTGCTGTCTATAGGGTATGTTGTACTTGGGGGGGGGGGGAACTATTGGTTTCCCCCTTGCCCAAATTGACTTTGGGGTTGGTTCGCCCATATAGATGCGATAGAGTTAGCCAAAGGCATACTGCTGTTTTCATAGTTACGCATCGGCATAGACCCTACACCATAATTTTGACCACTAAAAGGAACAACGTTAACAATGGGATGTCCTATTTGTCCTAATGAATGTAGGGGGACTGAAGTGCCCCCTGGCATATATGTATTGGTGACACTTCCCCCTGGCATGATAGCCAAGGGGTTTTAACTCAGCTAAGGGTTTCAACCGAAAGGGTTGCTAAAAGGAACCAAAGTAGCCCTGCTAGCAGAAGAAGAAACCATGGGTCCTAGCGGAGTTACAATGGGAGCAGATTCTGAAGGGTTCAGAGGTCCGCTAACAGTCGTGGTGACAGGATTGATGAGACCGGGTATAGCCTAGCTACTGGGGTTGCCAATAATTGGCGTAGAACTGACAATGGGCGAGGAAGATGGTGGTGGACCAGAGTTGGTTACCAATGACATCGACCCCATGGGCCCCAGTTGTGAAATGGATGTTGGTGCAGCTGAAGACATATATTAGCCTGGTGTAACCTGAACTAACAGTGGCCCCGTCGGGTCAGTGAGAGGAGGATTGTATGGAGGTATGACTCCTTCTGTAAAATGATCCTCTGGAAACTCTGTATGATATGGAGCTATATGAAAGTCAGGGGTTGTCACTAGAGACTGCTCTTTTAGAGAAGGAACTGGCTCACCGAGACTCGAGTTTTCCCCCAGTGTCAACAGAGGGATACCTCATTGTTGTTGAGAAAGACGATGAGGGTTGAAGGATGCCACAGTGACCTATTTACTTTTATCAAAATTTAATTATTCTGATGTATTATAAAGTCTTAGTGATAGTAACCACAAGCCTAAAAAAGAAAAAGGAAAAAAAAAGACTTCTAAAATTAATTAATCAAGCAACCAGAATAGTTATGACCTCGTCTGAGTACTATCATTTCTTGGAGATGAAACTCAGTATCACAATAACATATAGAGAGAGTTGGTCAAAAATATAGTTATCGTTACTTTAGAGCTTTTCCCGAACCTTAGACAATAGGTGTAAGCACTCTCATGAAGATGAATAGCCTCTCAAAGACCGAAGACAAAGTAGGTCCATCTGTTTTAGGTATCAGGGCAGCCCGCCCTAGTCACCTTGTGTAAGTCCTAAAAATTCTGGCAACTAAAGATACCTCAAACAAACACTTTAGGGGGGTCGCGATCGTAGAAAACACGTTATATGGGTAGAACACCTAGATCCCCTATATAGTTTCGACATCCCCGAAGGGAACCCTAATATATAGCATGCCCACTGAATGCACTCGAAGATGCACTACCTTCTTGTGCACCCTGGTGTTTTCTTGCACATAACTCCGATGGTAGTGGAGTGGTCTCGACAATATGAGTGCAATAGGATTTCACTTTTTAATGACTCTAGTTTCAAGTTTTGAGATCTTGGGCGATTTTCTCTCTTCTCCCACGCCAAGTTCCTAGCCTAAACTACTATTGGTGTGAGCTCATAAAAAGTTATATGATTAATTTTATTATCGCTTGATTCTTAGTGTACTTAATTATTAGTGTTGCAGAGGGGGAGTGGACGTATGAAATTTGATGAGAATCTGACTCAAAAGCTATGCAGAAACATGCACTAAATATTCAATTCAATGAAGATTTTATTCTACAGGGAGAGAGCTTTCCAACATCCATGCACCAAACGTTCAAATAACACAATTCAACCTTAAAGATTCAGACATATATCTATCCTCTCTAACAATTTTTTAACCAAAATTTTCAGAATGATTTCAACTATGTTCAGAAAACTAAAAAAAAAATCTTCTTCAAAAAGTAGATGCTACTAACATTAACTTTTTTAAACAATAACTAAAAAATTCTAATTGGTAACCAAGCACAGGGATCCAGTAAAGGAAGCTAATATTGTAGCCAATAACTCCACAACCAAAGGTAAACACAACAGGGGTGTAAACAACATATTTTGGCTGGGTAACACTAGCAAGAAAACACTGCAGAGCATTAATGATGGGACTAATGCACTGTATCTGAGCATAAGCAATGTTATAACACACTGAAACACTCTTAGAGGGAGCATTACTCAAGGTAAAGTTTTATAGATGGCTAGGCATGGTCTATTCTGGACTCTTTGAGCTGCTGAGATGATTACTGAGCATATAACTGATCAGAAGGATATGTGAACAGAGGGGAAAACATAAAATCATAGGAACAATATGGAAACTTGGGGTTAAATCCCTAGTGGAGTTTCCATTTCTGCTATAGGCTAATATGCTTGGGTGGTTATTGAATATCCCTCTTAGGGATTTTCGGTGCCCGAGGCAGAATATAATATTAGCTGTAAAGTTCCAAAGGTACTGCATACATGTTCTTACTAATATATAATTGAAAAAGCAAGTTTTGGAATGATTACCTCTTTGTGGATGACATATCCTATGGAGAGCGCTAAGCAGTAGGGTAGAAGTCCTCCCTCACTAGATCCAAATCCAAATCCTGCAACTAATCAAAGCACCTGTGTAATCTTCACAACAATATAGCTTTCTAAAAATTAAACTAGTATATAATTGACATTAAACTATGTAGATCTAAGCCTTTCATATCATGCTACATAGACAAATGAACAAAAAATGTGACACTCATGCATCGAATGGACAAAAGAGATACAATTCTATTGATTTATAAAAAGGAGGATTACAACTATCAGTTGTACCAAGCCCTCCTCAGCCTTCCAATTCCTCTCTCTCTTTCTATATCTGCGAGTGTGATGATGCTCAAGGAAGAGAGTCCTCAATGAAACTCGTTGATCTTCAAGCCTCACACTAAAACAATGAAATTATGCTCCACATATAATCAAACCTTCGACCTTAGACCAAAATCCCACACCTCCAATTTAAAGGAAATGGATAGGATGAACCTTTCCAAATCCTTCAACCAGTTGAAATCGGGAAAGATCTATATGTGTCCTAGATTTTCTTTGCTTTTGCCTTCCATAGGAGTTCAGTTGTGTTTGGAA
The DNA here is from genome assembly GCA_034641835.2 of Pinus albicaulis. NCBI lineage: Eukaryota > Viridiplantae > Streptophyta > Pinopsida > Pinales > Pinaceae > Pinus > Pinus albicaulis. Next base: position 1,314,169,314 of record CM076575.1, read on the forward strand.
ATGTCTAATAAAAGGTTTGTGCCATTATTTTCTATTTTTGAATTGACTCTTTCTAAGGAAAATATGGAAATGCCAGTCAGTTTTCCGCAAAATATTTCCCTTTTCACATTCAAACATGGATAATGCTGCCCCTTGGGTAAGACAGAGCGTACCCTAGCATTAATACTCCCTATGCATGGCTAGGGTGCATTATAACTCTGCCTAGCTGTTATTGGGGTGCGTTACTTTGGAAAAAATGGGTCTTGTCTAGGTCATTTTCTTCCTTCCATGTTACCTTCTCCTCTGAGCTGATGAGGAGGTCATTTGTCCTATAACACAAATGCACCAAATTTCGCTCTCACAATGAGCATAAAAAAATGAAATGGAAGTTTTGAAGAAAGGTGTGGAAGCTAAGATGGATATGAGGAAGTTTCATGGCAAGCATCCTGTTACACCAATTTTTAGTCATCCAACCTATTACTATTAGATGGACCAAAGTACACCATGTAAGACCAATTTTACCCTAAGTAAAATTGCTTTCACTATGAAAAATAACTTAGTAATCCATAATTTATTAAGTTGTTTATGGTCTAAACAGGAAACCCCATGAGGAAATATTGAAAAATCCATATTTTTTTTATTTTCCTCAAGGAATAATTATTTAAACAACAATTTAATTAATATTCCTAGTCATATTTAACCCAAAACAACGAAATTATTAGATAAATCATTATTTATCTTATTGTTTTCTAGGAATAATTATTTAAACATTATTTAAATAATATTCCTTGTTAAATTTGACCAAATCATTTATAAATAATTGAATAAATCACTGTTTATTTAATTATTACTCAACCACACTCTTAAAATAATAAATAAATTATTTATTTGTTTATTATTTACAAATAAAAGGATTTGACCAAATTCAAATTCTTTTTCCCTCCAACAAATATAATAAAATATTCCAAAAAAGTTGGATCTAGATTTGGTTAATAATATTTTAATTATGCACTAATATATAGTCTAACTCAATATTTTTTTATAAATAGAAGGGTTTTTCCATTCATTCACTACCTTTTGTTGCCTAAATATCACTCTGGATCTATACTTTTGGTCTGACTTTGATCCTCCATCATTGTCATATTTTTCTATCTTTTTGCTTGTGAGCTCCCTTTGAGTTCCATTTTTGTCTGGGTTTTATACACCATCAAGGGAGAGAGATATTAGATCTGAAGTGCTGAGGACATACAAGAACCCATCCCATTGAGGGGGGCTGGTAACATCTTTCTATGTTCCCTTCCCAGGTGTCATAAATACAAAAAATATTTAAAAATATCCTTGTCTTGTCTTTTGGATGCATGGAGCAACTCTTGCTTTTATTTACTGCTTAATGTCTTTAACTGCATAGATCTAGATTTTGTAGCATTTGTCTTGGTCAAAAAACTGCAGATCTAAAGAAATTGGCAACCATATTTGATGTTAGGGCTGTTTTTTATGCATAGCTAAAGTGGGATTTTTTCGTATGCTTGCAATTAGAATACACACTAACAACTGGCGACTCCACAAGGGTTTATGATTACGACCGATGTCATTTTTCAGATCCCTGTAGGACCAACTACTTCAAACCCTAGGGTTTTTCTTCAACTTCTTGTTTTGTTTTTCTTAATGTTGTTTTTAAACTTTAAAACCCTAAAACAATAAAAATTCTAACTTCCGTGTGTTTCTAGGCCTATTACACAGGTGACAGGTATCAACCGTAGCTGAGACGGCACTTTTTCTGAAACTTGTTCCTGATAGTGCTAGAAGTGCAGGTCACACTTTTTGGGCCAAAACTTGCGACCTCAACCTTCAAGGGGCAGAAAAATGCCTGAAACTTGCGACCTCTGCTGAAAACAGGTCAGAAACGATGACTTGTATTTTTGTAGGAATTTTTCTGTGATTATTCTGGGTTTTTCTAGGCTATTGTTCAAGGTTGTTTGACCTCCATATCCACCAGTATTGGACCTGTACTTGTTCTGTTTTACTCGTCGAAGTAGGAAACTAGCCCCCTAGGGCTTTAGTATGCTTCCACCTTTCTAGGAGGAGTTTAGCGAGCCATATGAGATTTCAATGTTTTCAGCCTCTTCTCAGATCTGATCCTATACCTTCAGATCCATTTTAGATTGGTTATTCATCCATTCAAAACACCTATTTTCAGTTTTTTTTGGTCCTCCTCTAGGGTCCCCTCCGTTTCCCTTCAGGTTGTAGCCTTTCGCCTCCTCATTTGCAGCACTTTTCCCTCTAGTTTTTTCTTTTTTCTGCACCTATTTCCAACAGATCTGACCTTTAGATCATTTTCCCTACCAACTTTAGATCCATTGGCTATTTTTGTGTGTTTTGACTAGATTTTTCCCACCCATAGACTAGTTGTTGGGAAGCTCACCTCCTTGGGTTTAGATTGATGCACCTTTAGCTGTTTATTTTAAGTTATATTCAATTTACAAAACACTTTTTATTTTTTCTCTACACACGTTTGGGTTTAAAAATTAAAATTAACACACTTAACACACACACCCTAAGTGAAGAGCAACTGGTTTACACTGCCAGGTCAATACTATAACATTGTAATCATTTGATCCTGCACCTCTCTACCCTTGTTTCGACATTGTAATCATTTGATCCTACACCTCCTTGCCCTTTTTGGTCTCTCTTCCTTTTGTGATTCATGTTTGTTCTTCCATCATTGCGCCCCCAAGGCGCTTATCCCAGAGACTTCCTGGCCTTCATCCTCAATTTCCATTAGGAATACTTACTCCTCCGCGTAGGATTCAAGTTAGTCCTCCACCGAGTCCCCATTCTAACTCTGATTCTCGTTCATTTGGTTCCCCTTCTAGTTCTATCCTAGTTCTCCCCCTTTCACCTTCACCATGTCTAGTTCAGGACCTAACGCTGGTGGTAGCCCCAGCCCTAATGCTGGGAATACTACTAGTGGGACTGCAATAGGAACTATCTCGAGCTCCCTTCTAACATCCCCAATTTTTAAGGTCTTGCTTGAGAAGATCTACAAACCATGTTCGATCTTTCCACATGTGGTGTTCGTCTAACTCCATCATCGATGAATTTGTCCATCTTCAGTTGTTTCAACATAAACTTACCGAAGAACCTTCTACGTGGTATGTTGACCAGGCCTCCTCCTCTCATACTACTTTAGCGACTCTTGCCCAGGATTTTCTATATTACTTCTAGCTTCCCCTTCATTGTGAAACTGGTACCGAACTTTTGACCTCTTTTTGTCAATCTTCTGCGACCTGCCTATCCGATCATGTCTAGGAATGGCAGAGAAGAAAGAGCCTATGTCGAGCCCCTACCTTCAAATATTGTGTCTACATGGACTGGTTTCTTCGATCCCTTTTTCCCTCTATTAGTAATGATGTCACATCTCATTTCCCTCTGACCGAAGAAGCCGCTCTCCAAATTGCATTAAAATATGACCTGATCTACACACATTCTGGTTATGTTTATACCATATTACCTGATCTCCCTAGACCTAGTGATGCCAATGCACCAAGGGCATCCCATGCCACCGATGGTATCATTAGAGCCCTTTCTCATTCGTACACTCATCCTCCCATGGGTTATGGTTTCCCTCAGGGAGGAGCTAGGTCCTCCAACACTTTCCCCCCTCCTGGTAGCATGTATCTAGGATATGACATGCCTCCTCCTTTTTCCCAACATGTTTACCATAATGTTTCCCAGCATCCTTATTATCCGTATCCGCAGCCTGGTGCTCCATATCCTCCAACATTAGTACCCCCACCTCCCTTTCCTTCTCAACCCCCGCAAAAACAACCACCACCTCCCCAGAGGTAGGTGTATGCACAGTAGGGTGCAACTAATCCTCCTACTTCCAAAAAGAAGAGGAAAGGAAACCAAAATCAATCTGCCCTGGGTAATCCAAGACCTAATCCCAAGGGAATGCACCTAAAATTGCTAATCAGCAACAGGGCACTCAGTCCAAGTAGGACAAGCCTATTATCATGAACAAGCCTTGTTCTTGTTGCGGTGTCTATGGTCACTACACCCATGATTGTCCTCTTTTACCTCAGATGCATCGATGTGGGAGACTCAAGCAACATCGCGAGGACAACAAGCCTCCCCTTCAGTTCCTCCCAATGCTGCACCTATCTAGCTGGTTGTGTTTATCAATCCTTTCTCCCAGCAAGGATTCATGGCTACCCAACTCCCTGAAGGTCAGGCGGCCACTCAACCTCCTCCATCTAGCACCTCTGATTACTAGATTCTCATGATGAAATCTAACCAACCCATTACCATTGCCTCAACCTTCAAACTCAGTCTTGTCAATACAACAAGCCTCGCACTACATCTGCCCCCGAGCCCCCTTCTTCAGGTTACACAGAGCCTCTTCTGACAACCAATGGTCCTTTACAGATCCCTCAGCCTAAGGTATAGGTTCATACCAAGATCCCCAAGGGACCATTATGCCAAAACGTTGATTCTGGAAAAGCCACCAATTCGTATGTATAGTATATGATTTGGCGCAATCCCCTACTGCCATCTCAACGCTGGAACTCCTCTAGTCATTCCCTTCACAACAAAAATATATACTAACTGCCATGGGCACTGTGGATCCTTCATATGATCATTTGATCATTTTCAATGTTGACCAGTTAGAAAATCCTCATCTTCCTACTTCCGTCGCCTTCCAAATCCCTGTCAAGATTCAGAATGTCAACATCTCCTTTTGTATCATTGAAGAAGCATCATCCACCTGGGTGATGTCCACTTCGATTTGGAAGAAAATCAGATCTCCTGAGTTTTCTCCTTCCACTATCATCCTCCGAGCATGGGATGGCCACTCTTCCTAGCCCATAGGCTTGTTCTGCAATTTCCCTATTACTCTTGTGGGTAAGACTATTTGTGTTGACGTAGAAGTCATTGATGCTCCATTAGATTACAACATTCTATTGGGTCGTAGCAAAACTTATGTGATGTCTGTTGTCCCATATGTGGTTGACCGTAATATGTTCTTTCCTCACAATGGAAAGATTGTCACCATTGACCAGTTGACATCTTACGAACCGAAGTCTCAGACCTCCCTTGAGTCCATCATCTCTTTAGTGGCCAACAAAAAAATAGTCAAACCTTTGACCAGTGTTTCACCTGGAGTCTACAAATACTCTTCTTTGCTTGGTTCATTCCTTGGTCTTTCTCCTCCTATCTTTGATCCCATCTTGTCGAACGTTTGCATAATGCAATCGTCTTAGTCCGACCTCAAGCGACCCGCTTCGACTAGTCAGTAGCCCCGCCCTCCGCAACCTGCTCCTAGCACCTCGAATCAGCCTTTAGGACCCCCTCCTCCAGGCCCCTCATCTACAGCTAGTACCCATGAGCCTCTCTACCTTCCTGGCACTATTCCTCCTGGCCTTAACCATCTCAGAGCTATCCCGCCTGGCCATTACCCCTCTAGTCAGATACTGTTTCTAGCTCCCCCTCCTGGAGTATCTTTGGTACCTGTTATGGCTTCCTTATCCCTTCCTCACCTAACCCTGGGGATCCTATTCTGGTAAATTGATCCCCCTGCCACTATCATGCCTGGTCAGCCCAAAACTTATCTTGTTTTGACCCCATTTCAACCAGTCCCCATGACCCATCCCTTTTCTACTGTGCCTTAGCCACCTCAACAAGAACCTACTCCTGTTGCGATAACTTCGGGTGAAGGGGGAAAAGCTAAAAAGAAGGCACCTAAAGATAAGGCTGCCTCGAAAAACCTTGCTCCTCCTCAGCCTCCAAAGCGTACCCCTCGTGTGCTTTGTGTGATGTTGTCGGTCATGCCACCCATCATTGTCCCGAATTGCCTTGTATCAAGCCCATGGTTAATGTCGTTTTCCCCTAGTCTACAGTCCCTGAAGTCTTTGTTTCTTCCCCGACTGTAGCCAAGAACCCAAAGAATATTCACACCAACCAACCTTGTGATTTATGTGATCTCCATGGCCATTATACCCATCGTTTCCATGCCTCACGCATTACCACGCCTCTTTGGAGGTAGTTCGGGAGTACGATATTGAACAGAACCAGTCTGCCTCTCCCGTCCTTGCGCAGTATGCTTTGAGAAAAATTGAGGATTTACCCACTCCCACTAACATTCCTCCTCCTGATGTCGAGATGACGGAGCCCTCGACCACCATCCTCTACCTATCATCACTCATGAGATCCACAGTGGAAGCTCCCTCTGAGACTTCCCCTACTATTTAACTTGACCTCCCTTCAATGATGACCTTGGGCTCAACATTAGTGGATCCCTTATCTGTTTTTTCTTCCATCACCCCACCCCCCCCCCTCGTGATGATGCGCATGTGAACCTTTCTTCTCATGATGATGAGTCAGGTAGCTTTTCGGCATCACGTGGTCTTTCTTCCACTAGTCACCCTATCTTCTATTGCGATGACGAAATTATGGAAGAATTTACCACCCCTGACTTTATCTATCCCCCCTTACATCGAACCCATGCATTCGATCTACATACACCTTGTGGTCATTACATTAACACCCAATTTTTTGGTAAGTGGGAATCCATATTTGAGAGTCTAGGAGAAGCAATCATCCACAACTCTCCTACTATATCTGGTCGTGTCGACTCTAGTACCATTATTATTACCCATTTAGAAAAACCTCTAGAGTTCCATATCACTTTAGATCACTCTAGGGATGATACCCCTCATCATTCCTTCATCTTACATCAGCAAGCCAGTCCCCTAGACATTTTTGTTGACCTACCTGTGGATTTTCTAGGAGAGCACTAGTTAATGATCTCAAAATCCACTCTTTGGGATAGTGACACCATGTATGCCAACCCAGAAACTTACTCCATTTACTTCATATATGTAGTACAAAAAGAGATTGGTAATCCTCCATTCCCTTTTTCGAACTACATAACCATAACAAAAACAAATGGCACACCACATCATAAAAATACGTTTATATTCCCATTTTCTAAATACATTCTGGCATGACCATAACATGCTTGAGGGCACCTATGCTCCTCAACCATAAAAATCCCAGCTCTCAGCCAAAAACAACACTGAAACCCCCTTTCTCTGATAGGTCACACTTTTCAGGTCATTTCTGGGGACAAGACACAATTTTCTACCCAGTACCTGCTACCTAGGTCATAGAATAGACCCCAAAAAGTGTGACCTAGCCTGTTCATGAGCTCTGGGTGCCTAAACTGAATTTTTTTCCCCTTAAATGAAAGAGTAGGGTTATGCCTCTTACCTGCAACTGATGGATCTCAATTCCAACGGTCGGCTTGTCTGCTACGATTGCCGCAATATTTAGGGCCTTTTATCCTCTCTACATTCACCACAACTACACTTGCAAATTAATTAAATTGGAGGGAAAATACCTTATTAAAAGAGAAACCCCAATTTTTTCTTTCGCCAACTACGACCAAATCGTAGCTCTGTTCTCCAAACCTTCAGCACCGTTGGAAAGCTTTCACCGAGCTCTCAAATGGGTATCCTTTATTTTTTGGGATTTCATACTTCACCCGGACACATTTTTTCCAAGAAGGGTCACTTCACCACTCCTCAAAATCAAATTTCTTCACTTGCAACACTTGCACTTGGGGCACCAATTTTCCTCTATACTTTTCCATGCTCATGTTGATTTTCGTCGTGAGTAAACATCTTGTACTCATGTTTTTATGGTCCCCATCATACCTTTTCTGTGTGGCAGCATCATCGAGACGCCCTTTTTTAGAGCATCTGAGTTGAGTCATCATCGCATTCATGGACTCTATCCCGAGTCCCTTTGTATCCCATCATAGTCCTCCATCCTTCATTGCTTTGTCCCTCTCTCATGTCGCACACTTTGGCCTTCAGTCATACTATCCCCTATCCCCTTTGATATTGTGTCAGTTGCTACCAGGTCATCCATGCCTTTCATGCTCTCCTAATGGAAGTCATCAGCCTGCTACTCAGTACCCCCCATTCCATCATCATCCCTGGTGTTAGTCTATTTGTCGCTTTACTATTATCTCTTATGCCTTAGTTGAGGATCCCTTATTGCCTCACCTATGGCGGACCTCCTTCTGTCGAAATCAACTCATGCTTTCCAGAAGACATGTCTAGAGGGCAGTGTACCTTGGTTCCAATTTCCACTCTTGTTCAACGCCTCAGATTAGGAAAAGGGACTCCTTATCGCCCTTTAAATTGATTGTTTCTCAGCTCCAGCTCCTTATGGCATGATCAAGATCCGTATAATTTATGGCTAAGTGATGCAATAGATTGGACAGGTGATTCCCGGGTGTGTGTGAGATGTTTCAGAACTCATGATTAGGTGGCCCTTTAGGTAGTCCCCCACATGCCTAGATGACCTCTTCATTACAACCTTCGACACAACTCCATAGATTTGATGGTTTCGGCCTCAGCCGCTTGAAACTCCTTTTACTTTTCATGTATCATTCAGATTTTCAGAGATCTTTCCTGTTTATAGGGCCTATTTGGTTGTGCTTATATCTCATGTACTCAGATATTATTGTATAGGTCCTGGCTATTATCCTAGGCACAGTATGTATGTGGGATCCATTATCATGTTTTTATCTGGCCCATGTTTATGCCAACATGTAATATATAGTTCAGTCCCTTGTTTACTAGACACATTATTCTTTGTACTTTGTCTCGGTGGGCATAGATATGCCTCCCCCGCCTCTTGTAGAATAGGTACTCACCCATAAAAGAGAATTGTTGCACGTGTAAGTCTCGCCTCCTTAGGGTATTTTCCTCTAGTGCTTTAGTCTACCTTATATTTGTCTCTCTCTGACTTCCCCTTAGGTGTCTAGTGATTGAGTTCTTACAACGTACTTTAGTCATATGATTAGCTCCTAATGCTCGCATGCTGGGGGGCAATATTTTACACAAATTTTTGGTCATCTAACCTGTTACTATTGGATGGACCAAATTACACCATGTAAGACCAATTTCTCCCTAAGTAAAATTTCTTTCACTATGAAAAATAACTTAGTAATCCATAATTTATTAAGTTGTTTATGGTCTAAATAGGAAACTCCATGAGGAAATATTGAATAAATCCATATTTGTTTGATTTTCCTCAAGGAATAATTAGTTAAACAACAATTTAATTAATATTCCTGGTCATATTTAATCCAAAACAGGAAAATTATTAGATAAATCATTATTTATCATATTATTTTCTAGGAATAATTATTTAAACATTATCTAAATAATATTCCTTGTTAAATTTGACCAAATCATTTATAAATAATTGAATAAATCACTATTTATTTAATTATTACTCAACCAAACTCTTAAAATAATAAATAAATCATTTATGTATTTATTATTTACAAATAAATGGATTTGACCAAATTCAAATTATTTTTCCCTCTAAAAAATATAATAAAATATTCCATAAAAGTTGGATCTAGAGTTGGTTAATAATATTTTAATTATGCAACAATATCTAGACTAACTCAATATTTTGTTGTAAATAGAAGGGTTTTTCCATTCATTCACTACCTTTTATTGCCTAAATATTACTCTAGATCTATACTTTTGGTCTGACTTTGATCCTCCATCATTGTCATATTTTTCTATCTTTTTTTTCGTGAGCTCCCTTTGAATTCCATTTCTGTCTGGGTTTTCTACACCATCAAGAGAGAGATATCTTAGATCTGAAGCACTGAGGACATACAAGAACCCATCCCATTTAGGGGGACTGGTAACATCTTTCTATGTTCCCTTCCTAGGTGTCATAAATAAAAAAATTCTTTAAAAAAATTATTGTCTTGTCTATTGGATGCATGGAGCAAATATTTCTTTTATTTACTGCTTAATGTCTTTAATTGCATAGATCTGGTGTAATATTCCCAAATGGGAAAGCAAAAATATATGAACACAAAACTGGTATTAACAATGAATAACATTATACCAAAATGTATGACAAACATGGAGCTATTTTATTATGTAAATCAGCAGCAAATAAGTACAATAGAAGTGGGCACAACTCAAATAATCAAGGCAAGCAAGCCTCCCATGAATATATATGCCAAATATGAAATGTTGCTACATAGTAGAATGCCAAGGGACAAGTACAACACAGTTTTAGATGATACACTACTACTGGAAATGTATAATAATCTAGATCTACAAATGTATGGGTCATAAAGTGTCGAGAGTAGATATCTAAGCTCCCAACCACATTTCCAAGACAACCCAGAAAGGATTTCCTAAAATATACAAAAATACCAAAATGCTAAAATGCAGCCCTAGGGATGAACAGAAGCTGTTACTGAATAACCAGATAAATATGGCTATAGATGATAAATATAATGAATATATCTCCTCCAATATATCCTTCAAGTGAAAGGTTGATCCTAACACTGAAGATCTCACCCTCCAAATCAAGCACTGAAACCCCCACTGCAAATGCTCACTGAAATGATGCAGTAAAATAGGGATATTGCGCTATAGTTGATGGGAATATGTTTTCCTGGTGCCAAGATGTGAAATAAAGCTCAATAATCTCCCTTTTTTATTTCCCAAGAGAAGAATGCTTCCTCCTCTGAAAAACTAGCTCTGCAAGTGGGTTTCTCAACCCTCCACCGCAACACCCTGCAACACAACACAATACTCTGCAGAAACTGCACTGTAGATGTAAATTGAAGCTTGGCCTTAAGCCTGATAGTGGAAATGATGGTACAATTATCCTCCAAGAGGCCTCTCAAGGAAGGATATTGGATTCCTGCTCGGGAACACCTGGTGCTAAACAACACAACAATCTCAACTAAACAGCTGAAGAATGAAAAATAGTCATGCAGACCATAAAATCAATAATCAATAACATGCCTCACTATGGCTACCTTGCCCTCCTTATAAACAAATGTGAGCCTTCTCACCTTGGGTCCCACTCATTAGGGTTTCCACCATCATGGAATCTTCCTCCCATTCACATTGCACTGTCTCTATTGATGATCCACTCCTTCCATACTAGCGTTGTTGACTTGGTCAAACTTGACCTTGTCCACATGCATTAGCCCCTATTCACACATGAGGGGCTTTATCCAGCTATGAATATGATACCTTTTCACATTAAGAGTGATTTTATGCCTACTTAAAATATTTATGGGCATCCCTACCCATTTATTCATCTAACTACATGTCAAGAGCAAAATTAATATTCCAATTAGTTGCATGCCAATTTAGGAATATTACAGTCCTCCCCTCCAAAATGTTTTTTGTCCTCAAGCAACTGCAAGGATATAACTGAAGATCCTCCTCTCCTCCTCATGTAGCGTCCTCATATGATAAACTCTTCCAAGGAAAAAGATGTTGTCTCATCAATAAATCTCCAGGTTGCCCCTCCCAAGTATCCAAGTGAGATATTGGTGACCACCCCAAATAGCTATCATCATGTAGAAGTAAAACACCCATGGAGGAAAAAATGCATGTGTTGTCTAGAGGCCTTCTTGAGGCATGGAATCTGAGATATGTTGGGAACTATCATTCCCATGTGAATATCCCATCCCCAAGCTATCATCCATACAAAATGAGCCACCCTCCAAAATGGTAACTCATGAAACATCTCCTCCACCTTTGGCTCCTACAATGTAGGTGGGCTGCATAACTGAACATGGTATACAAAATGGCCTACCCCACGCTGTATCTCTCTCCACTTATGATAAGTGTAGAGTAGCTGTTGATTTTGGGCTGCAATAATGTTGCCTTCAAGAGGCAAGAAGAAGACTTGATCTTCAAAGATCCTCTCTCTAGAGTCATGAATCATGCTGGCCCAAACCATCCCATGCAAAGTGAATGGTACATCATCACCATATGGCATCCAAATCAGAAAAATGCTGAAGGCTTTGGGCAAGTTTGGATGATACCAATGGTTTCTCCAATGGATACAATGCAGTTTTACAAACTGGTGTTTTAGAACATCATGTGGCAAGTTGTATCCCAACAAGTTGCTAGCTATGCATGTTTGCTCATCTACTATGAGGTAGTAAATGGCATTATATATCAGCTGAGCATAATAATAATAACACCATACTTGCCCAAGTTCATGCAAAGGAAATTTATATCCATCACAAATGTTGTTCCTATAATGACCATGAAACCCAAAGATAATCTTGCCTTCTTGTGGAGCAATGCACTGTACATAGGTGGTGAGAGAATGCAAATACTTTATGAAATGATTAATAAGTATAGAAATACATTTCTCACCATGCATTGTGAGTAATCTGAAATAAATATCTATAGATGAGTCCTCCCATGAGAATTTATTCATAAAGGTCTGCAAAATGAAGGGGTGCGCACTCCCCTTGGAACACTCCATCAATAGAAACATACTCCCAAGTGACAACATTGTTGGCCTTAGTGATAAGGCTCTTTCCACTCAATGATTCCATTCTTCGGCATGCCATATGCCAAAGTCATCCACCATCATGCTGCTATGTGTGGAAGTCTCCTGCCTATGTGGAAATACCTCCTGATCCTCCAATGCTGAAGTGTATCCTCTTCACAATTTGATTGTGCCATCCCTTTCTTCTGAAATATCATGTCAAGTATGGGAGAAATACTTCCCATACTCTCCCAAGAGTAGCCAAAGAAACAATCTCTTTCTGCCCCCTCACACCTCCATCATACAAATCATGAGGTGAAAATATGATGATTGACATGAAGAATTTCATATCAACACAATGCACCCAAACTCATTACTACCATATGATGCAAGTGCCATGCCAAGTTACACCCACCAACATACCCTTAGAAGAAGGATATGTAACATGATGGCCAAAATCTCTCAAGAGTAGCCAACGCATCCATGCCTCCTGCTTCCCTGTGTCATAGATATGTAGGTGACTCATCAACCTCTTGCTTACCATCCACACCCTTTCATCCAAATGTGGGTGTCTCCTACCATGCTCCATCTTGGTACTCCTCCAATGGAGAACAACATCCTCCCATATCATATTTCTACCTTTTCATTTCATGGGATATTGAAATTCAATCTCTTAGAGATCCCCAAGTGAATACCACTCATCAATGACCATGTTGAAACCATAGGGATCCAAGTATGTTGAAGGCAAAGGCTTCTCATTGAGCTGTGAAATTCTCATTAAGAAGGATCCATCACAACAATGAAAGATAAGATACCTCTCATCAATCACCTGCCCATCCAATATCATACAAGTAAAATGATCATCAGAATGCTCCAATAATAGTTGGGCCCACAAATCATCACTGCTGGTCAATGATAGTGCTGTTGATATCCATAATGGTGCATTTTTGTCCCATGCTCATGCTTAATGTTGAACATATAGTTCTGCATTGGATTGTTTAGGACAATGCTCATCCTATACTCCAGGAATCCACACTCCAACCCCAAGAGTTGTGTGCATCTCAATAATGAATAACTAGGATGATTATTTATCCCCTCCTTGAACAACTCAGGGCTGCTCAGTGCAGTGATAGTCTGCTGCTCCAAATCAGCAATATGCTTTGACCCTTGGTCATGCAATGGCACATTCCTACAACCCTCCATAAGATGTGCTGAAATAACAGAAAATGGAAACATATGCATACCTTGGTAAAGCTTGGGAACATCTTGTACTGCTATAAGGGTTCCTTCCTCTGGTGTAATGGCTTCCTCAACTGTTGATGATGATGGTTGATCTTCCATGGCTGCATTAGTGGCAGTACAAGTCTCTTCCTCCTCATGCATCTCTAGAATAGTGCATGGGGCTCTAAATGGCAAGATATCAAGACCACTTTGCAAAGGTGCAAGTGTTATTTCTCCTGATGCAAGTGCTCTTGCAGCAAGTGTTGGTGAAGGCCTCTTTTCCTCTAATTTCTTCTTATCAAATTTCTTGATAAATATTTGAGTAAAATATGCAAATGCAGTCACTCTTGCATGACTCAAATGACTAAACCACCAAATTGTTTCTTCACCCTCAAGGTGCAGCGCTGCAATCTCAAAAACTTCTATTTCTACCACTAGATGTATTAGGAAGAATGCATCTAACTTCATTCCCCAAGCCCTTGTTGTACATGTGGATGACCCATCAAAGGTAGACAATAGAAATATATTGCCCTTTATTTTCCTATTGCTGCAATGTTTCCTTTCTTCTTCTAGCTGAATGAACTATGGGAGAGCTAGAGTCTCCTTGAAAACTATAGGTTGAGACTTATATTCTACCAGGTATTCACTTAGAATTTCATGCTCCAAGTGCCCTCCATCTCCATGCCTCTTTTCTTCTCCCTAAAAATGGAAGGGCATAGTGTATTGCTTTGGAGTTCTATGCAAAACCGGTTCTTTCTTCTAATGATAGGAAGTACATGGACCTTCCTCTTCTTGAAACCCTTTAAAGGTTTCATTGCATCTCTCCTCTTTCATCTACTTGACCTCCTTGGAAAGGTTATTCATATATCTGAAAAGTGATGAGACAAAGCTCACTCCTTCCATAATTTTAGACCTATTTTTCTGCTCTTCTTCTTCTTATAGCATATTGGCTTGAAACTCACAGGCTAAGCCAAGATTATGCTATGATACCACTATAATATTCCCAAATGGGAAAGCAGCAATATATGAACACAAAATTTGAATTAGCAGTGAGTAAAATTATACCAAAATGTATGACAACCATGAAGCCATTTTATTATGTAAATAAGCATCAATTAAGTACAATAGAAGTGGGCACAACTCAAATAATCAAGGCAAGCAAGCCTCCCATGAATATATATGCCAAATATGAAATTCTGCTACATAGCGGAATGCCGAGGGACAAATAAAATGCAGTTTTAGATAATACACTACTACTATAAATTTATAATAGTATATATTTTCAAATGTATGGCTCATAAAGTGCCGAGAGTAGAGATCTATGCTCCCAAACACATTTCTAAGACAACCCGGAAAGGATTTCTTGAAATATACAAAAATACCAAAATGCCAAAATGCAACCCTAGGCCTGAATAGAAACTGCTATTGAATAACTGGATGAATATGGCTATAGATGATACATATAATGAATATATTTTCTCCAATAGATCCTTCAAGTGAAAGGTTGATCCTAACACTAAATATCTCACCCTCCAAATCAAGCACTGAAACCTCCACTGTAAATGCTCACTGAAATAACACAGTCAAAGAGGGATATTGCATTGTAGATGATGGGAATATGTTGGCCTGGTGTCAAGATGTGAAATGAAGCTCAATAATCTCCCTTGCTGATCTCACAAAGAGAAGAATGCTTCCTCCTCTGAAAACTAGCTCTAGAAGTGGGTTTCTCAACCCTCGACTGCAACACCCCTTAACACAACACAATACTCTATAGAAACTGCGCTATAGTTGTATACTGAAGCTTGGAATTAAGCCTGATAGTGGAAATGATGGTACAATGCTCCTCCAGGAGGCCTCTCAAGGAAAGAGATGGGATTCCCGCTCAGGAACACCCGGTGTTAAACAACACAACAATCTAAGCTAAACAGCTGAAGAATGAAAAATAGTCATGCAGACCATAAAATCAATAATTAATAACATGCCTCACTATGGCTGCCTTGCCCTCCTTATAAAAAAATGTGAGCCTTCTCACCTTGGGTCCCACTCATTAGGGTTTCCACCATCATGGAATCTTCCTCTCATTCACACTGCCATGTCTCTATTGATGATCCACTCCTCCCATACCAGTGCTGTTGACTTGGTCAAACTTGACCTTGTCCACATGCATTAGCCCCTATTCACACATGATGGTGCTTTATCCAGCTATGAATATGATCCTTTTTCACATTAATAGGGATTTTATGCCTACTTGCCCCCCTACCTATTTATTCATCTAACTACATGTCAAGAGAAAAATTAATATTCCAATTAGCTGCATGCTAATTTAGGAATATTACATCTAGATTTTGTAGCATTTGTCTTGGTCAACTAACTTCAGATCTAAAGAAATTGGCAGCCATCTTTGATGTTAGGGTTGTTTGTTATGCACAACTAAAGTGGGATTTTTTCGTACACTTGCGATTATAATTTACACTAACAGATCCCGTAAGATGGATACTATAGATGGAGCAATATTTTGATATCCATAATGTGTAAAGCACACAAAAGGTACGCATTGCAACTTTACATTTAGAAAAAAATACATTTGTATGGTATCGACGACTTTGCTCTCGTAAAAAAATTGTCACTTGGTCAATTTTTACGGAGGAAATGATAGAACATTATGAGGATACAAAGAGCAACACCTTCTTTAGCCAATTGATAAATCTCAAACAAAAGGGTTCAATGGTGGAGGTCATTAAGGACTTCCAAAAATTGAATATAAGGGTAGATGATATTCCAGAGGAACACGAGATTGATGTCTTCATAGGGACTTTAAAGTATAACATCAAACATGAGGTTTGCCTTTGGGAACCTGATTCATTAGATAAGGCATTCAGGTTGGCAAGAAAAAATGAATGTAAAATTATGGCGACAAATAAGCCTACCACTCACATCTATAAAGATGGAAATGTTGCTACTCCTATGTAATATTCCCAAATGGGGAAATCAACAATATATGAACACAAAATTGGAAATAGTAGTGTAAGTCAACACATAAACAATGGAGCCCAATATGGAGCCATAAAATTATGTATAAGAACAACAATTCAATACAAAATAGTGAGGCACAAGTCATATGATATGAGGAAACAAGCCTCCCATAAACAATAACTCCCAAAAAGTGAGATGTTGCTACAATAAAAAATGCTGGAGAGCTTCTACAGCGCAGTCATACTAAGAATAAATATAGCTGGAGATCATACAATGATACAAAAATAGTGATATATGCCTCAAAATATACTAGACAAGAAGATCAAGGCACTATATCAACCTTCCAAGACAACCCAAGAGGGCTTCCGAAAAATACACAAATGTCAGCTATAGCCCTATGGCTGAAGGTTTGATGCAAAAAAATAAATGAGAAGATATGGCTGAAGCTGATGTATAATAATACAACTCTTCTCCAATAGATCCTCCAGATTAAAGGATTTACCCTCCACTGAAGAAATCACCTCCCAAAACACAGGTTGCAACCACTCCTACAACTCCTCCCTAGAATAACATATATCCAGATTGAAACTGCATTGTAGGGGATAATACCACTTTGGCCTAGTTTCAAATATGTCAATTAAGCCTAATGGTATTATTTAATAGCCTCCCAATGGAAGGAACCTTCCTCCACTGAAAATATAGCACAGAAAACACCCAATACAATCCTCCATTGTTGCACCCTGCAACACAACTCAACTCTAAGAAAAAGCTGCGTTGTTGGATAAAGTTGTAGCTTGTACTTATGCTGAAATGTGGAAATGTAGTGAAATAATTCTCATGAGTATGCACTCGAAGTCCCCTGAGGATGAAGGCGGGGTTCCCGCTCAGGAACACCCTTGTGTTAAACATCACTGCAATCTTAGCTGAACAGCTGAGGAGAGCCACAAGTCTTAAAAAACCATAAACCAAATAATAATCCAATCATGCTCACAATGGCTGCCATCCCCTTGCTTATATTCTTGGTGAGATTCCTCACCTTGGGCCCCACTCATTAAATCCACTACTTCTATGCATTGAATCTCCCTCCAAAATTACGTTGTCCCTCAATGAATGCCACTCCTTCCATACGAGCGATGTTTGATCATTTGGTCAAAGTTGAGCCATTCTACATGCTCCATCTCCTTTTCACACATAAGGGTCTTCAATCCATATTTTAGATGACCTCCTTTCACATTAGGAGTGTTTTTATTCCTACTAAGGAGATTTATGGGTCTCCATACCCTCTTATTCTTCTAACTAATAAGCTAAATAAAAAATTAATATTCCAAATTGTTGTATGCTAAATTAGGAATATTACAATCCTCACCTCCCAAATGTTGATTGTTCCCAAGAAATTGCAAGGACAGAATTGAAAATGTGGGGAACCTCCATTTCCATGTGGAGCTCCAATCTCCAGGATATCATCCATACAAAATGAATCACCCTCCATAATGGTAATTCATAGAAAAAATCCTCCCATATGCTCATGAGAGGCACCTCCAAAATGCTCAAGTTACCCAAATGGATCATCTCATAAGGAAAAAAGAGGTCCAATGTAGCAATCATGGATGGTCCAATGCTCTCCCTGAAATATGAAACATAAGTAATGGAGAGAATGTAATCTCTAATAAGAACATCCAATTCATGTGTCATCCTCCAACCATGCCCACAACAATGATAAGGACATCATCAAAATATGGGATCATAATTAGAGTAATACTGGCTACCATATATAAAACTGGAGAAGGATAATGGCCCATCAAGTGCAACCAATGCAGTTTTACGTGTAACTTTCTCAGAATATGATATGATGAGTGGTTTTCCAACCACTTGCTTGCTGCCCCACTTATCTCACATGCCTGGAGAAGGTGTATGATTTGAGGTGCAAATTTAGCACACTTTTAAAAAGACATCATCTCCCTAAAATATCCTATGGAGTGGCCATCATCATCATTTCTTATGTCCTCAAATGGATCATGAGGTCTATAAGAAAGAATGCCCCATCTTGGAGCAATAACCTGTACATGGATGGAAAATAAATACAAGAACATAGTAAGTGAATCATGATGCACATAAACACAATCCTTACCATGTACCTTGAGCAAGTTGGTGAAGTGGCTCATATATGAACCTCTTATCATCCCCAATGAGGAAGGAAGTGGTTGTGTTAACTCTATCAAAGATTTATTTCCCTCTGCAAAATGATCCATGCATCTCCTTATGTGATGTTGCATATCCTCTTTGATTCCTTCCCAAGTGAATCTCTCTATGATAGTGCGGTATGTCCTCATGAATTTTGTGTGACTAGAGAGAAAATATCCATGTGCTACATTCCAATCCTTCTTCTTGTGATTGGAGGCCCAAGTCATAAAAATAATATCCTGGTAGTAGATGCCTCCATCCACCACTTCTGAATCATAGTGCAAAGTATGGGAGAAAATCAGCCCATACTCTCCCAAGAGTAACCAGAGCAACAATAGCTCTTGCTTCCTCCTCACACCTCCATCATATAGACCATCGAGTGAAAGAATGATGATTTACATGAAAATTTTCACATCACCCCACTGCAACCAAAATCCTTACTGCCATATAAAGCAAGTGTCATGCCAAGTCCCAACCAACCACATACCCTTTGAAGTAGGATATGTCACATGATGACCAAACTCTTTCAAGAGTAGCCAGCGCAACCTTGCCTCATGCTGCCCTATTCCATAGATCTGCAAGTGGCTCTCCAACCTCTTGCTCATCAACATCACCCATCCAACCAATGGTGAGTGTCTACTATCATGCTCCCAATGGGTATTCCTCCAATGGAGAATACCATCCTCCCAAATATGATTACTATCTTTGCATTTCATGGGATGTTGAATTGGAATCTCCTGGAGATATCCATATAAATACCACTCATCAATGACCATGTTGAATCCATAAGGATCCAATTATACTGAAGGCATAATCTTCTCATTGATCTGTGAAGTGATCATTAAGAAAGATTCATCATAACAATGGTAGATAAGATGTCTCTTATCAACCATCTGCTTATCCCTTGCTACACATGTAGAATGGTCATTGTAATGCTCCAATAATGGTTGGGCCTCCAACTCATCACTACTGCTCAATGACAGTGCTGCTGATCTCCATGATGGTGCATCTGTTGTCTCATGATCATGCTTAATGATGAACATATAGTTCTGCATTGGATTGTTTAGGACAATACTCATCCTATCCTCCAAAAATAAAAACTCCAACCCCAAGAGTTGTGTGTAGCTCAACAATGACATACTAGGATGAATGTATATCTCCTCCTTGATCCTATCAAGGGTCCTCTGTGCAGTGATAGTATGCTACTCCAAATCAGCAGTGTATCTTGACCCTAGGTCATGCAATGGCATATCACCACAATCTTCCATAATATGTGCTGAAATAATAGAAAGTGGAAAAATTTGCATACCTTGGTTTTGCTTGGGAACATCTTGTAATATTACAAAGGTTCCTCCCACTGGTGTGATGAATTCCCCAACTACTAGTGATGATGGTTTCTCCTCTATGGCTGCACCGGCACTGGTATAAGTCTCTTCCTCCTCATGCATCTCCTGAATAATGCATGGGACTCCAAGTGTCAAGAGATCAAGACCACTTTGCAATGATGAAAGTGTTCCTACTCCTGATGCAAGTACTCTTGCAGAAAGTGGTGGTGGAATTTTCTCTTCCTCTGGAATAATAATATGGACATCTTCCCTTGGCTTCTCTAGTTTTTTCATATCCAAATTATTGATCAACCTTTGAGTAAAATCTACATATGCAGTCACTCTTGCATGACTCAAATGGCTAAACCACCAAATGTTTGCTTCACCCTCGAGGTACAATGTTGCAATATCAACAACTTCTCTTTCTTCTACTGGATGTAGCAGGAAGAAAGCATCTAACTTCATTTCCCAAGCCCTTGATGTGCACGTGGATGACCCATAAAATGTAGACAATAGAAATCTATTGTGTTTTCTCCTTTTATAGCTGCAAGGTCTCCTCTCTTCTTTGATCTGAATAAATTGTGG
Source organism: Pinus albicaulis (assembly GCA_034641835.2). Classification (NCBI taxonomy): domain Eukaryota; kingdom Viridiplantae; phylum Streptophyta; class Pinopsida; order Pinales; family Pinaceae; genus Pinus; species Pinus albicaulis. Next base: position 1,314,189,938 of record CM076575.1, read on the forward strand.
GAGAGTTATATTCTCCTTGAAAGCTCTTGATTGAGACTTGTATTATGCAAGATACTCACTTAGAATCTCACGATCTAAGTTTCCTCCATCTCCATGCCTTTTATCTTCTTCTTCAAACTAAATGGGCATAGTATATCTCTTTGGAGCTCTATGCAATACCAGTTCTTTCTTTTGCTGATAGGAAGTGCATGGACCTTCCTCATATTGAAACCCTATTGTGGTTTCATTGTTTTTATCCATTCTTCTTTGCTTGACCTCCTTGGTGAGGTCCCTTGTAGATTTGAAAAGAGATGAGATAAAACTCATTCCCTCCATCATTCTGATATATTTCTCCTTCTTCTTATTCTCCTGATAGCATAATGGCTGAGATCCACAGGCCAATCAAAGATTATTCTCTAATACCACTGTAATATTCCCAAATGGGGAAAGCAACAATATATGAACACAAAACTAGAAATAACAGTGTAAATCAACACATAAAAAATGGAGACCAATATGGAGCCATAACATTATGTATAATAACAATGAATAAATATAAAATAGTGAGGAAAAATTCATATGATATGAGGAAACAAGCCTCCCATAAACAATCACTCCCCAAAAGTGAGATGCTGCTACAATACAAAATGTCAGAGAGCTACTACAACACAGTCATACTAAGCATAAATACAGTTGGAGATCACACAATGATACAAAATAATGATATATTCCTCAAAAAATACTATACAAGAATATCAAGGCACTATATCAACCTTCCAAGACAACCCAAGAGGGTTTCCGGAAAATACACAAATGTGAGCTGTAGCCCTATGGCTGAAGGTTTGATGCAAAAAAGGAAATGACAAGATATCTCTGAAGCTGATGTAGAATCCTAAAAATCTTCTCTAATAGGTCCTCTGGATGAAGGGATGTCCCCTCCACTGAATAAATCACCTCCCAAAACATAGACTGCAACCACCCCTACAACTCCTCCCTAGAATAACGTAGATCTAGACTAAAACTGTGTTGTTGTAATATTCCAAAATTGGAATGGCATAGAAAGCATGCTGAAATAACGCAATCCTAGGATATTGATGCACAAAAATGAGTTTACAGCCCTTGGATACCTTATATCAACATATCTGGAGTCTAGATCCAAAAGGGGAGCAAAAACAAATCAAACTAGGTGTGGTAAACAGATCTCCCACCACCTAGTCTAGCTGAAAAATACCCTACAAGAGGGGTTGCAGCAATGCACAACAAAATGCTTCAGAAATAACGAAGTCTTGGAAAGCATGAGTAGGAGGCCATAAAATAAGATCAAATTATGAGTATACAGCAGAAAATCAGAATTACAATGATTCTCTTACATTATACAGTAGAATACAGGAGACAATAGAGCAAGAAATCTTCAGAAAAGAAGGCTGCAACACATATATAAACTGAAAAATGCCTTAAAAACATTATTTTAAGGAGCTACAATAGCTAAATGTTACATCTCAGATCTAGAACAGATCTATGGACAAACCATCAGATCCATTTCAGATCTGTAAACTAGAAAGGAATTATTACAAGATCCCCTTGGGATTTTGACCAAAACATGGAATACAAAGAGTAGATCTGAGTTTTAAGTTACAGATCTGAAATATTATTCAGAAATTTCTGAAGATGACTTTACATTGAAACATATCATATCTAAACAGAACATGGATTGGCAATCTAATCCATGGATCACCAAAGTGAAAGGCAAAGCCCAACACCAGAGATCTCTCATCAAAAATGGGATCAAAACACCCTACAAAACCTCCACTGAAAATAACGTAATCCCTCAAAGGAAACTGTGTTGTAGCTTGAATAACAGAGTTGGCCTAATTCCAAGATACAAATATGAAGCTCAACCAATGGATGCACTCTTCCAGGAGGTTAAAATACACACTCACTGAGAAGAGGCTCCAATACAAGCTAGTTCTGAACAGATCTGGAGTTCCACTTGCTGCAGCCTTCAAAAGAAAACAAACCCTCACTAAATCTGCGTTGCAGTTGGAAGTAGAGCTTGGCCCAAAGCCTGATAGTGGATCAAATCAGAAAAAAATCCTCCAATAATCCTCAATGGAAGAGGTGAAATCCCTGCATAGGAATTTCAAGTGCTAAGCAGCACAATTCTCCATTGAACAGCAGAGAATAGTATTTGTCTAAACAGAAAAGATACTCAGAAATATAGACAATCAGCAACCTTCTCTTGCTTCCTCTCCCTTCCTTTTATAATATGAAAGCCTTTGAAAAACCTAAACCACCTTGATGAGTTAGCTCCTTTCACATGAGGGACCTCCTTCTAGAACTGCGTTGTCCCTTCATGAGGTACATTGAATCTAGACAGCACTGTAGATTTGGTCAAGGTTGACATAGTCTCATAGCTCAAACCCCTTTCACACCTGCAAGTGTTTTATTTACATGGCCTTGATTTATCCTTTTTCATATTGGCATTGATTTATTCATTCTTTTTAGGATTTATTCATGTCCTCCTTCATTCATTTATTCATGCAACAGAAGTAAAACAAAATTGCATATTCCTCTTAGCTCAGGCTAAGTAGGAATATTACAGTCCTCCCCTCCAAAATGTTGCTTGTCCTCAAGAAACTGATAGGGTGATTGCTGTAGTTCTTCCACTCTTCCATTGGTGACACCATCAAGGATCAAGTCCTCCTCATAGGCCAAGTGTTCACCAAGCCAATACATCATGAATTGTTCCTCCAAGGTCATCATAAGAGGTGCAAAGTCCATCCCACAAGGAGTGAAAAATTTAACAGAAATGAACATGGCTGGAGAAATGCTTTCTATAAAACATGTAGCATGAGGCACATAGAGAAGTTCCAATCCATGTGGTACATACAAACTGTCCACACTTCCTCCATACAATCCCATAAACAGTACAACTATATCATCCAAGTATGGGAGCAAAACTACATAGATACAAACAGAAATTTGACCTTGAAGAGGTGGGTCAAAGTCCCACATGTGATGCCAGTGCAGTGCATCTCCTACATACATTAGATCAAGGTGTGGAAAGTGGAATTCCCACCACACATTTGTTGCATAAGTCATCTCAACATAGCTGAAGATATCAGATATGTTTGGTGCCTTTGGGAAGCACCCATCATGAAAATGAATCTCCCTTTGCACAACAAGGGAGTGGCCAAGTTCAGAATTTCTATTGGCCCTCCAATATCCATGAGATCCACATGATCCTTCACTCCCTTTAGGAGTAATAGCCTGCAAAAACATGGTAAAATAATGTGATGAATCAGAAAATAAAAATTTATTTTCATGTTCAGATCCTTTACCATCATAGTCCTCCATACACATGGAGTTGTGCATGGGTATTTCCCTCCTCTCAAGAGAAGGAAGAACTGACTGAAATGACTCTTGCAAAGAGCCCATTGGCTGCCCCAATTCCTTATAGCTATTTCACTCTTGAAAGTGCTGATGCAATTCCTCTCTCATGCCTTCCCAATCAAAGCTCCTCATGATCAGGGTATAGATCTCCATTGAATGCATATGGCTGAGAAATAATTCTTTATGTGCCCCTTGTAGTATCTTCTGCTTGAGCTTGGAAGCTATAGCCAAGAATACCTTACCATGATGATAGATGACTCCCTCTTGGACTAAGTAGCCCTCTTCTTGCTACATTTCATCCAGTATCATACCTGTGTGGAGATCTTTGGAATACTCTACAAGCAGTTGAGATTTCCAATACAGATCCACATTGTTTAACAATGACAACACTGATGATACATCCATGGAAGGGTCTGTCATTTTTCTGATCTCTTTTTTGACATATTTCATGCCAAAGTTGTGTGTTGGAAGGTTGATTCTCCCATCCTTCTCCTCCCACATTGCAGATCTAGGAAAGAGAGAGGGTGATAGTGATGTAGGGAGAAGATCTCCCTCATTCTTGAGCTGTCCCAAGCCCTCCAACACTGTAGCTTAGTCTCCCATTGCTCCAATCCCTCTTGGATCTAGATTTTGAGTAGCACTTTGTGAGGCCTCCCCCACAAGATCTGAATCTGGTGGCCTTCCAGGTGGTTTGCTACTAGATAGGAATGCCCCATGCAGAAAGCTCATGAACATCAGTGAAGGGACTGTGAGATCCTTTCTTCCATTGTGCAAATCCATCTCTGTTGTCTATGTGGAAGTGTTAGGTGAGGGATAAGTATGCATGCCATGGATAATTTGGGGTTTACCACTCTTCATGTTCACCCACTCCATCTGCAAATCTTTCCAATCAGTGGTGACCTTCCCCAATGTAATCAACCATTAGACACCCAAAATGATATTGGTGTCTGGTATGTCAACAACAAAAAAGTGATCCACAAAAGTGTAGGACCCCATAGTGACTGAGAGTGATGGGACATATTGCGTGCATTGCATTGTCCTATCTCCTGGGACCAAAATAGATAATTCCTCAAAAGTATTAGTGGGGATTGCTCTCCTCTGCACAAGATGAGCATTAATAAATTTGTGGGTTGCCCCACTGTCAATCAGTATAGATACCCTCTGATTCATGATTGAACCTTGTACTATTAGGGTCAAGTACTTAAGCACTCCTCTAAAAGATGTAAGAGTTCCACCTATTGGAGCAAAGGCTCCATCCCCATCCCTAGATGGTGTTGGATCTCCCTCAACATTATCAGTGTTGTGACCCCTCCTTGGTTCATCATCTTCATCTTCCTCCTCAAAATCTGAGAAGACTTCTATGTAGTGTGCTTTCCCAGCAGCACATCTATGTCTAGGTGCCCATGACTCTTAGCAAGTGAAACATAGTCTCTTCTTTCTCAGATCTCTCTTGAGTTCAATATCAAGAGACTTCTTGAATGAGATCTCCTTGGAAGGAGTAGCTTTTTCTTCCTTCCCTTTAGAAAAGTGATGGGCCTTGCTCTGGAAAGTTTCCTTTGCTTTTGGAAAGGCATCTTGGAGGTCTCTAACCCTCTCAATGGAATCATTCAAAGTGATCGGGTTGGTATATTTAACCAACCCATGCAAAGGTTCATCCAAGCCATTGATGAACATGTACACCCTCCTTGCTGCAGACAGATTAGGAACCATAACAGATAATCTCAGAAACTCAGAGTTATAAGTTTCTGCATTTCCTAATTTCTTTAACTTTGCAAGGCTCATGAAAGGTGCTTGTGGATCATTTCTGTCAAACCTCTCCACCATTATTCTAGTGAATTCAGGGTAGGAAGTCACATTGGCATGGCCCAATGTAGACAACCCATGGAACCACCAATTGTGTGCTTCACCCTCAAAGTGCAGCGTTGCAATATTGATGGCTTCAATCTTAGGGACTTTGTTCAACTGAAAGTAGATATCCATATTTTCTACCCATGCCTTGGCAGAATTGGTGGATGACCCATCAAACTTGGGAAAAAATAATCTGCCCATAGAGTGGTGTCTATCATGATTATGAAAGAACCCACCATCTCTATATTGTTGCCTTGGTCTTATTTTTTCCTTGAGGTGACGAAACTCTTGGAAACTCAAGTGGTCTCTGAATCTCTTATTCTGAGATTTATATTCCACAAATTTTTCTTCAAGGGATGCTTGCTCTTGTGGTCCTTCATTCTCCATAGCCAAGAAGGTAGGCATAGTGGAGCATTGTGGAGCTTGTGGGGCTTGTGACTGGTTCACTGGTTGACCAGTCCAGTGGTGAGACATGTCAGAGCTTTCCCCAAGAGATCCCTCATTATTTTAATCCTCATTTCTTTTATCTCTTTATAAATATATTGCATGGCCACCAAAATAGTTCTTTCAAACTCTTCTCCTTCTTTATCACTTGCAGTTTCAGGGGTTTTACCCTTGTCTTGATAATTAGTAGTGTAATAAAAATTCTTGTGACTTCTGTTCTGATACCTCTTCTCCCTCTCAATAATAGGTTCATATTCTTATGAATGCAACATGGTTTTTTTTCTCCAATGAAATCATAGGCTATGCCAATAAAGGAGCTTTGGTACCACTGTAATATTCCAAAATTGGAATGGCACAACAAGCCTGCTGAAATAACACACTCCTAGGATATTGATGCATAGAAATGAGTTTAAAACCCTTGGATACCTTATATCAGTATATCTGGAGTCTACATCCAAAAGGGGAGCAAAAACAAATCAAACTAGGTGTGGTAAACAGATCTCCCACCACCTAGTCTAGCTGAAAAACACCCTACAAGAGGGGCTGCAGCTATGCACAACAAACTGATTCAGAAATAACACAGTCTTGGAAAGCATGAGTAGGAGGCCATCAAATAATATCAAATTATGAGTATAAAATAGAAAAATAGAATTACAATGATGCTCTTACATTATACAGTATAATACAGGAGACAATAAAACAAGAAATCTTCAGAAAAGAAGGCTGCAACACATATATAAACTGAAAAATGGCTTAACAACGTTATTTTAAGGAGCTGCAGTAGATGAATGTTACATCTCAAATCTAGAACATATCTGTGGATAAAACATTATATACATTTCATATCTGTAAACTAGAAAGGCACTATTACAAGATCCCCTTGGGGTTTTGACCAAAACATGCAATACAAAGAGTAGATCTAAGTTTTAAGTTGCATATCTACAATATTATTCATAATTTTATAAATATGAATTTACATTGAAATAGATCAGATATAAACATAACATGGATCAGCAAGCTAATCCATGGATCACCAAAGTGAAAGGCAAAGTCCAGCACCAGAGATCTCTCATCAAAAATGGGATCAAAACACCCTGCAAAACCTCCACTGAAAATAACGTAGTCCCTCAAAGGAAAATACAATGTAGCTTGAATAATAGAGTTGGCCTGATGCCAAGATACAAATCTGAAGCTCAACCAGTGGATGAACTCTTCCAGGAGGTTAAAAGACACACTCACTGAGAAGAGGCTACAATACAAGCTATATCTGAATAGATCTAGAGTTCCACTTGCTGCAGCCTACAAAAGCAAACAAACCCTCACTGGATCTGCGTTGTAGTTGGAAGTAGAGCTTGGACCAAAGCCTAATAGTGGATCAAATTAGCAAAAAATCCTCCAAGAATCCTCAATGGAAGAGGTGAAATCCCTGCATAGGAATTCCAAGTGCTAAGCAGTACAATTCTCCACTGAACAATAGAGAATAGTATTTGTCTAAACAGAAAAGATACTCATAAATATAAATAATCAAAAACCGTCTCTTGTTGCCTCTCCCTTCCTTTTATAAGATGAAATCCTTTGCAAACCCTAAACCATCTTGATGAGTTAGCTCCTTTCACATGAGAGGCCTCCTTCTAGAACTGTGTTGTCCCTTCATGAGGTACATTGAATCTAGAAAACGCTGTAGATTTGGTCAAGTTTGACCCATTCTCATTTCTCAAACCCCTTTCACAACTGCAAGTGTTTTATTTACATGGCCCTGATTTATCCTTGTTCATATGGGCATTGATTTATTCATTCTTTTTAGGAGTTTTACATGTCCTCCTTCATTCATTTATTCATGCAACAGAAGTAAAACAAAATTGCATATTCCTCTTAGCTCAAGCTAAGTAGGAATATTACAGCTGTAGGGGATAATACCACCTTGGCCTGATGCCAAATATGTCAATAAAGCCCAAGGGGCTTCTTTACTAGCCTCCCAATCGAAGGAAACCTTCCTCCACTGAAAATCAAGCTCAGAAAACACCCAATACAATCCTCCACTGATGCACCCTGGAACACATCACAACTCTAAGCATAAATTGTGCTATTGAAGAAAGATGTAGCTTGTCCTTATGCCAGAATGTGGAAATGTAGTGCAAATGCTTCTCCTGAGTAGGCACTCGAAGTCCCCTGAGGATGAAGGTGGGATTCCTGCTTAGGAACACCCTTGTGGTAAACATCACTACAATATCAACTAAACAACTGAAGAGAACCACAAGTCTTAACAGACCATAAACCAAATAATAATCCAATCATGCTCACAATGGCTTCCATTCCCTTCCTTATATTCTTGGTGAGCTTCCTCACCTTGGGCCCCACTCATTAAAGCCACTACTTCCATGGATGCAATATCCCTCCAAAACTGTGTTGTCCCTCAATGAATGCCACTCCTTCCATACCAGCACTGTTTGATTTGGTCAAAGTTGATCCAGTCTACATGCTCCATCCCCTTTTCACACATAAGGGTCTTCAATCCATCTTTTAGATGACCTCCTTTCACATTAGGAGTGTTTTTATTCCTAATAAGGATATTTATGGGTCTCCATACCCTCTTATTCTTCTAACTAAGAAGTAAAATCTAAAATTAATATTCCAATTATCTATATGCTAATTTAGGAATATTACATCCTAGACTTCCACAACCTACAAGGTTGACACCAAAACAATTGGAAGAAAAAAGAGAAAAAGGGATTTGCTACAGTTGTGATATAAAATACACTAAAGGTCATAAGTGTGTTGAGAAGAAATTATTTTACATAGATTGTGAAGTGGAGGAAGAAAATGAATAAGAAACTTCAAAATAAGAGGATATACACCAGGAGCTAACCCTATAGAAAGAAGAAATGAGTCTAACCATATCTTGTAATGCATTGGTAGGAATTACGACCCCTCAAACTCTCAAGATAGAAGGACACATCAAGAAGAAAAAGGTAATAGTGTTGATTGACATGGGTAGTACCCATAATTTAATTCATTGTAAGGTAGCCAAGGAATTGAATTGCTTCCTATACCCAGCACCAGAATGTCAAGTGATGGTTGAAAATGGTGGAACAATAAATTTCTCTAGAAAATTCCACAATATCAAGCTAACCATGGGTGAATATGTGTTGAATAGTCCAATTCTTTCCATTCCAATGCGAAGTGATGAGGTTGTACTAGGATTACAATGGTTACAATATGTGGGGACTGTAGATTTTAATTTTCAAGAATTTTTCTTTAATTTTTTTCAGAAGGAAAGGAAGTTGAATTATGGGGAATCATAGGGAAGCTAGGAAAGATAATAATTTATAATGTCATGAAAAAGCTTCTGAAAAAATAACAACCAAGCGTAATTGCAAAATTATGCTCACTAGAATTTCCAAAATCAAAATCATATATTTCTCCAAATCTCCAAAAATTCTTGGAAAATCATTCCAAGATGTTTGAAACTCTTGAAGGACTCCCACCTATTCGTGATCATGATCATGCTATTCATTTGATTATAGGAAGTGTTCCTCCAAACATCAGGCCTTACAAATATCCTTATGTCCAAAAGAGAGAAATTGAACATATGATTGCAGAAATGTTAGAGGCCGAGCCAAAGTTCTTTCTTTGCTCTAGTAGTATTGGTGTACAAGAAGAATGGATCATGGCACATGTGTCCAGATTATAGGGAGCTCAATAAGCTCACTATTAAATATGAATTTCCCATTCATATGATTGATGAATCATTGGATGAGTTACATGGAGAAAATTATTTTACCAAGTTGGATCTTCATTCAAGATATCCTCAAATTATAATGAAGACTGAAGATATTTTGAAAACAACATTTTGAACTCATGAGGGTCATTATGAATTTTTGCTCATGCCTTACCAATGCACCTTCTAAATTTCAAGGGTTGATGAATTCCATTTTCAAACCCTTCCTTAGAAAATTTTTGTTAGTATTTTTTGATGATATAATAACCTACAATAGGTCTTGGAAGGATCATATTCAACATGTTGACAGGGTGCTCAAACTATTGGAGGAGAAATAATTATATGCAAAAACCTCCAAATGTTTTTTTGGAGTAAAAGAGGTGGAATATCTGGGTCATATTGTATCTCATGAGGTTGTTAACGTAGAACCTAACAAAATTAAATCCATTAAGGAATGGAAATTCCCCACAACCATAAAGTAGTTGCGAGGGTTTCTCAGGTTAACATGGTATCATTGAAAGTTTGTTAAGAATTATGGGAGAATAGTAGCTCCTTTAACAACATTATTAAATAAAGATGCATTTTCATGAACTCCTGAAGCAACTAAGGCCTTTGAACATCTTAAAGAGGCAATGTTCTTAGCACCAGTCTTAGCTACACCAGACTTCACAAAAACCTTTCTTGTCGAATGTGATGCCTCAGGAAATAGAATTGGTGTTTTTTCAATGCAAGAAGGAAGACCCATTTCTTTTGAAAGTCATATAATCAAAGGAAAGTATTTACGAAAAGCTATTTATGAGAAGGAAATGTTGGAAATACTACACGCACTAAAGAAATGGCAACCTTACGTAATGGGAAGACACTTCAAGGTAAAAACTGATCATGATAGTCTTAAATACTTTTTGGAACAAATACTATCTTCAGAAGAGAAGCAAAAATGGGTCACAAAGATGTTGGGTTATGAATTTGAAATCATCTAAAAAAAGGGAAGCTAAATGTTGTTTCAGATGCACTCTCAAGAAAGGATGAAGAGGTGGAAGCATTTCTTTGTGCCATTTCTATTATCCAACCAGATTGGATAACCGAAGTAAGGGATGAATGAAAAAAGGATGAAGAAGTGTGGACACTCATTTAAAATTTGCAGCAAGATCCTACTACATATGATACATTTAGTTGGAAAAAATATTCCTTATGGTACAAAGATCAATTATATATTGGTAAGAATTCCCAACTAAAACAAAATATTCTTTTGGAATTGCACACTTCTCCCTTAGGAGAACACTCGGGATTTTTAAAAACTTACCACAGGTTGAAGAAAGATTTCTTTTTTGGGATGGCCTTAAATATGATATTCAAAAGTTTGTGGCAGAAAGTTTGGTTTGCCAACAAAATAAAGTTGAGAAAATTAAGACCCTAATTCTTCTACAACCTTTATCCATTCTAATTCAACGTTGGGAGGAGATTTCAATGGATTTTATCACAAGTTTACCTAGGTTTGAAGGAAAGAGTGTCATCATGGTGGTATTGATAGAATTACCAAGTATGCACACTTTTTTGCATTATCTCATCCATTTAAAGCAATTATAGTTGGTACTACATTTATGGAAACAATTCAAAAGCTACATGGAAACCCAAATATTATTGTAAGTGACAGAGATCCCATTTTTACCAGAAATTTTTGGATGCAATTATTTTCTTGTTTGGGTACTCAACTAGCTCATAGCTCAACTTATCATTCTCAATCCAATGGGAAAACTGAGATAGTGAACAAATTTTTGCAAGGATATCTTTGTTGTTTTGTATCTGATAAACAAACACAATGGGAAAAGTGGTTACCTCTGGCTGAATGGTGGTATAACACTTCCATACTGCAGCAAAAATGACCCCATTTATGTCACTTTATGGATATCATCCACCGTCCATCACATCATCTTTAAGAGAAAATTATAAGGTTAAAGTAGTGGAAGATCACATCGAGCATCAACAACAAGTTCTCCAACTCTTAAAGGATAACCTAAATTTGGCACAAAATTGAATGAAACAACAGGTGGATCAACATCGCAGTGAGAGAAGTTTTGATTAGGAGACTAGGTATTTTTACGGCTACAACCATACAAACAAATGTCCCTCAAGCAAGCTAAGAAGGATAATAAATTATCGCCAAAGTACTATGGTCCTTACAAGGTGTCACAAAATATTGGTAATATGGCATACAAATTGGAGTTTCCTACTTCTTCTCGAGTGCATCCAGTTTTCCATGTTTCATGCTTAAAGAAGGTTATAGGTGACAAACTTCCAATTCAAACAATATTGCCAGAACTTGATGAGGAAGGAAAAATCATATTGGAACCTGAAGCAGTCATAGAAACAAGAACTCGATAGCTACGAAATCAATCAATTTCAGAGTATCTCATCAAGTGGAAGAACTTACCCACTGAAGATTCTACATGGGAGGATGAGAATTTTATACAGAAGCATCCAGAGCTACTCAAGCCTTGAGGACAACACTTTTTTGAAGGAGAGGGGCATGTTAGGTCCCTATATTACTAGTGTAGTCCCTTATTGTTGTTAGTATAGCCCCCTTATTGTTATTTTTGTACCCCTGTAATCCCCATATTGTTATTATTGTGCCCTTACATTATTATTGTTAGGTTGTCTAGGATTATATTGTGACCCCATGGACTCCTATATATATAAAGGAGGTTTTTTCATTTATATCATCAAATAATTGTTCAATTATGTAATTTAAAGGAGGTTTCCCCCTCGAAGTGGCTTATTTATAAGGTGTTGATATCTCTTTTCTTCTATTTTTGGAGTTGGTTTCATAACAGAATCTCAAAGAGGGGTTGCCGGCGGTCATTATGCAGGGAAAACAACTACGCAAAAGATCCTACGAGATGGTTTATGGTGGTCGATGTTGTACAGTGATGCATATGATCATTGTTGTGCTTGTGATGTATGCCAAAGGATGGGAAAACCATCGCGCAGAGATGAAATTCCCTTGCATCGATAGATGGAATTGAAATATTTTGAAAAATGGGCAATAGGTTTTGTTGGACCTATTGACCCTCTAGGAAAGAAGACTGGAGCGTGTTACATAATCATTGTGATAGATTTTGTGACCAGATAGGCCAAAACTAAGCCGGTCAAGGATTGTAGTGAAGACATAGCTACACACTTCATCTTTGAGAACATATTGACTCAATTTTGATGCCCTAAGATTCTGATGAGTGATTGAGGTACGCAATTTGTAAGTGAAAATATTGAAGCTCTAACAGAATAATTGTGGATTCATCATCAGAAGAGTACTCCATATCACCCACAAATGAATGGTGCAATAGAAGCTTTCAATAATATCTTGGAGACTACGTTCACTAAGGTCTGCAACACCAATAAAAATGATTGGGATGTGCACATACCTATGGTTCTTTGGGCATATAGAACCACATGCAAGAAGCTGACAAGAAAGACACCATTCAGGATGGTGTATGGGCAGGAAGCAGTTATGCTGATGGAGTACATTTTTCTGAGTATGCACATTACGTCATTCACTAATTTGGTAGAACAACACATTATGGAAGAATTATTTTCGTTGTTGGTCATGCCAGAAGAGGATCACTTTATTGCAGGTTTCCATCAACAAGTGGAGAAGGCACGTGAAAAGGCTTGGCATGATAGGCATATTAGACAGAAGGTCTTTCAGGAAGAGGATTTGGTCTTGTTGTATGACATCAAGTTTCTGTGCCACCCAGGGAAGTTCAAGATGCATTGGCTAGGACCATATTCTATTAAGGAGATCACTGATGAAGGTGCGGTGTGCCTAGCCATGTTAAGCAAAGAAAACCTCCATGTGTATGTTAATGGAAGTCGATTGAAGCCTTACAGGGATGACCCTCTCCCTACATGCACAAAATGACTATACGGCTAGAAATAGGATTTGCACAACAAGGATGGCAGATGTGAAGAAAGGTGTGACACACGTGTAGTAGCTGAGCGTGAAGGTTGAATGGGTCACGAAGGTGCTAGAATATAGATGTTGGAATAATAAATCTGGACAAGACGATATTATTACCATTTGGAGGAGTGTGTAAGTTGCATTTAATGAGGATATTATGTCAGATTTGGAGTTGTTTTAACATTTATGGAGCTACATTAATGCATAAGAGACCATTTAAGACATGCCTAAGCTATAAATATAAATGAAGGGGTCGCATTAGTTCCCTTTTATTTCTGTGTGATTTTTGCAAATTGGGCTCTCTGCTTTCTGAATTTTGTTTGAAGCCTATGCCCGACATTGATCTTCTCTTTGAAGAGGAGTTGTGTCATCGTGGTTTAGGTCACCTAATTCCACCCAGCATGACTGCCACCAAGATAGGAGAAGAACCCGCTGCACAGACTACTAAGACCCCTGCGCTAACCCAAACCAATAAGGGACGATATTCAGTGTCCCGAAAGTCCCCTCATGAGAATAATCCTAAGCCGCGCTCCACTGTTGTAGAGCAATAGAAGAAGCCAATGGCGTATTTTTTAGAAAGTGTAATGGAGGAATATGTGGTAGATATTTCTAATCTTATCTCATGGTTTCCCACCTATGTTGCACCATGCAAAGTTTCGGTGAAGGTGCTAAAGGATCTTCATAAAGTGTGCTCTTATATTAATACGTCGTTTCTTCTGGAGAACGTACCTGTAGAGGGCGATATGTTTGCCAAAATTCCTCTTCTCAAGATGGAGGATTGGGACCTCGGAGATCAAGAGAAATTTCCAGAGCTCACGCCTAACATGTATTTAGAAATAATCCTCTACGATGATGGAGTAGTCAAAGTTGAGCCAATTACCTGGGTGTTGGGCCTCACAAGTCAGGATTGTTGAACCTACTGCAGATTCCACACTTTGGGAATAGCCCAATCAACGATATTTATGTGTGAAAAATGCTCGCACTAATTCATGATGATTGTTTGTGGCTTGGAGAGTGCATACCAATTGATGCCGTGTTGATCCATTGGATCACCGACTTTCCTAACCAGGGAGCAGACCCCGTGGCATCCTTTGGAGGTAAAGGTAAAGAGAAGAAGGTTGCTGAGAAGGTAAATAAAGAATATAAGGCTTCGCACGACACTCAAGGATATTTTGTCAGTGAAATAAGTGACCTTGTAGTTCATTTTGGAACTATTGTCCTTGCCCACAAAATGATGAGGAAGTGTAGGCCAAAGGAATTCCAACACATGTTATTTCGCTCGTTGGGCAGTGTGAGAAGGGTGTCCAGTACAATTGGGCTCAATACTTATGTACCAAATTTCTAGAAAATGTGCGCGAGGCATAAGAGGAGGGGAAACACTTCTATTACACCTGGATAATACTCCTCATCGTACTCATCATCTAGAAGACCCTTGAAGACACTTAGTTCCTAGAAATAGAACCAGAAATGTGAGAAGCCGCGCGCTACACAACCCTGTGGAACTCCAAGATCCAAGCCAGAGTCATTGAAAATAGATTTTTTTGGGTGCTTTTTGACACTATGCTATGTCAAGCTATTCAGTTAAAGCCAAGGTTTTCCCCAAACTTCTATGAGCAGTAAAAATTGATTGTAGATTTCAAAGCAAATTTTCATAATGTACATATTTGCACGAAGGGTGCTATAGAAGGCATGTGGTATGATTCCATACTTGGTGATAGAGGATGACCTAGTGCGCATCACAACAGAATGGCTGCCGGCTTAATGAGAGTCGTGCATCACTGGGGGCACCTCATTGTCCATTTTGAAGACTTCGACAAATCTGAGAGCCACAAAAGATACACAACAGAAGGAAAAGATGTTGAGCTAATGATGATAGGCGAAAAAATTGATTTGGAAAAATATACATAAGCTAAAATGAATGGTGAAGGCACTAAGGAGATGTAAACCACTAAGGGAACTAAGCGCGGGTCTCAGGCCACAAGATGTATGCCCAAGAAAATAAAAGGGTCAAAATTATCTGGAGCAGAGGACCCCACCCTGACCGAAGATGATTTCAATGAATTTGAAAACATAATAAAGTATGCCACAAAAGACATGTGGATAGATATGGGAGCGCAATACAAAGTTGTGCTTGAAGGTATGCAGTCAAGGATTAAAGAACTTAAAGTACAAGCGAGTCAGATTCAAGTGAGCCAACTTCAAGCAAGCGTGCCTACTTCTAGCACGCAACCCATCTGCATGGTGTTGCCATCAACTAGGGATAGAGAGCTGATCCAGATTCCCACACCCACCATCAGAGTGGAGTCGTCAACTCTGTGTGCGACCCTAAAAGCCTGTGGAGAAATCAACATCGACCTGGTGGTGCTGCCAGCCAGGAAACTTCATATGATCTACAATATTATTGTCGATCAATTAAAATACAAAGAGGACCGTGCCTACCATGCTGTAAATGAATCAAAACAACAAGAAACAATGTTACAAAAACAATAACAGAAAAAAAAAGAGGTGTGCCACACAACTGAGGCTCAACACGCCGCATTAGAAGCCATGATAGACCAATTCTGTGGTGACCTACCAAAGGTCCCCGCATCAGCTGCGTTGATAAAAAATTTAGGGGGCTTGGCCGACACGCTCAAGGTATTGCAAAATGAACTACATACTGTCTGGGCTGAATTTGAGCAACAAATTGCGGAGCTGCAGATGAATCTTCAACTTGAAACACCGCCAAAGGTCAGAGTGCAACGCGCTGCAAAATTCAAGGAAGCTACCAACAACATATCAGCCGCGATGAAAAAGTGTGGCCAGTTGATGGATGAAGCAATGGGTGTCTGGACTTATGTTTAGAATGACTCGATGGTGCAGCAGCTGCGAAATGAATTGCCCGTTAAGGAACAAAAATGTGCAAAGATCCGGATGGTGACGCCCACATTAGTGACAGCGCAGAGACTTGCCCACCTTCATGAGGGCAAGGCAATTCATGCTAAGATAGAAGATCTGTGCTATTGGGAACAAATTTTGGAGACAACGATGCAACCGTGGGCTAAGGAAGCCCTGAAGTTGTTGCAGAGCCTTAATGGCACCCTGAAAAGCCTTCAGCAAACCCAACGAAGCATCAATCTAGTAGCTGAAGGGTTGAAAACTACAGAACTAGTTGATAAAGTGTAGTGTGCTGCCACATAGAGCGTCGAAGTGGTATTTCAACTAAAGAGCTCTGTCAAACCACTCAAAGCCAAGATGAAGGAGACCACCCCGCAGTAACTAGGGATGAGTCACGAGTTTGTGTTGGTGGCCTGTTGGAGCGGGGTCCCATGTGGTACATTTTTGGTTAAATTATGTTTATGTATTGTTGTGCATGCTACGTGAAAGAGTCAAAGGGGATTTTGGGTGGGTCAAAGTACCTCAATCAATTTAATGGGTTTAAAAGGGAAAAACATAAGTCTCAAACCATGGTTTGAGACCATGGTATGTGTGTGTCTAGATAGTATAAATATGTTAATATTGAGTCGAGAAAGGATATTTTATGTCTGATGATGAATGTTTGTTAAGGGTTTTGAGCTAAGTCTGGGTTTTTGGGTAGAAAGGTTCCTACTGGTTGTATGTGAAGAGACCTAAATCCTGGTTGTGTGCGGAATCCGTTGGTTGTGTGCACTAAGGATAGATTGCATTGAAGGAATGAATGTACTGAAATTGCTAGATCTCTTAATAAATAATAATTTTTTGGTGAACCTAGAATCTTATGAAATTTCCTGTGTTTCTTATCTGTTAATTGCGTTACGATATGAATATGTTTTGTTATTGCTTATTTACTTCTATTTATGGTTAATTGCATCTGCGTGAATGAATGAAGTAGATTGTGCATGAATATCAGCTGAGGAATAAATTTGATTGAAGTATTATCTAATTACTGTGCACAAATATATTGAAGTATTCTTTGATAATCTGCAAAGGGTTTGATATGTTTATCTATTAATGCATGCATCTATTATAGTTCCGTTATAAGTTTGTTTTAGGCCACTACATTAAATTCTTCCTCAGGGTGCATGTTAGGTCCCTATATCACTAGTATAGTCCCTTATTATTGTTAGTGTAAACCCCTTATTGTTATTATTGTACCCTTGTAACCCCCATTTTGTTATTATTGTGCCCTTAAATTATTATTGTTAGGTGGGCTAGGATTACATTGTGGCCCACTAGGATTACATTATGGCCACATGGACTCCTATATATAGAAAGGAGGTTTTGTAAATTGTATCATCCAAGAATTGTTCATTTATGTAATGTATTGGAGGTTTCCCTCTCGAAGTGGCTTATTTCTAAGGCGTTGATATCTTTTTTCTTCTATTTTTGGAGCTGGTTACACAACATTTGGTATCAGAGCTTTGGATTCTAGGGTTTCGCTGCTCCAAACAGGTCATCGTGGAATTTTCGCTATAACTTTTTTTCTACGAAGCTTCAAAAGCTGAAAATTTTAGGGTGCGAAGCTGAAATCTTGAGGACGTTTGTATAAAAAGTTCAGAGCTTGGTTCGCAATATTTTCGGAGATATGATCTGTGGAAGTTAGGTATTTTTTTAGGCTCCTAAACAGGTCATCGTGGCATTTGCGCTATAAATTTTTTTCTACGAAGGTTCAGAATCTGAAATTTGTATGGTGCGAAGCTGAAATCCTGAGGAAATTTGTCAAAAAATTTCAGAACTTGGTTCGCAATATTTTTGGAGATATGATCTGTGGAAGGTAGTGCTTTTTCAGGCTCCTGAATTTCATCTAAAAAATGTGATCGTGGGAAAATTTCAATAACTTTCTCTCTGAGAATCAGATTGGAGTGATGTAAAAATTGGTTGCAAGTAAACAGACTGCAATTTCATGGCTATAAATTTCAGAGGTGAAGGATGAAACAGTGACACGTGGCAAGTCGTACAAGTTCGCTATACTGAACGAGTCCATAATTAGGTCATTGTGACAGATTGGACATAACTTTGTCTTGGAGAATCCAAATCAAGTTAGACTTATGGCATTCAAAAGATAATTTAGAGGGCTACTTTAGTGCTGAATTTCAGATATTGAAGAGCTGCAATCACAAAGATAATACAATTTCAATATCGAGCTCCTCAAAAGCAAGTAAAAGGTGTGTATTTTTTTTTTCCGAATTACATAAGTCTTGTTTGAAGAATCAAGTTGAATTGATTGCAAGGGCATATTGTAGAATAGATATCAGTATTGGATTATAAAATGGCCCCTAAAAAGAATTCAACACCCATTAAGCCTTTGGAAAGCTCTACTATGACTCATGAAGATGAAGAATGGCAACATGACATATCAAAATTACAAGAGCAAGTGCAACAAATTTCCCTCTCGCAAAGAGCAACAAAAAATGACATGGAAGTTTTGAAGAAAGGCATGGAATCTAATATTGATGGAATGGAGGCTGGCATGGAATCTAATATGGATGACATGGAAGCAAATATCGATGAGAAAATGGAAAACATGAAGAATTTTATAAAAGAAGACATGGAAGGTTAGACAAAATTGATACAAGAAAGGTTTCCTAATGGTGAAAAGATAGTATAAGAACCTCATGATGAGAACAAAATAAATGTTAATCGTGATTTCATAAACTCTAATGTTGGCGGGAAGAACCACCATATTCCAAAGATGGATATGAGGAATTTTGATGGAAAGGATCCTGTAACATGGATACTACAGATGGAGCAATATTTTGATCTCCATAACGTGCAAAACACAAAAAAGGTACGCATTGCAACTTTACATTTAGAACAAAATACATTTGTATGGTATCAATGGCTTTGCTCCCGTAAAAAAATTGTCACTTGGTCAATTTTTACGGAGGAAATGATAGCACATTATGAGGATACAAAAAGAAACACCTTCTTTAGCCAATTGATAAATCTCAAACAAAAGGGTTTAGTGGGGCAGCACATTGAGGACTTCCAAAAATTGAATATAAGGGTAACTGATATTCCAGAGGAACACAGGATTGATCTCTTCATAGGTACTCTAAAGGATAACATCCAACATGAAGTTCGTGTTTTGGAACCCGATTCATTGGAGAAGGCATTCAGGTTGGCAAGAAAAGTTGAATGTAAAATTATGGCGACAAGGAAGCCTACCACTCAATTCTATAAAGAAGGAAGTGTTGCTACGCCTAGATTTCCACAACCTACAAGGTTGACACCACAAAAATTGGAAGAAAAAAGAGCAAAAGGGCTTTGCTAAAGTTGTGATAGAAAATACACTAAAGGTCATACGTGTGCTGAAAAGAAATTATTTTACATAGATTGTGAAGAAGAAGAAGCAAATGAACAAGAAGAGGATATACACCAGAAACTAGCCCTAGAAGAGGAAGAAATGAGTCCGACCATATCATGTAATGCACTAGCAGGAATTACCACTCCTCAAACTCTCAAGATAGAAGGACAGATCAAGAAGAAAAAGGTAATAGTGTTGATTGATTCAGGTAGCACCCATAATTTTATTCATTGTAAGGTAGCCAAGGAATTAAATTGTTTTCTATACCCAGCACCAGAATGCCAAGTGATGGTTGCAAATGGAGGAACTATAAATTGCTCTGGGAAATGCCATAATATCAAGCTAACCATGGGGGAATATGTATTGACTAGTCCAATGCTTTTCATTCCTATGGGAGGTGCTGATGTTGTACTAGGAGTACAATGGTTACAATCTTTGGGGACGGTAGCTTTTAATTTTCAAGAACTTTTCTTGAAATTTTTTTCAGAAGGAAAGGAAGTCGAATTACGGGGTATTGAAGGGAAGCCAGGAAGGATAATAAGCTCTAATGTCATGAAAAAGTTTCTAAAGAAAGAACAACGAGGCGTAATTGCACAATTATGCTCACTAGAAGTTCCGACATCAAAATCATCTATTTCTGCAGATCTCCAACAAGTCTTGGACAATCATTCCAAGGTGTTTGAAACTCCCAAAGGACTCCCACCTATTCATGATCATGATCATGCTATTCATTTGATTCCGGGAAGTGTTCCTCCAAACATCAGGCCTTATAGATATCCTTACTTCCAAAAGAGCGAAATTGAACGTATGATTGTAGAAATGTTAGAGGCGGGTATAATTCAACCTAGTCAAAGTTCTTTCTCTGCTCCTGTAGTATTGGTACACAAGAAGGATGGATCATGGCGAATCTGTCCGGATTATAGGGAGCTCAATAAGCTCACCATTAAAGATAAATTTCCCATTCCTGTGATTGATGAATTAATGGATGAATTACATGGAGAAACTTATTTTACCAAGTTGGATCTTTGTTCAGGATATCATCAAATTAGAATGAAGACTGAAGATATTCCAAAAACAACATTTCGAACTCATGAGGGTCATTATGAATTTTTGGTCATGCCTTTTGGCCTTACCAATGCACCTTCTACATTTCAAGGGTTGATGATTTCCATTTTCAAACCCTTCCTTAGAAAATTTGTGCTAGTATTTTTTGATGATATACTAATCTACAGCAGGTCTTGGAAGGATCATGTTGAACATGTTGACAGGTTGCTCAAACTATTGCAGGAGAAACAATTATATGCAAAAACATCCAAATGTTTCTTTGGAGTACAAGAGGTGGAATATCTGGGTCATATTGTATCTCACGAGGGTGTTAAAGTAGACCCCAACAAAATTAAAGCCATTAAGGAATGGAAAGTCCCCACAACCATAAAGAAGTTGCGAGGATTTCTCGGGTTAACAGGGTATTATCGCAAGTTTGTTAAGAATTATGGGAGAATAGCAGCACCTCTAACAACATTATTGAAGAAAGATGCATTTTCATGGATTCCTGAAGCAACTAAGGCCTTTGAACATCTTAAAGAGGCAATGTGCCTAGCACCGGTCTTAGCTATGCCAGACTTCACAAAAACCTTTATTGTGGAATGTGATGCCTCAGGAAATGGAATTGGTGTTGTTTTAATGCAAGAAGGAAGACCCATTGCTTTTGAAAGTCATTCAATCAAAGGAAAGTATTTACAAAATGCTATTTATGAGAAGGAAATGTTGGCAATACTACATGCACTAAAGAAATGGAGACCTTACCTAATGGGAAGACACTTCAAGGTAAAAACTGATCATGATAGTCTTAAACACTTTTTGGAACAAAGACTATCTTCGAAAGAGCAGCAAAAATGGGTCACAAAGATGTTGGGTTATGACTTTGAAATAATCTACAAAAAAGGAAAGCTTAATGTTGTTGCAGATGCACTCTCAAGAAAGAATGAAGAGGTGGAAGCATTGCTTTGTGCCATTTCTATTATCCAACCAGATTCGATAACCGAAGCAAGAGATGAATGGAAGAAGGACAAAGATGTATGGACACTCATTCAAAAGTTGCAGCAAGATCCTAGTACATCCGATACATTTAGTTGGAAAAATGATTCCTTATGGTACAAAGATCGCTTATATCTTTGTAAGAATTCCCAACTAAAACAAAAGATTCTTCTCGAATTGCACACTTCTCCTTTAGGAGGACACTCAGGATTTTTAAAAACTTACCACAGGGTGAAGAAAGATTTTTTTTGGGATGGCCTTAAATCTGATATTAAAAATTTTGTGGCGGAATGTTTGGTTTTCCAGCAGAATAAAGTGGAGACAATTAAGACCCCGGGACTTCTACAACCTTTATCCATTCCAAGTCAACGTTGGGAGGAGATTTCAATGGATTTTATCACAGGTTTACCTAAGTCCTAAGGAAAGAATGTCATCATGGTGGTAGTTGATAGACTTACCAAGTATGCACACTTTTGTGCATTATCTCATCCATTTAAAGCAAGTACAGTTGCTACTACATTTATGGACACAATTCAAAAGCTACATGGAAACCCAAGGGTTATTGTGAGCGGCAGAGATCCCATTTTTACTGGAAATTTTTGGACGGAGTTATTTTCTTGTTTGGGTACTCAATTAGCTCATAGCTCATCTTATCATCCTCAATCTGATGGTCAAACTGAGATAGTAAATAAATGTTTGGAAGGATATCTTCGTTGTTTTGTATCCGATAAACAAACATAATGGGTCAAGTGGTTACCTCTTGCTAAGTGGTGGTATAACACTTCCTTCCATACTGCAGCAAAAATGACCCCATTTATGGCACTTTATGGATATCATCCACCATCCATCACATCATATTTAAGGGAAAATTCGAAGGTTCAAGCAATGGAATATCACATCGAGCATCAGCAAGAAGTTCTCCAACTCTTAAAGGATAACCTGAATTTGGCACAAAATCGAATGAAACAACAGGCAGATCAACATCGCAGTGAGAGAAGTTTTGATGTAGGAGATTGGGTATTTTTACTGCTACAACCATACAAACAAATGTCCCTCAAGCAAGCTAAGAAGGATAATAAATTATCACCAAAGTACTATGGTCCTTACAAGGTGTTGCAAAATATTGGTACTATGGCATACAAATTGGAGCTTCTCGCTTCTTCGCGAGTACATCCAGTTTTCCATGTTTCATGCTTAAAGAAGGTTATAGGTGAAAATCTTCCAGTTCAAACAATATTGCCAGAACTTGATGAGGAAGGAAAAATCATATTGGAACCAGAAGCGGTCATGGAAACAAGAACTCGACAAATACGGAATCGATCAATTTCAGAGTATCTCATCAAGTGGAAGAACTTACCCACTGAAGATTCTACATGGGAGGATGAGAATTTTATACAGAAGCACCCGGAGCTACTCAAGTGTTGAGGACAACACTTTTTTGAAGGAGAGGGGCATGTTAGGTCCCTATATCACTAGTGTAGCCCCTTATTATTGTTAGTTTAAACCCCTTATTGTTATTATTGTACCCTTGTAACCCCCATTTTGTTATTATTGTGCCCTTAAATTATTATTGTTAGGTCGGCTAGGATTACATTGTGGCCCAATAGGATTACATTATGGCCCCATGGACTCCTATATATAGAAAGGAGGTTTTGTAAATTATATCATCCAAGAATTGTTCATTCATGTAATGTATTGGAGGTTTCCCCCTCGAAGTGGCTTATTTCTAAGGCGTTGATATCTCTTTTCTTCTCTTTTTGGAGCTGGTTTCCCAACAGTGCGGAAACCTAGTTCCAACATGCCCCCATACTTCTTTGGGTGAGACTTTGATCTGTGCAAGTAGGCCACTGCCGAAAGGGCCAATAGTTGGAGGGTTTTTTGGCTGCATTATAACTCTGAACCTGGGTCAGGGACCCCTCAAGACAACAATTCATGAATACTTGGTAAACCCTTATGCCTAGTACACCTTTTTTGATTTATTTTTTTTAATTATAAAAGTAAATTCCCACAAAAACATCTTACCTATGCAATTCTCTAGCCTCATCATTGATTGGTAAATTGTGGATTTTTATATTTTCACCTCTTCCTTCCTTGATCTTGTCCTCGAAAGTCATTGTGGCTGAATCATCAGATTCACCTCGTCCCTCCTCCAAAGGATCTCAACAACCTCCTCCTGAGGTCCCCCAGTTTCTAGTTGGACCACTTGAAGCTCAAGGTGCCGAACTCGGGATTGTCATAAGTGTACAACCCATTTCATCTCGACCATCGCCTAACAATTCTCCTTGGATGAAATCAGAAGACTCTGAGCCAGAAAGCCCTATACCATATGCACATTTTATGGTATTTCCTGTGAATTTTCTCTTTGATCTGATTTTGGTCTTGCCTCAACAGGCTTATAGTCCTTTTGATCAACTCGACATTCCCCTTCCTGCTTCTCAAGTAGCGTCTCGATCTACTGTCTGTCAGTTATTTCTTGACGAAATGGAATCCAATGCTAATGATAAATAATTAGTGAGTGCTCCTTAGAGTACTCTGTAGGAAACCAATGGCACCTATATACCGGAAGCTACTTCATCTTTTTTCCCTCTGAATGTGAAATTTTTAGCTCCACACCTCACAACTCAGGCAGTGGAACCGAAAAATCCTTTAGGCAAGTTGCATATCCACTTCCACAAGGGTATACCTCTTTGGGAAACCTTATTTTAGGAGCTTCTGATGCCACATATTGATTTCCAGATCCCGTTTTGTAAATGGGTATTCCCCCATCTTCCGGCACATTGATTTAGAATGTGGTTGCCATGTCTCAACTTGTTGTTCGACCTACAGTCAACCTGTTGGTCAAATGAATGTTTCGATATGATCCTCTACCCCCTTCTTGCCATATATGATTAATGTCATTCCACCATTAAGTGGAAAATATATGGTTTTTTATGTTTTTGGAGGGTAGTCTAATCCTCTTTATGTACCTCCTCTCTCGGGTGAGGGGCCACTGAACTTTGGACCCTTTCCTGGGGCAGGAAAACCGATTGCTAGTTTAAGTGGGACATGGTTTTCACAACCAACAAACACTATCATAGGAACCATTCATTTGAGTGGTTAACCTACTTCGACCATATTAGTTTATCAGCAACCCCACACTCAGTTTTCTTAGGTTCAACAACCTCTTCAACAACCGAACGTACCATATTCATATGTTCAAAAACCTAAAATACATCATCAATATGTTTAACAACTGAATGTACAGTATCTGAATGTTCCTTGACCAAACGCCTCTCAATAGTATGGCCAATGACCCTAGCTTCCCGTAGGTGCTATTGTGACTAACCCTCAGTTTGGTCCTTACACCCAAATTGGTGCAAATCTCCCTCTAGGTCAACTTGGTCCTCATGCCAATCAACCTGGTACTAGTACCAGTCACTTCCTCATGGTAAGTACCAACATCCCCAGCCTGGTCCTCAGCCTGGTGCTCAATATCAACAGATTCTTTAGTACCAATAGGCCCAATTAGGACCTCAGGCTGGACCTAACGTTCAAAAAATACCACGGGCTGGAACCCATGTTCAACAGGGACCATAGGCTGGGCTCCATGTTCAGTAGGGACCATAGGCTGGACCTCATGTTTAGCAAGGACATCACCTTGGACCCTATATCCAAAAAGCTCCACAACCCCAAATCTAGCAGGGACCTTATAAACAGCCCCATCAAGGTCCCTATGTTCAGTAGTATTTGTAGAAAAGTCCTTACGAACAATGGGGGAAGTATGTGTATCCAGGACAAAATTCGCCCTATTGGGAGAAACATCCGTATCAACTAGGTTGGAACCCTCGACCTTTTTCTCCTCATCATCCTCCCTTGCCATTTTTGGCTACATTGGAACTTTCAGATGTGTCAAAGCTTACAAATTAGACCCCATCCAACATCAGTTGCATTGGTCGCTAGTTCCGACCAAAATCTTGGGAGATTGTCCTAAATTTGAAGGCACCTCTAGGAAATACCCCCAAACCCATGTCATGACGTACCACTTGTGGTGCTCTTCTAACTCTTCGGTCAACTATTCAATTTGTCTTCATATTTTCGAATGTACTTTGATTAGTATTGTGACCAAGTGGTACATTGATATCCCTTGAGTTATTTTCGTTGATTTCAACTCCTTGGCTATGGATTTACTTTCTCACTCCCAGTTACTTATATAGTACGAAACTGACACCCACCTCCTCTCCTCATTGAAGCACCCAACTGATACTCACATTTTGGATCACATTCACGAATGGCGGCGTCATCGTCGCCTCATAAAACTCGAGATCCCCAATCAATTGTTGACTGAATGGTTTACGAAATCATTCGTTCCCAGGATTGCTAAATATCTTTCCATGGATGGGTGTACACAGAAGAGGAAGTAATTTCCAGAGCTCAATACCTCTATTTGGTTT
Source organism: Pinus albicaulis (assembly GCA_034641835.2). Taxonomy (NCBI): domain Eukaryota; kingdom Viridiplantae; phylum Streptophyta; class Pinopsida; order Pinales; family Pinaceae; genus Pinus; species Pinus albicaulis. The sequence continues at coordinate 1,314,216,007 of CM076575.1, forward strand.
ATTCCCAATCTAGAACTCTATATGATCTCCTGCCTGATGCGTCATGACCTTCAACTGATCTGACATCATCTCAGTCTCCTGCTACGAATTAGGGGAATTTTGAGGTATAAAATGGGCCTCCTAATAAAAATGTACAACCAAAATAAAATTTATAAGAACAAATAAGATTCAAGATGATGATGTCAACTATGGGGGATGATTCACCATTTTTGGAGTAAAAAAGTAAAAATATTAAAAAATAATAAAATAATAAAACTACTTTTTCAACTCGTATTTTCAACTTATCTCCTTAAGGTTTTACTCAAATGTCGAGTGGGAGTACTCTTTGGATGAAAAATTTAATTCCTCATCCAACACTAGTACATATGGTCAATTTTTCGACACTTTAGTTCAAAAAATTTGACGTATTTTCGGAAAGTTCCTGACTTTTTCTCAATTTTTCTACTCCCGCCAAAAAACGTCGAAATAGTAATGCAAATCTCCAAACGTCGGAATAGCGATGAAACTCTCCATACATTGGAATTGCGACGAAATGCTCCAAATTTTGGAATAGCGATGAATTCACTCCAAATGTCGGAATAGCGATGAAACTCTCCAAACGTCAGATGTGCAACGAAACTCTCAAAATGTTGGAATAACAATGAAATTGATCGAAACGTCAGAATAGCGATGAAACCGTATGAGGGTCAGGTCAGGTCAGATCATGTCGGGTCGTGTCAGGTCGGGTTAGGTCAGGTTGGGTCGATTCGTGTGAGGTGGGGTCATGTGAGGGCACCCAAGGAAACACGTTCGGGTGGGTCGAGTCAGGTCGGGTCATGTGAGCGTGCACAAGGAAACACGTTCAGGCGGGTTAGTTCAGGTTAGGTCGTGCCATGCCATGTGAGGGTGCTCGAGGAAATGCATTCGGGTGGGTCGAGTCGAGTCAGGTCGTGTGAGCGTGCCAACAAAAATGTGTTCGGGTGGGTGTTGGTGAGGTAAATCCCCTCTACAGATAGAGGCGATCCCACTATCCCTAGAGTGAGTCTAGCCACAAACAAGACAAGATATATCATTTATTCCTAGTTAAAGAATGAATGGATATTCGATAGATGACTTACTGGAGGTCCTATGCTGTTTTTGTAGTTGGAAAGAGTGGCTCACTCCTCGCTCCCAATTTGGCAGATCATGATCCACTCGCTTTCACGCTCGGACACCTGCACACACACAAGAAATAAAGATGATATACAACATACTAATTTACATTTGTAACTATCAATCAGTCGAAGAGGACTAAATCAATTGCATTACATAAACAATCATAACACAATGATGGAACCAACACCATAGTCGATTATATTAATAAATGAAAGGAAGATTACAACCAAGCTTTGAAATTGTGGTCTCCTCCAACAGGGTTCAAGCAGAGCGCGTCTCACAAAGGCTCATCGGGAATTTAGATGTGACTCTCTCTTCGGAGTTCTCCTTGGTTCTACCTTCTCAATAGCAATTAATCATCTATAGTATCCTTCTCCAAGTTTAGCTCCTTGGCTATATGTTCAGCTAGCTTTCATAAAGGGAGAAGGCTTGTTTATATAGAGGGAGAGGGAGAGGTTAGGATCCCTATAATCATGGAAGGGAGGCCTATCTCTAAGGAGTGTTCCATGGGAGGTAAAAAACACTACCTAAAGAGAGAGATCCGTGGCTCATCAACTTAACCAATTTCAGTGACTCATCCCTAAGGTGGTTAGAAGGAAAATTCCACCGCTAATTTTTAAAAAACATTCCTAAAACAGCTTGGCATGGGGGCTACACTGAGATAGAGTGCCAGGTGTCGCAGGCTCTAGTGCAAATCTTCCACCTCTATGCAATGGGTGAACTGGACATCCGTGCCAAGGCCAAAACATAGGTTTTGTGTGCTTTTTTGAGGAAATGTCCAATAGGAGAAATGATTTCCTTATGCAGAAGGATGCAAAGAAGGTGGTTGCAAAGTATGACACTATTCACAAGTCATGGGAACGACCCTCCAATATGCAGAATTAGGGATTGCAGGGACGGTGAAAAAATGTTGTGTAACAGATGCCCCCTAAAGCATGAGGTCCGAGAGAGAGGGAGGGGTGAAATGCTTTATGAGAACGTGTTCAACCCAAACACTGCTATCAGAGAAACTGCAAGTGAAAATACAACTGATATCTCTGATACATGATATGTGGCATGGGCGCAGCCATCCATAATAGAGTACATAAAATTGAGATCTGAGGCATGGACGTAGCCATCCAGCAATAAGGATCAACAAATAGACTCAGGTATGGTCACAACCATCCAATCATAAGAGTCATGTAATAATTCATAGTAATCCACAAAGAATCCACAGCCTGGATTTCACTAGACAAAACCCAGGGTCTTGCGCTCCATCTCAACCTGAACAAAGTACAAATTCAAGCATGCGAATAGACAAGTTGAAGTCGAACATGCAAGAACATTGTCTAATTACCAACCAATAATGAGAGTTGTTAACATACGTGAGAGAAACCACCAATAATGACAATGACTCTCAAGGTAAAAAGGGTACAATCCACGGAATTTGAACAGTGATTTGGCGTCGAACACCCATAGAATCATCCGATCGAAGGCCAATGATGTGAACCTTGCGACAGATGCAAATAACCTACCATTAAGGCATGCAGGCTCCAGGGCACCTGAAGGGAGTCTTTAGATCAGCTTCTTGGAAAATGAGCTGAAGTCGACAGGAAGCGATCTGGTCGAAGGAGGGTCATGATGTTTTCCACATCATCGACATGAGATAAATGAATATGATGATTCGTGAATTAAGACCAACAGAGAATCATAGGGAGGTTGAAAATTGTAGAGGAAAAACTTCTCTTGAACATATCGGTGGCACGACACTATATTTGGCAGTATTTGACGTCAAGGGATCCGAGGTCATGGTGACGTGGCAAATAGAAAATGAGCGGTCAAAAGAGATTACCCAAACCGATGGAGGAAAACAGACGATGAAGTGAGATGTTCCCAACCCGACACAAGTGTAGACAAGTGCCATGTTCAAGAGTGGCATACTGCCGACTAAATTTTGGTTCCATTTTCCCCCACCATTTCTGGCAAGTACCCCAATTATTTTTGTAAAAAATCTTGAAGGGGATAACATATGCTTGCGATGAAAGTTTTTCTTTCAGAAAAATCCAACCTAGTACATTTTATGAGCCCTAGGAAGGAGGAACTCGAGTAATGTCTTAACGACGAAGTCCAATGTCATCAGTTTTTAACAAGTCTGACAAAGGAAGAACTCGACATCTTTTCATGTTTAGAGAGTTTGAAAAGAAAGCAGAAAATAAAACTCCAGCAAGGCCCTTTTCATAAATAGTCTCTCAGATCCAAAAAGTTAGAAAACAACACCCGAGAGAACCTCTTAGTTGTGATAGGTAAAGGTATTCATTTTTCGTAAATAATTTATCCCAGCCTGAAAAAAGGGTAAATGTATACCAGGTAGATATCGTTTCGCAGCCATTTAACGAGTTCAAAACGATAAGCATGTCGACAATATTTTCAGTTTTAGAGAGTCAAAAAAGAGCTGAAAGATGACTCATCCTGGAGGAACGAGTGGTATTAAGGGTAGCTACTGGTTCCAATAATGGTGGAACTGGTCAGAACAAGTAAAGGTTAAGAGGCTGGCTAACAAGACCACTCATTGCAGAGGTTCCTCAAGAATGGGTAAAATAACCAAGTGAGGGCATATGATTGGCCAAGCAGATTGATCCAGATTTATGCAGGAACACAACAGAATAAACATATAACCATAAATACAGAGATGTAGCGGAAATAACACTTCATTTCATTAATATCAAAGAACTAAATTTTGCTTACAGACAGAATGGAAATAAAACTAGCTAGGGCGCTGGTAGTTATCTCTGAGAAGAGATGTGGCGGCTATAGGCCTCTGAACTGAGTTACAATGAGGCTCGAGGGCCTATTTATTATTTAGAAACAATGGGAAATCCTAAATAGCCAAAACCCTAACCCTAGGAGATGAAGCGCCAAAACTATGGGCCCCGTTTGGGTAAATTGGTGTTTCAACTTCCCAGGGGCGTAACTTTGGCATACAATCTCCGTTTGACGCGTACCATACCTCGTTAGAAATATCTATCCGAGGAATACAAATTTGGAATGAGAAACATCGGTCCATGGACCCATGTTGCTCTCCATTTTCCCAAAAAACGTCGTTTAGGGCCTCAAAACGGCTCCGGAAGTTTAGGACCCGAAAAACTGCTAAAAATAGTAAACTCTGCCGAAACTGAAAAACTGAAATAGACAATGGTGGAGCCCCAAGTGGAATAGGTGGGTGACCACCAATATCCACCTGGATCATTCCTCCCCCCTTAGGAAGCAATGGTCCCCATTGCGTTAATTTCCTCCATGAGATGAGGAAATTTCTGCTGAACTTGGTCCCTGGTGAACCACTTTCCTTGGTGCAGGAGTTGGCCAGCTTTGACAACCCGATATAGTTGGATCTTCTGCTGGCGAGTGTTCTTGATTTGCATGTCCATGATGCAATCTGTGGTGGCCTGTTCCATGCAGTCTGGATTTAACTCAGTTGGTGTGAGTTGTTCAGCAATGTCCGAGGTGTCCAGTAGAGGTGGGAAGTAAGGACGAAGGCGATCCACATTGAAGACTGGGTGCAGACCAAGGAATGGTGGAATACTGAGCTCGAATGCATTGTTCCCTACAGCCTTGGTGATGGTGTATGGCCCGTATCGGAGCGGGCGAAGCTTGCGGTGGGGTCCAGTGAGGCGCTCCTTCTGCAAATGTAGCCATACTTTGTCGCCCACCCGGAAGTTGTGTGGCACCCGGTGTTGATCATGGCGTTGCTTGTACTTGGCATTGGCTCTGTCCAATATATCATGAACCTGTTGGCGGATGTGTTGAATGCGCTCGATAAAGCTACTTGCTTTGTCAACTTCAGACTGGACATGAGCTGAATTGGCCTGAGCAGCTGCAAATGGCATGGCTACATCAATGGGACATAGTGGCTGGAATCCCAAGCCCACCTGAAAGGGGCTATGGCCGATTGAACTGTGGAGAGCCCGATTATAACTATGTTGTACATAAGGGAGGCTCTCGTCCCATGTGCGTGGATGCTTTGAATTGTACATGCGCAGAATGCGTACAATCATTCTGTTGATGACCTCTGTCTGGCCATCTGTTTGGGGATGGAAAGCCGTGGACTTGGTGAGCTTGGTATCCAACATCGACCAGAGGCTGGACCAAAATGTGCTGAGGAACCTGCTATCCCGATCTGATATGATAGACTGTGGGATCCCAAAGTGCACCCAAACTCGTTCAAAGAAGAGTTTAGCAGTGGCTTCTGCTGTGATATTCTTCTTGCAGGCCGCCATAATGGCCATCTTCGAGAATCTGCCGACGACCACAAAAACACAGTCATTTTCCTGCTTAGTAGAAGGCAGGCCCGACATGTAATCCATGGAGATGGATTCCCAAGGTCGACTAGGGGTAGGTAGAGGAGTATATAGGCCTTGCTTCTTGATGGTCGGTTTGGCAATGGCACAAGCAGTGCAGGATCTGATGTGCTTCTCGACATCATTTCGAAGGTTCGGCCAATAGAAATACTTCTGCAGGATTGCTACTATTTTCTCGACCCCGAAATGCCCAGCGACTCGAATGTAGTGTGCTTCCCATATCATCTTGGCACGCTCGCTTGAAGGAACACAAAGGTGTCCCATGTGACATAAAAGTGCATCTTGGAGGTGAAAATTTGGAACTTGCGTACCCCCCAAGAATGCCTTGTAAGTTTGGCCGAATTCTGGGTCACTCTCATAGAGAAGCGGCCAATCAGAAGTCTCGTGCCCACAAGAGTTGAGCACAGTGGTGAGCGCCACGATCGGTGGTCGGCTGAGGCAGTCCGCAACATGATTGGTGCTACCCTTCTTATACTTGATGTTCAAATGAAACTGTTGCAGATATGTAGACCACTTCTGATGGCGATCATTCTGCAACTTCCCTTGTGTCTGTATGAACTGCAGGGGCCTGTGGTCTATGTGGATGATTGTTTCCTTCCCCAAAATGTAATGCTTCCATTTTCGACAAGCTTGCACAATGGAGTACATTTCTTTGTCATATGTGGGGTACTTGCGAACTGTATCAGACAATGTCTCACTGTGAAATGCCACTGGATGTCCCTGTTGAGTAAGAACTGCCCCAATAGCATAGTCAGAGGCATCTGTCTTGATCTCAAATGGCTGTTGCAAGTCTGGTAAAGTGAGCACTGGGGCAGAACAAAGGCGATTTTTCAATTCTGTGAATGCCTTTTGTTGAGGTTCCGACCAAAATTTTTTTTCTCTCGCTCCTCCCTTGGTGGCTTGAATCAAGGGCCGAGTGATATGAGACAATCCCAACACGAACCTCCGGTAGAAATTAGCAAGACCCAGAAAGCTGCGAAGCTCTGTTATAGTGGTTGGGGCTGGCCAATCCCGAATGACTTGGATCTTGGATGGATCCACATGCACCCCCATTTCATCAATAATGTATCCCAGATATTGAACCTGGGTCATGCCAAAAGTGCACTTCTCCAAATTGGCACACAACTTGTGTTGCCGCAGTGTTTGGAGGACTTGTCGGATGTGGTGAAGGTGCTCTTCCCAAGTCTGGTTGAAGATTAGAATGTCATCCAAGTACACCACTACAAATTATTTGGTGAAGGGCCGCAAGATGTTGTCCATCATCCTCATGAAGGTGGTGGGAGCATTCGTCAACCCGAAAGGCATGACCAGCCATTCGAAAAGGCCTTCCTTGGCTTTGAAGGCAGTCTTCCACACATCGGAGGGTTCAATTGGTACCTAGTGATACCCAAAATTCAGGTTGATCTTGTTGAAATATTTTGCACCTTTGAGTTGGTCCAGAAGGTCATCAATCCATGGGATTGGGTACCTATTTCGGACAGTGATCTTGTTCAACGCCCGATAGTCAATACAGAGTCTCCATGTCCCATCCTTCTTCTGTACCAACACAATCGGGCTCCCACAGGGCGATGAACTTGGTCTGATGTGACTTGGTCATGGCCACAGTATTCTTCTTGCCCTGGGGGTGAATCATCAGGAAAACGAATTTCCTGGTTTGGGAAATGAGCTTACTGCATTGTTTTGCAGTAACCAAAGAGATAGCGGCAGGAGGTGGTACCTCTGGTATCTTGTACAACTTATTTCCCAAAGTAACAATAACAGCACGAGGTCGAGACTCATACACAACATGATGCTTCCACAAGTATGGTTTTCCTAATAATACATCAGAAACATCAATAGGAGCAACGTCACATAATACCTCATCCGTGAAGAGCTTGATGCTATAGGGAAGGCGACACTGCCGGCTGACGCGGAGATCTCGTCCTTGGTGAAGCCACTCGATGGTGTATGGATGTGGGTGAGCTGTGGTCGGCAAGCCCAACCGCTTCGTGGAGTCTGCTGAAATGAGGTTTTTTTGGCTCCCATTGTCGACAATGAACTATACCGGGGAGCCCTTTACCCACATCTGGGAGTGGAAGAGACGTTACTCCTCCTCTGGATCTTCCGGTTCCTCCTTCTGGATCTTTGTAGTGGAAACAATGGCATTGGGCTCCGCATCAATAATCTGTTTCCCTTTTTCATTCCCCTTTTCAGGTTCTAATTCAGAGTCAGAGCATGCATCTGAATCAGAAGCCCTCATCTCGGCCACTAGCGACTGCTTGGCCCGACACTCACTTGTGTTGTGAGTGGAGCTCTTATGAAACTCACACCACTTTCCCGTGTCCTTATTTGGCTTTGCGGTGCTGTTCTTTTCTTGTGGCCTTGATGATTTGTCTTTAGCTGCCATGCCTTGGCTCTGTCCTTTGTTCTACGGTTTGGAAGCACCTTTCCCTTGCTTTTGATTCGCAGATCCAAAGTCTCTCTTCTTCTGCTTGAATTTCTGCTCAATCTTGGCAGCATACCTGTATGCCGTACCAAGTGAGGAGATGTCGAGGAATTCCATTTACTCCTTAATGTATCTGTGCAGATAGTTGTGATACTTTAGCACCAGATGTTTCTCTGAATATTTGATACCCAACTTTGTGCGCAGGGTATGGAACAGATTCGTCAGCTCATGCACATGTTGATCCCTTTGTTGTCGCAACGTGGTCCATTATATGTACTTGTCCTCATAGCTCCCCACGGGATAGTACTATTCCTTGACGGCGTCTCAGAAAGAATTCCAAGTTGGTACGGCCGAGAACAGATAGGGTTCTGTCTGGTCCTTGTTCTCACAGTAGGTTTCCCACCAGTCCTTAACATGGGGGGTAGCTTTGAGGAGTGAAAAAATAATCTTCTCCCAGTCTGAAAAGTCATGAGCAGAAATATCCTTCTAATAGATTCAACCATCTATCTATGGCATCTGCATCTATTTGACCCTCAAATATGGGAATGTCAAAATTTACTTGTACCTTAAAAGGAGTCGCGCCTCCGGAGTGGGTGTTGGATGCAAATGCGTTTGGTGGGTAGCGGATTGAAGGACTTCGAGCAAAGTTATCCAACATCGCGTTCCTTTGTTTTTCGAGGGCCTCCTCGAGAAATATTTTGATAGGATCTCCCGTTCCCTCATCTTTCTTTTCGTCCCCCATGGGCGTCCGTCGAGGTTTGCGAGGCTGATCTTGCAAAGGTTCCACCAGATCGAGCCCTAGCTCCTTATACACCGACCTCGTTGGGGACATGCAAAGAAGGATCGAGAAAAAGCAGACCGCTCTGATACCACTGATCCGGATTTATGCAGGAACGCAACAGAATAAACATATAAACATAAATACAGAGATGCAGCGGAAATAACACTTCATTTCATTAATATCAAAGAACTGAAATTTGCTTACAGACAGAATGGAAATAAAACTAGCTAAGGCGCTGGTAGCTATCTCTGAGAAGAGATGTGGCGGCTACAGGCCTCTGAACTGAGTTACAATGAGGCTCGAGGGCCTATTTATCATTTAGAAACAATGGGAAATCCCAAACAGCCAAAACCCTAACCCTAGGAGATGAAGCGCCAAAACTATGGGCCCCGTTTGGGTAAATTGGTGTTTCAACTTCCCAGGGGCGTAACTTTGGCATACGATCTCCGTTTGATGCGTACCATACCTCGTTAGAAATATCTATCCGAGGAATACAAATTTGGAATGAGCAACATCGGTCCATGGACCCATGTTGCTCTCCATTTTCCCAAAAAACGTCGTTTAGGGCCTCAAAACGACTCCAGAAGTTTAGGACCCGAAAAACTGCTAAAAATAGTAAACTGTGCCGAAACTGAAAAACTGAAAGAGACAATGGTGGAGCCCCAAGTGGAATAGGCGGGTGACCACCAATATCCACCTGGATCACAGATAGTGACGATGGAATGAAAAAAACCAAGGCTCATCTCGCAAAACAGGCTGACAAAATGGCAATCACGAGAGGTAAAATGGGAATGGTTTCATTTTTACACAAGCTTGAAATCAGGGAACTCTGCTTGAAGTTGGTTTCATTTTTACACAAGCTTGAAACAAATATAAACCATGCTTGAAACCGGTTTCATTTTTACACAAGCTTGAAATGGAAACAAACTATGCTTGGAATGTTTGCATGCCCCCAGCATGGGGACTCAATTCGAGGTACAGGCCCCCCAAGCTTCAGTGCATTCACCAGAGTAGACTACTAGTTACTGACAGGTGGATGGAATTAAGGTTCAAATATGAGATAAATTGAAAGAATCGACTGGGATTTTACGAGATCGTATCAAAGACTCGAATTGAACGAGAACATGTTTCATTGTTTTAACAATTTTGACACTGTTAGCCACCTATAAAATTTGTTATACCAAAAGGTGGATAAATCACTTATGGAGCCTTCAAGGAACAATTTTTATTGCAAAAATTGTTGGCTCTTGAAGACTCTTGAAGGCCTCATGCCTCTGTCCAAATCTTCACTGTTGTGCCCATTTTACATTCAGAAATTCTGTTGATTTCCAAGAGAGAATACTGCTGCAAGCACCATTTTCCCCTTCCTTCCACTTCCAAAACTAACCTCATTTTCCCCCTTTATTCTCCATAAAAATCCCTCATTTTCATGTTTTTCCTTTTTCCCCTTCCCCAAAACCCCTTTGGTAAGGTTAAAGACCTTTCTTTGGCCTTATTGAAACCCACAAAACCCTTGAAAAAGCATTGAAAACTTCATGAAAATGCATATTTTGTGTCAAGTTTTAAGCCCCCTTGGGCCAACTCCTCAGCCTTTCCCCTCCATATGACCTGGTGTTGGAACCAGGCGCTAAGCCATTTGAGCGCCTATTGCATCGTAGGGAGTTGAGCGCACAAATACTTTTCCATGTTTAAAACCCCGATGCCGATTATCCCTATGCATAAAACCCCCGGTCATATTATCTTCCATACACCCATGGCCCCGCAGTCGGGCGCCAGGCCAAATCGCAAATATAAAACCCGCCCGACACACAAACCTTTGTGTATATTTGATTTTTGGGTTTTTTAATGTTTTTTTCGTTATGTTAAAAGAAACCAGGCGGGTTGATCACACTGATTTTGAGAGGAAAGAAGTTTTCCTCGATCAGCAGCGATCAAAATTGCTGGCCGACACGTGGCTTGGGTGGTATGACGATACCTTTTTCCCTGGACGTTAAAGTTTAGACGTGGAGTGGGTGCGAAATTGATGCACATCGTCTGATCTGAGCCCACTCATCAGACGGTGGTCGCACTCTGAAGAAGCTCGACACATAAGCGAAGGTACGGCGCAGTCATGAAAACATCTCTGACGTCGATCCGATTTGCGGATCGACGGTCCACATTCAATTGCCCCGGTCCCCCTTGTCCATAGCAGTGCCGGTGGTCCCAATGCCACATCAGCGTCCACGTGGCAAAATTTAATTGGGGTGGATCTTCACTGTTTCCCCGTGCAGTCAGAAAACCTTTTTCGTGACCTGAAATAGTTATACAGAGTGGTTTAATTAAAGGTTTTGATGTCCGGGGCATCTTTCTAAGGTTTTTTGGTACCCGATTTTCACCATCGATCGGATGGGCCGATCTCATCCAACGACCCACATTAGTCCCGAACCTCCCACTCATTTTTCCACTATTTTTTGCTGAAACAAAGGTTTAAACCTTTCTCTCCACTTTTTATTTTATTTTTTCGAATAATGTGACCCCTTCACGTTATTTTTTCGTCTCCGCTCCCGACCGTCAATCTTTGCACGATCGACGGCTCCAATTTAATTTCTTCTTCCGCCTTCCTTTGACTTCTTTTGATCAATCTCGACCGTTGGATGATGCCATCCAATGGCCACGCTCTCCCCACATGTCCCTCCAAAGAAGTAAACCTATATATATGCAGGATTTTATAATGTTGTTCGTATTTTGCAGGGTTTATATGGTTTTTCTGCCATGCTGAAGAAAATTCAAAGGCTAAGGGTGACGATCCTCCTGCCTTCGATTTATCAAAAATAATCATTCGCAGGGTTTGGACTCCACATTTCATCAGTGTTTCATGAAGCATTGATGCCATATCACCCCTGCGCGGCCCTGCACACCAACAAACACAGTGAATCAGGCACAAATCAAAGAGCATCAGTGTCAACGACAGGAAACACACTAGAACAGAACATTGAAGACAGATCTTTGGGGATTACATCTAAGATGGTTTATCAAAAGCCTAATCCCCAATTAAAACACAGTTAACAGAAAAATCATAAAGGTTCATCAGACAGAAAGCTTCCACCGCCACAACTGAGGCAAATCAATTCCTCCCAGCTACCACAGTGCCACCTATGCCTCAAAACATTCAAATCATAGGTTGAAGTTATTGATCAGGATCAGATATTTATCTCAAGCACAACCAGAGAGTAAATTTTTCAAAAAAAATTAATGACAAAATATCAACAGAGTTACTTTGACACTACACAGAACCTCAAAAGTCAAAAAGAGCTCCCACCGAGATTAAATCTTTATGTAAATCATTTAATACAGAGGACACCTATGTAAACTTCTTCATCAATCCCCCCAAAGGCTAAGAAGCCACTAAGTTTTTATTAATTATCTTTAGAGATATTTTATCAGATCTCACCTCCTCATTATTCTATAAATACTACTGCAGAAGATGAGAGAGGGGTTGGTTGATTTGGCTACTGAGCATCGAAATGTAATTGAGCTTGAGACTTCTATCTGTAAATAGTGTTCACTGGCCCTTGGAGCTTTGCTTGTGATAGATAAGTTAGGCTGAGATGTGTAGATGATTGCTAAACTAAAGCATTGGACTTAAAGATGTAACTGGTTTGGACCATCAATACAAGTTGATTTATGGGATCCTGGTCTATGTTGACGGTGATGTTTTTCTCATTGTAACTTGTTATTTTGTTTCTGTTTTCACTGTGTTTCATCTTCTCTTACAAATAATAGCACGCATGGAGTTAGGACCTGTTGTATACCAATACCCTTCTCTGACTGAAAATCTTTATCTGAATGTTTTCTTCCAATCTGTGTTATTTAAGAATGATTTAATTCAGTTTAAGCATAGGAATGTTGTCGTTCCCTCATCTTATTTTTTTAGCTGAATATTGTTCTTGGATGTTACTTTCATTTCATGTTTAGTAGAGGTGAACCAAGGAAGACATGGTGTGCCCTAGTCCTAGTTTTATCCCCAAAGACTGTCTAAAAGTTTCCCTTGGAATGTGTTAAAAGCTGGCTAGTTTAGAAGTACTTACCAGATCTTAGGCCATTCTGTGTTATCTTTGTGTTTTTCTTGAAAGTAACCAAGTAAAGCAGAGCTAGGAGAGGATTTGTGGTGAGCCCGGCCCACTAGTTTCTACTCCAACAGTTGCCTTCAAGTTTCCCTTTGTTTTAATATTTTTTCTATTGAAAGTGTATCAAAGGCTGGCTAGTTTAGAAGTACTTACCAGATCCTAGTTTTCTTTCATTGTCTTTCTTAAGTGTTTGTCAAAAGTTGGCTAGTTTAAAAGTACTTACCAGATCCTGGGCTGCTCTTGGTTCTGCATCTGTTTAAATTCCCCTTCTTGTTGTATCATTTCATTCCATAAATCAAATTTCAAAGAGATCCTTAGACATAGATGACTTGCCCCATGGACCACTCTTGAACCTGATTGTTTCAATTAAACCCTATTATGACCCCATAGCCCAGTGGAATAAAACCTGCAATTATCTATTTTCCTGGCCAAAGCTTGTTCTGTTTGCTTGCAACTTCTCACCTTTGAAACTCTTTGCACTTGGAACTTTCCACCCCAAACAGTAATCATGCTCAACCATCCAAAAACAAAACAAACCCTCGTCCTTCATAACTAGCCTAATATCATTACCCAAAACTCTAAAGACAAATCCATATTTTCACTTATTGGAGAGATCCCTCTCCAGATTCAGGAGGGCTAGATCCTAGAATCCTAAAGTGGTTGAAACGATGTTTCTCCCTGCAATTGGAATTTTCCAATCTTGATGATTACAAGGACCTAACAGACACATTAAAATAACTATCCTCAGAGCTAATTCATTTTTTAAATGAGGTTGACATAGAAAATGAACTGTGCTCTGGACACCTTATCATGTCGAATAAGAAGTCATGGATTTCAAGAGGTTTTCATCTGATGGGAGAAAAACATCTTGGAAATTGAGACCCAATGTGCCCAACACACGATGCACAATGGTACTATCACCGAATGAGGACACGGGACATGTAGCCACATAATTAACTTGTAGCGGGGAAGATAAAACTGATGGATAAAGACTCGGAAGGGATGATGGTGGACTAGATGTCACGTTAGGACCAAATAATGAAAATTGATCAATGGTCATGATCTGACCTTTGTGTGGAAAATAAATCACACGAAAGAGGGAAGAGACATCTGCTCCCATGACATAAATATAGTCGCAGCCCAAGAGTAAATTAAAATATAAGGGGCTTGGAACAACCATCACATCTATATAGACGGTTTTCCTTCCCAAAGTAACAGGCAACTTCGGAAGGATTCTTAACGGTTGACTGGTTCCTCTGTAAAAATCCAACATATTCTGAGTAACAGGCATAAGCGGTGGAGAACCAAATGCTTGCCAAGTAGTGGAAGATAGAATTCTAACAGACGCGCCTTCATCTATAATGGTGTTGGGTACTACCATATCAAAGGTCTATACTATTATCTTGAAAGGCACATAATAAGGAAGGCGATATCCTGCAAAGCGACTCCAATCGAAGGAAGCGACCAAAGTACTTGGAGGAGGTTGTAATGTTCCTTTTTTCAGAAACATTGTCAAATGACAAGGCAAATCTATTCTAGAGATAGACTGCAGGGGAATTTACTAGATTTGTCACCTTTGAACAAAGGATGAGCTCCAGAGGCTACCTGGCCCACTAGAAGACTCTGTCTATAGAGTGATTTTCAAGGGACAATATCCCTAATCAGGAAATACAACAAGATTGGGAATCTCTTAAGATGACCCCAACATTGCAGCTACAGCAATAAGAAAATGCATCAAATGGAAAATAGCAGTGAATCATATACATATGAAATTCCAGAGAATACAATGGCCATCATATTAAGACATAGCAGCATAAAAATATACAAATCCTTGAGGGATGATCACTCAAGATAGGCACTAGAAGCCTCAAGAAATATGCACATACAAATATGAAGAACATTGTTGTATATATCAAGCCCTAGGCCATGACTGCGAAGTTATAGAGAGGAACTACTACATAAATGATAAGAATACAATGATATATCAATGTAGGCTCAAATAAGAAGGGGGAGCAATATCTCAACCCCTGAAAATACATAACATCAATCCTTTAAGACGATTGGCTGAAATCTATGAAGAAACACTATAATACAAAAATGTCGGAGTTGCAGTAGCTGTTGCAACTCAAGAGATGGAAATGAATGGAGAAGGCTGAAATAGCTGTTGTATATGAAGAGCCCTTCTCCAATGAAAATCTGAAGTGAAAGGATGATCCTTTCACCCAAGACTTCCCCTCCAAAATCTACTAATCCCTCACGGCAAATATGCACCAAGAAAAACGTTGTCTAAGAGAGGGAATACGCTGCCAATGATGGAATGTGGTTGGCCTTATGCCAAATATGATGGGATCTGCTCATAAACCCCCTTTTCTGATCTCCCAAAGGATGGAGCCTCCCTCCACTGGAAAACTAGCTCTAGATGGTGTGTGGAAACCTCCCCAGCAACACTGCACAATATCTGCTACAGAAACTGCGCCGATGTAGATGGCTAAAGCTATGGCCTTGTTAGGGTCCCATGATTTGGCTAATTGGCAAGCCAAATGATAGTGTAACATCAAACCAATATTTGGAGCCCAAGGACCTAGCCTTCCTGGACTCAGAGAGGACTCTCTCTATTTGTGTAAGGATATCTGTGTGTTTGCTTATTGTGTTCTTGATTTTAGGCTAGTTATGAAGTAGGCTTTTGGCTTTTTAGTTGTGAGGGATGAACCGATCAAAGACATAAGATAGGTAAAAATATGTCAGATCAACTGGGCTATGTGGTCGAAAAGGTCAAGAAAGCTTTCAGGTGGTGATACAAGGTTGTTGAAGGGCCGATTTGATTCGAGGTAAAATGGATCTTTTGGAAAAATGGAGTGAGATGGACATTAAATTTGTGAAGAACAAAGGATTTCAAGCATAAATAGTTTAATATCTGACATAAACATGGTAGGGCTAACCATTAATCATGAGAAATGTAACTATAAATTGATCATGTATATAAATAAACATTCAAGCCATGCATAGAGATATATGACTCTCTAACTTTAGGAAATGGCCATCAGACTTTGGGGAAATACATTTAAGACAAACAAATAGCTCAAATCACTATGTAGGAACACCTAAACATAGTACTTCAAGCTATTAGGCACTTTGAAAACAAGATTTCATAGTTTTAGGCAAAGGGCAAGATCAGTACAAGACCTCCTTGGTTCAACAAATGACAATCTAATCAATCAAAGAGAGGTTTCATAGGTGGAGCTATGGCTAGCCATGAGTAAGCAGGGCATACCGTAAATCATACTTAGCATGCATAAAACCATAAATGAAACAAGCAAACAATATTCTTCAGTTATCAAAGAGAAATCAATGATTCTTTAATATGACTAAGAATGAAGAAAACATGGAAGCTATAAAGAAACAAGAAATTTGAGGTGCCTCCAAGGGCATGTCTCAAATCTATTCTCTATTGTCTTATAGCAAGCAAGAACATGGAATTATGAATGAAAACTAAGAAACAAAATAGAGAGAGAGACACTATACCATTCTACCAAGTCATGGAATCTAACAACAATCCTCTTTCATCATCCAAAAACATCCAAGAAACTATCCAAAAGCATGAGACAAGTGTTTCTTCCAAAGCTTATATGACCATATATTGCTTCTATTCATCAATTTCAACCTTGTTTACAATGAAAGCCTTTGGAATATATAGGCCAAAGTGAGGGAAACCTCTTGGTTCAACTTGCAATCTCATTGGCCTATCCAAAATATCTGATTTTGTCCTTGAGGCTTTACAAAGCCCAAGGCACAAAATATCTATTAAAATATTTCAAAAATGCTAAAAAAGGGAAATATAATGACTTTTCATAACTAATCATGTACAAAAATAGCTAAACGCACATGAGGAGAAGTCACTTTTGAAAGGTTCAATTTTTACAAAAATACTCAAGAAATATATCAACAGAAAGTCCTGTGACTTGCAGGCAACTTTTGGAGGCCTTCCTGATGTTGAAACGAGGCCCGTGATGGCTCGTTGGAAATCTATGAGTGTCTAATTTTTGAAAATGCTTATTTCGCTTCAAACTGACCACTAGAAGTCTTCCAAAAATAGACCTGTGTGTAAAAACCCAAAAAATAGGCCTTGTTGATAAACGGGGCAGAGTGTAGAAAAAGCGAGTGTTTTTCGCCATTTTGGGGGAGAAAATGATATTTAATCAATATAAAAATCGCTGAGTGTATGCCCCTGAAATTATGGCATCCAATGATACCATTTTCATCCTTTTAGGATGCCCCAAACTGAAATGGCGATGCCCATGAGTTTTAACCAAAAACCCAAAAATGACAAAAAACCAAAATTTGTCGAATTTTGCCCAAATTTGGCAAGCATGACCCTCAAGGGTTTTCAGAAACATGTTGTGAAGATGAGGCCAAAATTAGGAGCTTTGAGGTGTCTTTCCTCAATTTTGGTGTCGGGCGCTTCCTTTTAGCCTCCTTGAGTTTTTCCTGAGTGGCCTTCAATTTCCGCCAGGCAAACTGATTGAGTTTCTTATAATGCCCGATCATCCTCCGTTGAAGGTCCAAGTCTCTATTTGCCTTCTCAAAATTCTTCTCCAAGTGATCATTAACCCTCTCAAGCCATGCTTCTCGATTTTTCTCTATCTCTTGTGTGAACAATGTAGTGAGAGGGGTAGATTAGAGAAGGGCATCTTCTTCTTCCTTTTGTTTCTCAAGGGCCTTTTTGAGCCCCATGGTTCTTGGCCTCTTTCACCTGGGCTGATCTTCATCTTCGCTCTCATTGAACTCACCCATGAGTTCTTCCAATATCACTTGTGCTTTGGAGGCCTCCTTTTTTTATTTGATGGCCTGTGTCTCATATACTGCCATATGGACACTCATCTGCTTGTTTTGAACTTGAAAAAAGTGATTGAAGTCTCTAGCCCTCTCAAGATCAGTCCTCAAAGCATCAATTTGGTTTTCTCTATTGATCAAGAGATTTTCTAGGATCTGGGCTTCATTGTCACTATCATCACTTTGGATTTGAATGATGTCGAATTCCCTTTCCTTTTCATGACTGCTTTCTTCTTTCTCCTTTCCTTTGCTTTGGGTGGCTCTTTTAGCCTTCCTCCTCTTGGGCAATTCAACAATGGGCTTCTTGGGTAATTTTCCCTTGCTTCGGAGGGCCCTAGTCACATTTGGAGTTACAACTCTAAGCACCCTTTTTCTTGATGTCCGGGGCTTGGCCACTTTCAGAGAAGAGAGCATGGCCCCTTTCCTAGGAGAGGTAGCTAGCACATGCTCCATTGGCTCTTTACCGTTGCTGATTTTCTCCTCATTCTTGCCACTGTCTTGGATTTCTTCATTGATGCCTTGACTGTCCTTTTTCATTTCTTTTTGAGGGCTTTCATCCTTAGTGTGTTGCATCTCTTTATCATGATGTTGTTATTTTTTATGAGGATGTTGTTCTTTTTCTTGAAGCTGTTGTTCATCATCATGAGGCTATTGTTAATCATCATGTGGTTGCCTCTGTTCATCATGCTATGGCTGCCTCTGTTCATCATACTGCACCTGTTCATCATGCCCTTCTTCATCATGAGGCTGCTCACCATCACTATGTTGCGCTTGTTCATCATCATGCTCATCTTCATCATGCCCAAGAGTTTGTTGTTCATCATGATGTTCCTCTTCATCATGCCCTTCTTCCCCTTGTTGTTCTGCTTCACTATGATGTTGCTCATCATCATGTTCCTCATCATCCCCTTGCTGCCCTGTTTCATCATGTTGCTGCTCATCATCATCCTCCTCCTCTTTCTCATGCTCTTCTTCCTCATCATGCTCTTTTTCTTGTTCAATGGGAAATTTGAGCTTCTTGGGAATAGGCTTTATTGAAGAAGGCAAAGGATGGTGAGTGGAAGGTGAAGGAGATGTATGAAATGAAGGGACAGTGGAAAAATCCGGATGTGTGATGAAAGTATCCCAAGAGACTTCCTTCTTCTCAAGCTGATGAAGGATGATAACCTTGATGAGGGAGTGATGGAAGAGGCAGGCTATCTACTGAGAAGGAGGCTTTTTTTGAACAGTGTAGGCCATTTTCTCAATACTTATATGTAGGAAGAAAGGGAGATTTAACAATTTGGCCCTCATGAAATGCATGAGCAATCGCATATGATAGGCATAGACTCGGGAGAATATTCCCTCGCAAGTGAAGTATTTCATGATGATCTTCATGAGGGGGGTGTAACTAGTCAATAGATATGAGAAGGGGAAAATGGATGGACATGAATCTCTATGCTCATGCTTCAGAAAAGGCTTGTATTATTCTGAGTCCGGGTGGCTTTGTTTAAACCACTTCTCCTCGACATAAGGGATTTTGGTGGCCTTGGAAATTGATCTTGGAGAGAATTTGAAATCTAGGCCTGCCAGTTGAAAATGCTTCTCTTGAAACCTCAAAGCGAAAAGATGTGTCAAAGGGGAATAGCTCTTCACCTCTTGCACTCTTTGACAAAAATATAGACACCCAACCTCATGGAAGTTAAACAAGACTGATGGATGAGCATTTACCTCCTCAGTGTAAACAGGCTCAAATCTCCTGTGAAGGCCACTCCTACTGTCTTACCTGGGAGGCATTTTGTTTTGAATGTTCTTTGAAAAACCAAGCTGTCTCAAATGGCCTTTGGAATGTTTTTCTCAAGCACACACCCTGTCCTCCTTTTCAGTCACTGTTTGACCAAGACAAGTTGCTTCAAATGTTTTTTGAAATAGTACTCCAACTCCAACTTTCTGCTCCTTATAAATCATTGTTTTGTCCTTCTTTATGCCAATCAACAAGTTTTTGTCAAATGAAAATCAAACAATCAATTTGATTACTGTGCTTGGGAAAGGTATTTGAAAATAGGTATTTGTGGTTTTTTTTTAGAACATAGATCTCCTTGTGTTTTGACAGAAGCAAGACACCCTTCCCCAAACAAAAATCTTCTTGTATTCACTGTTTTTACAGAGGCAGACAAAACACCCTCAACTGACTTTGTAAAATATCTCACCACACTCTGTTTTATGGGACAATGGAGCTAGCACTAGTTTTCTATTTCATAACACAGAAAAAAATTTATAATGATCAAACTTCCACCTTATAAACAATGTTTTTTCTCCTCTTTGAGTTTTAGGCAAAGTCTGCTTTTGTTTCACTCTGGATTATCACCGTGTTTGCAGGTAGCTAGGGTTATTTAGAACTGACTAAAGAAACCATAGCCTATTATAGTGTGGATATTTTACACTCACAGTGAATCATAACCTTTGATTTTTGACCAAAACATCTCACTTTATAACATCATTTGTCTCTTGGAAACATAGCAAAAGCATATCACCTCTTAAACTCAAAATTTGTATTAAAGTAGGAAAAATAACTAAAAAATGTTTAAGGGCCCTTGTTTGATGAGTTGAGCAGGTTTAGAGCTTGTTGGAAAGCACAAGGAGTGAGTGGCACGTTTTTTAGAAAGAATTCCATGCAATGGAGAAGGTGTCGGGTCGGCCTTTGGGCAATGGTGACCGTGCGCACAGGCGTGCCGCGCACCACTACAGGCACGCCGTGCCACCGTTACAAGTCTTTGTAATTTTTTCGCTAAACGTGCCGCGCACTTTTCCAGGCATCCCGCGCAGGCTTTAAGCCTTGGAAACTCTGCAAATTTTCTTGAAATGCCTCTTCGATCTAGTGAGCAGCTATGAGAGCGATTGTGAATGCTCGTTTATGTTTTTGAAACTTGCAAATGGGCTTTGCAACAGTCTATAACTCCCTTTAAAGTCGACAACCTTTTGAACTTGCTTTGTGAGGGTTTGAACGCCTCTTTGAAAAATTCCTTTGTTATAACAAAACTCAAATGACCCTTAAAATGCCAAAGGGACCCATATCCAACTATTGTTGATAATAAAGTGCTGTGGGGGCTGCTTGAAAGTTTTCATGGATATGACTTTCTCCTAAGTGAAAGAAAATCATCTCAAGGCTAAACTCTTTTTCACTGTTTGCCTATTAAGGGAGGAAACTTTTTTCCTTTGTTCATATCTGTCCTTTCCCAGAAGAATTTCTCAAAACCATGTTGATGATTATAGATGCATGCTCTGCATGATATTCCTTTTTTACTGTGGTTGAAAACTCAGTTTCATTCATCTAGGTTTCACCATCATCTGTTTATCAAAATGAACTTCTTTAAAAACCTCTCCTACAATCAAATGCAACAACAAGGCTTTTTTTTTTACATGTTTTCATAAGGAAAATCCTTTGTTTGTGATAGTGGCATGCTTCATTTTCTTTGAGTGTTGTTTGATAACTTGAAACATTTGGCATATCCTTTTTCACACCTACTATCTCTGTGTTGTTTATTTGCAAAGTCCCCTTGAGAAAACAAGGCTTAGGTCACCTTCTTGTAAATTTTGATGAGTTTTTTGAAAAGGATCCTCATGAACAGGAAGAGAAAACCTTTTTTGAACATCAACATCACTCCTTGGCTTATGTTTAACCCAGCTCCCCACTCATAAACCTTGAATGGATTTCCACTAATTTCAACTCTGTTTGTTAAAGGAAAACAATGGGTAGATTTCATGCCTGTTCATCAAGGAGAGGGATCTTTGGAAAATTTTAATGAAATTACATACCTTAGTAGGGTTTGTCCATTTTGTCTCCAGATTTCTTTTGAAGGAGATCTCTGATAGGAGATAAGTCAGCCTCTTCGATTATTACAGTACCATTGCTTTCCCTCTGTTTTAAAACACCATTTCTCTATCCATAAGCCTTCAGTTGCTTTCATACTGCACTTAAAACCCACTTTTCAATCAGTGAAACTTATAGTCAATATTTGAGACACCACTGCTATGTCACTGGTCTTCATCTACTGGAGACAAAGTGTTAAACAAGTTCTTCAGGCAGTTTGAAATCATTGTTAGCTTTATTCCTTTAACTGAATTCATACCTATGTTCCTGGCCCTCTGATTTTTAGATGAAGGAGACCTTAATCACATTGCTAAACCCTCTGATTGTAACATGAAGAAGGTTTTCAAGCAATGATCTGACCATCTACTCATGTGTGGAGGAGGTTTTCTCAGTCTTTCAACCCTCTACTTGTAAAATGAAGGAGGTTTTCTCAGTATTTCAACCCTCTGCTCATGTATGGAGGAGGTTTTCTCAGTCTTTCAACCCTCTGCTCATGTATGGAGGAGGTTTTCTCAGTGATGCCATTTCATCAGTTTTCAAACAGTGTTATCTTTCCTATCACTACCTATTCATACTTAAGCAAATGAAAATGAAAAAATGACAATATTCCATGAAGGGCATCTCTCTGAGACATGTAATTATGCTTTTCAAATACCTTTGTGCATATTTAGACAATCAGAGGTAGCCTGGTCAGTATCTGCAGATCATTTCTTGTCATTTATAACTCACTAACCTTTGATTGTGTTTGCAGGAGCTTAATGAAATAACTTGTTGTCCAGTATTTGCATCCCAGGCTCAAAACCACATGAGAAGTACCTGTGTTCTCATGTTGAATTTAATAATGTCTTATGGAACACTAGTATACTTCTGCTCTTTGAAAGAGACATTGAAACACTGTAAGTCTACCTAACATCAATTTAACATGTGGCATATGTATTGTTGAGACATCAAGGCTTGTTAGTGGCGTGACCTAAGGGTATAATCAAGCTTTATTTGCAGAAATAGGAAGGTTATCTAGGACTGGTTCATATTAGACAGAGGTTCTTTGGCTTTAGGATAGTTTTCCAAGGGAGAAATGCCTAAAGCGCCACTACCTAACTTAGGGGAGACTTCTTGGACAGATTTGGATTATTCTCTTTGGAGCTGATGGACAAGCTAGTATGGCTGAGTCTAGATAGGGCTTGAAAATGAGGTTTTATCTTGTCATGGTCTGATTGAAAATCTTAGGAGGGAAAAAATGTTTATGGGTGTTTTCGAGTTGGAAAATTTGAAAAATTTTGAGATCAGCTACTAGAAAACTTGGCTTTAACAAATAGTCATCATCAACAGGTGAAAAATACTGATGACTAACAGGCCTGAATGCCATAATATGGGGAATGGAGTGCAATCCTTCATGAGCTACTCAAGAATGAGAGGAATTCCTAAACAGGACTCCCTCATGCCCGAAGGCACTGCATCTCTGCTGAATAGCAAGAGGTAGCAACAAGTCTTCAAGACTCAAATGTAAAATGATCAAAGATAATTTGAATGGCTACCTTGCTCCTCTTTTAAAAAATGAGCCTTCCCTCCATGGGCTCTACTTCAAATTAGGGTTTCCTCCCTCTAGAATCTTCCCTCCTACATTGTCCCACATAATGCTTTCCAACTCATGCCAACGTAGTTTGACTTGGTCAACCTTGGCCAAACCTTTATGCAAAAACCTCCTTTCACACATGGAGGTGTGAAATCCAGCTCCAACATGATCCCATTTCATATTTAGAGGATTTTTATTCTCTAACCATGCAAGGAATGGGTCCCCTACCCAATTTATTCATCTCCTCAACAAAAATGAATGTTCCATAATATTTGGAACATTACAGTCCTCCCCTCTCAAAATATTGCTTGCCCTCAAGCAATTACAAGGATGAACTGAGTTTATTTCTGCCCTTTCTCCTGTAGCATCCTTATGTGATGATATCCTCAAGGAAAAGGATGCCATATCAACAATCAAATCTCCAAACTGTCCCTCCAACAAATGCAATCTAGCCTTGGGGTGAACATTCCCAAATAGCTATCATGTAGAAACAAATATCCATGAAGGAACTAAGAGTTGTCCAAGGGCCTCTTTGAGGCATGAGGTCTAATATATAATGGGATTTATCATCCCCATATGAATCTCCTATCCTCAAGCCACCAATCATGAAAAATAAGTTGCCTCCCAATAAGGAAACTCATGGAAAATCTCCCTCCACCTTGAGCTCTCGGAATGAAGGTGGGCTGAAAATATGATCATGGAAAGCACTATAACTTGCCCCACGCTGTCCCCTCCCAAAATTATGACAAGTGTGGAGTGTATGCGGATCCTAGGCTGCAAATTTATTGCCCTCAAATGGAAAAATGAAGAGTAATCCCCCAAGAATCTCCCCTCCATCAATGATAATCTAGCTGACCCAAGACATGTCATCTATGATGAATAGGACAAGATCACCATAGAATTCCCCCATGAAATTTTTTCTGTAGGTTATACCATGTGAAAAAAGTGCAAGCAATGCCTCATAGAGTTATAATTCAACCTTATCCACTGCAGCTGCAGAAAATAACATGGCAAGTATTGCACAACGACAAATATCACATCTACTACTAAATAGTAAATAGATGAGTGAATCAGCAACATAAGTTCAAAAACTTTCCCATATGCATACAATGGATGGATAACATTACCAAGCCCATGGCTTACCCCATAATTAAGCAAATATGTGGCTGTAGCCATGCCTCCTCTCATGTTCCCTTTAGAACATGCACTGCAGAAAATGTGAGAGTTTTTCTCACTCAAAGACACATCCAACTCATGTGACTTTCTCATAATCATGATTCTTATACAAAGCTGATCCATATCAGCAAGGAATTCATGATCATAAATACAATGAGGAAAATGCTGAAGGTTTCATGTGTTGCAAGAATGTACCAACAGTTTTCCCAGAAGTGACAGCACAGTTTCCCAAACTGCTGCTTTGAGAAATGATATGGCAAGTTGTTTTCAGCTCATGAATGACAATGCATGTTCTTACATCTGATAATGCATGGTGAGTGGCTGAATATGAATTCTGAACATACATTGAAGGTAACACTTTCCCAAGGCGATATAAAAGATGGTTTTCTCCATCACATAGTTTGGCCCAATTTTGCTCATGGAGCAACATGAAAAATCTGCCCCTTTGAAAACTCTGCACTGCATCATAATGATAAGAGTATGTAAATCAAAAAAGGTACACACAATAATCTTACCATAGGCTGGAAGTGAGATGATATATGGATCTATGCATGTGATCCTCCTCCCAAATGACAGCGTTGTGAGCTCATGCAAAAAGGCTATTGCCTATGCCAATCTTTGTTCCTTGACATGCTCCTTGTCAAGAAAAACTCTAGTGATGTTGCTGCAAATATGAAGCTCCTCCCAAGAGGGAACTGCCTCCCAATCAATCCCAGATAAAGAGTGATCCCCTTGCACTATGAGATTTCCCTCCTCTACTCCTGCAACACCATCAATCATATGAGAGAAAATTTTCTTGTGCTCTCTCCCATCAATTCCAAGCAACTCAAGTGCTTGATGCCTCCTCATGCTCACATCATATGACTCATGTGATGAAGGTATCATGACTGATATATATGTCATATCAGAAATATGTATCCCTTATCCTTGCTGCACAATGATGTAAACATCCTGCCATATCTTCTCCATCATTTTGGTACTCCTCCCATGATGGCTACCATCCTCCCAAACCAATTCTTGCTTTTTGCATTTCATGAGAGTTTGAAATGTAGCTTCTTAGAGACCCCTTAAGGAAGGCCTCTCTCCCATGACTATGTTGGACCTATGAGGATCCAAATGTGATGGAGGTGATGTCTCCTCTCCACCCATGTTCAACAACACTGTTGATTCCTCCAATGGTGTAGCAACTATCTCCTCCTCCAGTTCACAATTTGTCTCATGATTTTTCATGGAGGTGTCATGGTTCACTTCATCCTCCAAAAGTTTACACTCCCACCTTGAAGGCTAAATGCAAATCATCAAAGATGTATGAGGATGAGGGTTCTTCTCCTCCTTTAACCCCTTTGTACAGCGCAGTGCAATCATGAGGCCCTAAAGTTGCCATGTGATTTGATCCTTGGACCTCTTCATATGAAATTCCACCATCCTTAAGATTATTTTCTGAAATAGAAAGTGGAACTTTACTCATACCTCGGTGGATCTTGGGACCTTCTTGTGTGGCTGCAATGGCTTTTTCTTCTAATTCAATGGCTGCCTCATCCATAGATGTAGAAGGCTACTCCTCCAAAGCTGTAGTAGCATTGGTGCAATCCTCCTCCCATGGTGTTGTGAGCTTCTCTTCAAAGGTTTGGATCAACCTTTGAGAAAATACTGCAAAATAACTCACCCTTGAATGGACCAAGGGTTTGGGCCACCAAACAGAGGTTTCCTCCTCTATGTGTAGCGCTTCCATCTCCATTGCTTCTTTCTCTACCACTAGATGCAGCAATAATAATGCCTTCAGCTTCTTCTCCCAAGCTCTAGCTGAAGTAACCCCCTCAAATGTAGACAATAGAAGCCTATTGCCTCTGATTTCTCCTTTTCCATAGGGCCTTCTCTCCTCCATCTGCTGAAAATACTGTGAGAATGTTGTAGCTCCCCTGAATGCTTCAGAATGGGGTTTATAATCACCCGGGTACTTGCTTAAGATCTAAAAATCCAAGAATCTCTCATGCTGGTCTTCAAGAGAATAGGAAGTGCATGGACCTTTCTCTTCTCCCCTTTTCTTCTCCTCCTCCTCAGGGAGGCTCTTCTTTATTTCAAAAATAGATGAGGCTAGGCTCATCTTCTTCATTATTCTCCTCTGAAATCGAACTCACGAGCTGTGCCAGTTCGATTCTTTGATACCACTGTAATGTTCCTTTTTTCAGAAACATTGTCAAATGACAAGGAAAATCTATTCCAGAGATAAACTACAGGGGCATTTATTGGATTTTTCACCTTTGAACAAAGGATGAGCTCCAGAGGCTACCTGGCCCACTAGCAGACTCTGTCTATAGAGTGATTGTCAAGGGACAATATCCCCAATCGGGAAATACAACAAGATTGGGAATCTCTTAAGATGACCCCAACATTGCAGCTACAGCAATAAGAAAATGCATCAAATGTAAAATAGCAGTGAATCATATACATATGAAATTCCAGAGAATACAATGGCCATCATATTAATACATATAAGCATAAAAATATACAAATCCTTGAGGGAATGATTACTCAAGATAGGCACTAGAAGCCTCAAGAAATCTGCACATACAAATATGAAGAAAATTGTTGTATATATCAAGCCCTAGGCCATGAATGTGTAGTTATAGAGAGGAACTGCTGCATAAATGATAAGAATACAATGATATAGCAATGTAGGCTCAAATAAGAAGGGGGAGCAAGATCTCAACCCCTGAAAATACATAACATCAATCCTTTGAGAGGATTGGCTGAAATCTATGCAGAAACACTATAATACAAAAATGTCGAGCTGGAAATGAATGGTTAAGGCTGAAATAGCTGTTGTATATGAATATCCCTTCTCCAATAAAAATCTGAAGTGAAAGGTTGATCCTTTCACCCAAGACTTCCCCTCCAAAATCTGCGAATCCCTCACAGCAAATATGCACCAAGAAAAACGTTGTCTAAGAGAGGGACTGCACTGCCAATGATGGAATGTGGTTGGCCTGATGCCAAAGATGATGGGATTTGCTCATAAACCCCCTTTTCTGATCTCCCAAAGGATGGAGCCTCCCTCCACTGAAAAACTAGCTCCGGATGGTGTGTGGAAACCTCCCCAGCAACACCCAGCAACACTGCACAATATCTACTGCAGAAACTGCGCTAATGTAGATGGCTAAAGCTATGGAATGAATGCTAGAATATGGGGAATGGAGTGCAATCCTTAATGAGCTACTCAAGAAGGAGAGGAATTCCTAAACAAGACTCCCTCGTGCCCGAAGGCACTGCAACTCTGCTGAACAGCAAGAGGCAGCAACAAGTCTTCAAGAGTCAAATGTAAAATGATCAAATATAATCTCAATGGCTGCCTTGCTCCTCTTTTAAACAATGAGCCTTCCCTCCATGTGCCCTACTTCGAATTAGGGTTTCCTCCCTCTATAATATTCCCTCCTACGTTGTCCCACATAATGCTTTCCAACTCATGCCAACACAGGTTGACTTGGTCAACCTTGGCCAAACCTTTATGAAAAAACCCCCTTTCCCACATGGAGGTGTGAAATCCAGCTCCAAAATGAACCCATTTCATATTTATAGGATTTTTATTCACTAACCATGTAAGGAATGGGTCCCCTACCCATTTTATTCATCTCCTCAACAAAAATTAATGTTCCATAAAATTTGGAACATTACAGAGGTGCCATCGAACTAAGATGGTCTTCCCCTGGTGTTACTGGAGCAAGAGGAGCATCCTCCTGGACCTCCATCTCGAGAGCAGGAGGAGAAACTTTTTGAATCACAAGGACGGGATGATCTTTCTCCAAGTCCGAGGAATCTAAAGAAACAAGAAGAATGTGAGAGGGATGAGATCCACTCTTGACAGAAAATACCTCATGAACCATAGGCAGGATCAAGTCGACCAATTCCACATCCAATGGTTGGTTGGGAACAGATTCCTGAATTTTAATTTCTGGGGGAGCAGGATCAACCAAGGATGACTCTTGACCGATTGTGGAATCAACTAGAAGAGGACTCAAAATAAAGTTTCTGGTAACCAACTGGAAGGCAGGGTGTAGAAACAGTAGAATTTTCCAACACTCTCTTGGCTTCATCCATGTACAAAAAAAGGTGAATGGGATGATGCCCTTCACACAACTTATAGGGATTGGTAAACTTATCCTGTTTCTTATGAGTCTTATTAGAACTAGTCGAAGGTGTGCCACCAATATG
Organism: Pinus albicaulis; assembly: GCA_034641835.2. Taxonomy (NCBI): domain Eukaryota; kingdom Viridiplantae; phylum Streptophyta; class Pinopsida; order Pinales; family Pinaceae; genus Pinus; species Pinus albicaulis. The sequence continues at coordinate 1,314,244,425 of CM076575.1, forward strand.
ACTTCCAGAAGCCAAAGGCAACAACGGATGGGCATCAGACCATGCTTCAAGTACCTTGGGAATGCCAGGGAAGTCTCGAAGAAGGTGGTCACCATTGCACAACATGCAAGGGAATTTAAATTTTCGTGGAAGATTGGATGAATTCTCGATGGAAGGTTTTTAAGGCACAATAGTTGCAACATTATCCTCTCGCTTATTTGACTTCTTCTTCTTCGTCTTCTTCTTAGCCACCTGGTTACTGGAATCCAAAATTTCACTAGGAAAAGTAGAAGAGGAGGCCGAAGAAACAGGCGAAGAAGGGGAGAGGTCCACCTTAGAATCAACATTGTGTTGTTCAGGTGGAGGTGATGGTCGAACAGAGATCAGGGCATTTGGGACCACCGAGGTCGAAAACAACCACACGGGCAAACGAACAGTTAACCCTGGAAGAAACAACGTTGCCATGCAAGGAGCACCAACATTCCCAAAAATAGGAAAAGGGCCAGGATTCCCTTCGGAGGGTATTCCTTGGTTGGTAAACTCTGGGAAAGTTTTCATCAGAAACAACAGTAAAACAACACTAAGGAAACTAACTTTAACCAGGAATATTTCATGGGAAGTTAATTTCAAGACACTGAAACCAAACTCTACCGTTTCATCTTTTAAGAGTTGAGAAACAAGAAAAAAGGTGACTCTATCACTTTCAGGTTGAAACGAGCATGAAAGGACAAGTGCTCGATGATCTTTTCAAATTTAAGGAATCAGTAAAGATAAAAAATGACTGCTTAGGTAGTCTAGAAAAAAGGGTGTACCAAGTTTCCGTGAACTGCCATATACACCTTGGTGATCAAATGAAAGAAGAATGACCAAGGACTTGACGTACGTGCAGGTAGTCTCCCCGAATGCTGTGTTCGGTGTGTCACGGTTACAAGGTGGTAGACTTGGCTTCCTACGGATAAAAGGATTGCAACCTAGATGGGTCTCCCTTTATATACTTGACAGTACGGGGAGCGCAAGTCCATACTAGTGTTTTCTGAAGCCAGATGGCGAGTGACAACTGCTAGGTTTAAAGACACCGGAACAAGTCTCTAACTTAGACCACTAGATGTTTCATTAGGTTTCAATGTTGCCTTAGGTTAATTGGGTAAATTTTAAGTTGATCTTGTATTTACGTTTCAATTCCAAGGTCCTACCGAATGTTGGATCTCAAAAATCCCTAAATGCAAGCTACATGCCGAAAGATACCATTCCGTTGGATGAAAATCTATCTACAAGAAAGTTAGGAGTTTTCAAGTGATAGAAAATAATGAGAATACACATAAACACCCACTACAGTATCCGATGCAAGCTAATTAAAATGAGAAATCTTTCCTAGAATTGTCCAATGCTAGATATGCGAAAGACTTTCAATTTCACAATCCAAACGAGAATGAAAACAATTTTTTATTTTTTATTTCAAAGTAATAGAGTGAACAATTCATTAAATAACTTGAAAATAAAACCAAAACACTAGTTCAAGAACGTTAATGAAAGAGTTGAAGCGAAACAATTTCAATCAACGCAGAACAAACATAACAAAACTCAAACCAATGTTGCAATCTCTCAAATTGAAGAAAGATTTCAAAACAGACCCATACAAGCAGTGCAATCTATGCTTAGAGTGACAAGAATCAAAATTGAATGAAAGAGGCAAGAATAATTCAACCAATACAATCACTCAAGCGGATCAAGGGAGTTGAATGCAACCAAACAAGGAATGAAGTTGACTGCGAAACAAAAGGCTCAAACTCCTACAGGTGGCTCAGCATACCAAAGCACTTAAAAACCCTTAGGCTTCAATGCTAATAGGAAACGAATAAACAACTGAAGGAAGAAAGTTGATCACAATAAAAAAAAATCCCAAAGCACTCAAAACATACGTAAAAATAACCCAGAAGCACAAGCACTGACCAAAAATCTCCAAAACAAACCAAACCCTACAACCTACAGGTGTCGGTGCGACTATTTAGCTGTAATCAGTGCCAAATAGGGGATGGTGTGGGCGCAACACTAGAAACTAGCGCCAATCGGCGTGTCTGCCTAAACAGAAAATGCGCCAAGCCAGTTCACTCAGGAAAAAGGGAAAATTTTGAAAAACAGAGGTCAGATCTGATCCTTTGGGGCTAAACAAGGGTCTTAGACTTAGCAGAATAATCAGAAAAGGAAAAACAAGCAAGAAAAGACCAAAAAGAAGACCTAATGGCTGAAAGACAAACTCACACTGATTCCCCAGTGGAGTTGCCAATTTTTTCGTGAGGTAAATCCCCTCTGCGGACAAAGGTGATCCCACTAGCCCTAGAGTGGGTCTAGCCACAAACAAGACAAGCTATAATATTTATTCCTAGTTAACGAATGAACGAAGATTTGATAGATGACTTACCAGAGGTGCTATGCTGTTGTTGTTGTCGAAAAGAGTGGCCCGCTCCTCACTCCCAGTTTGGAATATCACGATCCTCTCGCTTTCACGCTCGGACACCTGCACACACACAAGAAACAATGATGATATACAACATACTAATTTACATTCGTAACTATCAGTCAATCGAAGAGGACTAAATCAATTGCATTGCATAAACAATCATAACACATGGAACCAACACCATAGTCGAGTATATTAATAAATGAAAGGAAGAGTACAACCAAGCTTCGACATTGTGGTCTCCTCCAATAGGATTCAAGCAGAGTGTGTCTCACAAAGGCTCATCAGGAATTCGGATGGGACTCTCTCTACAGATTTCTCCTTGGTTCTACCTTCTCAATAGAAATTACTCAACTATAGTATCCTTCTCCAAGTTCAGCTCCTCTAGGGAGAAGGCCTATTTATATAGAGGGAGAGGGAGAGGTTAGGATCCCTATCATCATGGAAGGGAGGCCTATCTCTAAGGAGTGTTCCATGGGAGGTAAAAACCACTACCTAAAGAGAGAGATCCATGGCTCATCAATTTAACCACTTCCAGTGACTCATCCCTAAGGTGGTTAGAAGGAAAATTCTGCCTATAATTTTAAAAAAACATTCCTAAAACAACTTGGTGTGAGGGCTACACTGAGACAGAGTGCTAGGTGGCGCGGGCTCTAGTGCAAATCTTCCACCTCGATGCGAGGGGTGAATTGGCCATCCGTGTCAAGGCCAAAACATAGGTTTTGTGTGCTTTTTTGAGGAAATGTCCAACAGGAGAAATGATTTCCTTATGCAGAAGGTGTTAGCACCCTGTAATTAACAAGATTGGAAAAATTCCAACTGCAAGGAGAACATTATTTCAACCACTTTAGGATTCTAGGATCTAGCCCTCCTGAATCCGGAGAGGGATCTCTCCAATAAGTGCAAAGATGGATTTGTCTTTGAAGTTTTTGGTAATGATATTAGGCTAGTTATGAAAGCCGAGGGTTTTTTTTGTTTTTGGATGGTTGAGCATGATTACTGTTTGAGGTGGAAATTTCTAAATGAAAAAAGTTTCAAAGGTGTGAAGTTGTAAGCAAATAGAACAAGCTTTGGCCAAAAAGATAAACAATTGCAGGTTTTAGTCCATTGGGCTATGAAGTCAAATAGGGTTTAATTGAAACAATCAGGTTCAAGAATGGTCCATGGGGCAAGTCATCTATGTCTAAAGATCTCTTTAAAGTTTGATTTATGGAATGAAATGAGACAAAAATAAGGGGAATCAAACAGATGAAGAACAAAGAGTAGCCTAGGATCTGGTAAGTACTTTGAAACTAGCCAGCCTTTGATCCACTTTGAATAGAAAACATAATAAAACGGAGAGAAACTTGAAGGAAACTGTTGGAGAAGAAACTAGCGGGCCGGGCTCACCACAAATCCTCTCCTAGCTCTTCTCTACTTGGTTACTTTCAAGACAAATACAAAGAAAACATAGAATGGCCTAAGATCTGGTAAGTACTTTGAAACTAGCCAGCTTTCAACACATTCCAAGGGAAACTTTCAGATAGTCTTTTGGGATAAAACTAGGACCAGGGCACACCATATCTTCCTTATTTCATCTCTACTTAACATATACTGAAAATAACATTTAAGAATAACAAATAGCTCAGACAGTAGGACGAGGGAACACCAAAATTCCTATGTTTGAACTGAATTAAATCATTCCTAAATAAAACAACTTAGAAGAAAACTTTCAGATAAAGATTTTCAGTCAGAGAAGGGTATTGATATAAAGTAGGTCCTAACTCTATGCATGCTATTCTTTATAAGAGAAGATGTATACAGTGAAAAAAGAAATAAAATAACAATTTACAATAAGAAATAACATCACCACCGACATAGACCAGGATCCCATAAATCAACTTGTATTGATGCTCCAAACCAGTTACAGCTTCAAGTCCAATGCTTTAGTTTAGCAATCATCTACACTTCCCAGACTAACTTATCTATCACAAGCAGAGCTCTAAGAGCCAGTGAACACTATTTACAAGTATAAGTCTCAAGATCAAGTATATTTCAAAGTTCAACAACCAACTCAACCAACAATATCTCATCCTCGACAGAGGTATTTATAGAAGAATGAGGAGGTGAGATCGAATAAAAGATCTCCCATGGCAATTAATACATATTAATGACTTCTCGGCATTTGAGGGGCTCAATGGAGAAGCGTACATAGGTGTCCTTTGTATTAAATGTTTTACAATTAAGATTAAGCTCGGTGGGAGCTTTTGTTGACTTTTAAGGCTCTGTTCAAGATGTAATAACTCTGCTGATATTTTTGCATTAAGTTCCCTTAGCAGAATTAAATCTTTGGCTGCACTGAGGCAAATATCTTCATTTGATCAATAACTTCAGCCTTTGTTTGTATGCTTGCGGCTACAGGTGGCACTGTGGTAGCTGAGAGGAATCAATTTGCCTATGTTGAGGCGATGGGGACCGTTCTGTCTGATAAACATCTATGATTTTCTTTAATTGTGTTTTAATTTGGAGGATCAGGATTTTGATAATCAATCTTAGCCGTAATCCCCGCAAGTCTATCTTCAATATTCCATTCTGGTGCGCTCTGTCTTCGACACTGATACTCTTTTAATTTATTTAACTCTATGTCTTGTTGATGTGCATGTCGCGCAGGGCTCATATGGCATCAATGCCTCATGAAACATTGATGAGATGTGGAATTTGAGCCCTGCGAATGGTTTCCCTTTAATGAATCGAAGGCATGAGAATCGTCACTCTCAGCCTTCAGCATTTATTCATTATAATGGAAAAAACCATTAATCACCTGCAGAACACAAAACTAATTAATAAATCCTGCAATTATTGGGTAAACTTCTTAAGAGGGCATGCGGAGAGAGCATGGTCGTTGGATGGCATCATCCAATGGTGGGGATTTGTTTGAGAAGGTTAAAAAGAAGAGCGGAGGAAGAAAATATGTCGGAACCATTGATCACGCAAAGATCGACGGTTGGGAATACGCATTAAAATCCTCTTGGTGGAAGGCGGAGGGTGATGAAACCATGAGGGAAAGATCTAGGACTGTCCGATATGGACACGTGGACGGTCCGGATTCAATCAGAGGATCGCAATCGGTCGGGGAAAAACAAATTTTAGAAACGCACCCGATAAAAAGATCCGATGCGATTAAATGTAGACCGTCAATCTACAGATCAGATTGACGGTGGGAGATGCATCAGGGGATCGCAATTGGCAGTTTTGAATAAAACCTTTTTAATCGTGCCAACAAAAAAAATCCGATGCGATGATTTTGGGGCCGTCGATCTGCAGATCAAATCGACGACGGAGGATGGATTGGGGAATCATAATCAGCAGGCACCAGGCGCGGGCTTAAACCTTTGTATTTTGCCGATGCGATGGAGGACGACCGATGTGATGGTGCGATCGGGTCATCGTAATCGGAGGTTTCAATGGGGCGCAATCAGAAGAAACCTTGAAGAAGTTTCCGATGCGATGGGCGGGGAAAACGCGCGGACCGTTGAAGTGTTTATAGGATCAACGGTGGAAAATGGTAAAAAACGAAGAATGGGCGGAACCCTTTATAACATATAAAAAATAGATTTTTCATGAAATACAAAGGGAAAAAGCATTGGGAAGGGCTTATATTTATGATATGGATAGGCGCCCGACTGTGGGGCCTTTAGACTTTGTGAAAAACAAAATGGGCCCGGGGCTTATATAAGGGGGCCAATCGCAATTGGTGGTCGAGCCTTGGTCTTTTTGATTTAACCATTTTCAAAGTTTGTGATGAGATAAGCACTTTGAGGGGTTAGCGCCTGGTTTGTAGGGCGTGGGCATGTGGGGGAAGTGGTTTATTATTTTGGCCCAAGGGTGCTTAAATCCTTACACAAAAATATGTATTTTTTATGATTTTCTCTAGTTTTCAAAGAGTTTTGAGGGTTTCGATAAGGCAAAGAAAAGGTCTTAAACCTTATCAAAGGGGTTTTGATGGAGGGGAAAGGGGAAAAATATGAAAATGAAGGATTTTTATGGGGAATAAAGGGGTAAAAATGAGGTTAGTTTTGGAAGTGGAAGGAGGGGGAAAATGGCCTTTGGAGCAGTATTTCCTCATGAAATCAGCAGAATTTCAGAGTGTTAAATGGAAACAACAGTGAAGATTTGGACAGAGGCATGAGGCCCATGTAAGGCTTCAAGAGAGGACAATTTTGCAATAAAACTTGTTTCTTTAAGGCTTCAAAAATGTTTTAGCCAACATTTGATATAACAAATTTTATAGCTGGCTAACAGTGGCTCCACTTGGGGATGGTGCCTTTTTGAAGGCATCAAGAACTTCAGACTTGCATTCTCTAGAAGGTTGACCAGTTGCCTCATCCATTGGGCTGCCTTTCTTTCTATGGATGATATTCTTATGCTATGAAACATATCAGCATTCATGGATTAACAATGGAACTTCATCAATACAATATTTCTACCTACCCAATCCTACTGATCTAGCATTTTTTCTTCTTTAGAGTGCTCTTGGATTGGAAAACTCCTTTACGGCATTTTATTCTTTTGAAAGCAGGAAATCTAATCTATTTCTACTCCTTATTTCTCCATGGAATCAAATTGAATAGTTGAGCCCATATGATTCTCTACCTAATCTACTATTTGTTGGGATTAAAGTGTCCAACAGATTTTATTCACTAAATTCTACAACAAAAAATTAAAATCAGTCAAGTCAAGTTTAAGCTGTTTGACTTGTTGTGATCTATGGCATGAAAAATGGGTTGCACATAGATATTATTTTACAGAAAATTTAAATCAAAAAATGGAAGGCTTAAGATCTGAAATTTTAGAGCACTTCCTTCATCTTTTTTACAGCTCTGTTTTGACTCTTATTTGAGTTGTTCTTCCTTTGTTGACTGGTTCAGATTTTGAGCATGTTTGAACCTTTAATTTCTATCCTAATCTACCTACTGATAAGCCAAGATTAAACAGTTTGGAAAATCGAATTCACTATCCTATCAGCAGTAAATTTAAAACTAATTAGTCAATATTAGGTTGTTTGACTAACTAGAAGTGTGTTTTTGAGGAGTGGCATTTAAGCTTGCACACTTTCAGAATTTGTTTCTCTTTTTTGGTATGGGGCTATACCTTTCTTATTTTCACAATCTACCCTCTTTTCTTTCTTTCACTGTTTTGTACTTTTTTCTTTTCTAACTTTTAATGCAATGGTGGATGAGATATTTATAATGACAAAAGATAAAAAGGCTTTTAGAACATGAAATGTATCAAGAGAATTAATGCTTAAGCATCCTGCCATTGACAGGACCCCCAAACAGTTTAGCTCCATTCAAATCTTGTAAGAAAAATGCATTGTTACCAGCAGCTGAATGAATGAGATAAGGGCCAAGCCATAAGTTGTCAAATTTTCCATGCTTGCCCTTGTCTTCCCTCCTTGAGTCCCACTTCAAAAATTTGTTCCCAATTTTGAAATTGCTGGCCTTTGTTCTTCTTTCAAAAATCTTTTTGATGTTGTTCTGTTTTTGTAATGCTCTGTTATAAACCTCCTCCCTGGTTTGTTGAAGATGAATTGTGTAATTTATTCTTCTGATCATGTCATTATCTTACATTTGCAACTCTTGAAACAACTTCATGACTGGTACACCAAGGTTGATTGGAAAAATTGCATCAGTACCATACACAAGTTGGAAAGGTGACATACCAATAGATTTCTTCAAAGTCAATCTCTCAGCCCAAAGTGCATGAAGTAGCTTTGTGTGCCAAGACTTTTTGTTGTCCTCCAACAGTTTCTTGATTATGTTCACTAAACTCTTGTTTGAGGATTCTGCAATTCCATTACCTTGAGGGTAATAGGCTGTGGAATGCCCCAATGTTATCTGATATCTATGACAGAATTCGACCATCTTCTTTGATCCAAATGTTGTTGCATTATCAGTGATGATCTTGGTAGGACAGCCAAATCTGGAGAGAATGTTAATCTCCATGAATTTTATAATAACAGAATCATTGGCCTGCCTACAAGGTATGGCTTCTATCCACTTAGTGAAATAGTCTGTGGCAGTGAGAATCCATCTATGCTGAGAAAAAGATGGTGGATGGATTTCTCCTATGAAGTCAAGTCCCCATTGTTGAAAATGAGCTTAAACAATGATTGGATGCAGAGGTAGGGGTAGCAGTTTTCTTTTTCCTTCAAAAAGCTGACATTTATGACAAGCAATGATCATCTTGTGTATATCAGGAAAAAAGAGTAGGCCAATAGAAACCAGCCCTCAAGATTTTGTTGGCTGTTGTTTTCCAGTATAGGTGGCCTCCACACTCCCCTTCATGGAACTCACGCTTAACCTTCTCTGCATCAAACTCAGGAAAAAATTTAAGCAATATACCACTTACATTTTTCCAATAAAGGCATCTATCTATAATGCAATAGTTTACAGCTTTTAACTTTAGGAACCTTGCCTTTGTTTTTGTCAAACCAAGAGGTGTATTTAAATTAAGTAAAACATAAATAATATCAGCATACCAAGAGGAATTCATAAAATGGTCTTCTACAATGGGAGTTGAGATTCCTTCTTGGTCATCCAAAACATCAATCATATTTATATCAAGAACTTCAAAATTTGATTCAGCCATTAATCTAGCCAGACCTTGGCCTTTGATCAGCTTAGAGGGTTTTATCTCTAGATCATATTCAAGGATAGCAACAATCCACTTACCTCTCTTACCATCTGGGTCCTGCGTTAGAATGTCTTTCACAACTGAATTTGGGACAAAGGCAATGATGTGTGAGTGCAAGATGTACACTCTGAAGTCTTTCAAAGCTTTAGCCAAAGCAAAATATTGCTTCTCCATAATGTTATACTTTAGAGGGGCATCCCTCAATGCCTTGCTAAAGAATGCAATAGGCTGCTCTTTTCCTTGTGGATTTTTCTGTAAAAGGACTACAACTATGGTATGTTCTGACGCAAATGAAAAATATAAAAATATTTTGAAAAATTAGGACTTATTAGAACCGGTGTTTTGGTTAACACTTGTTTCACCAGCTCAAAGGAATTTTTTCTTCCAAGGTCCATTTTACCCCTTGCTCCTTCTTCAACATGTTTGTGATATTCCTAAGGAGCTCAGCTAAGTTGGGGATGAACCTTCTCAAAAAGTTAATCTTTCCAATGAAATATTGCAACTCTTTGATGTTTTGAGGATGAGAAATTTGCAATATGGCCTCAATCCTTTTGGGATCTATCTTAATACCCTCTTCTGAAATGATGTGCCCAAGAAGTTTACCTTCTTGGAGACCAAAAAGTGTCATCTTAGGGTTGAAAGATATCCCAAACTTTCTGCATTTCTCGAAAACTTTTCTTAAATTTTCTAAGTGCTCTTCATCTGTTTTTAAAAACATAGTAACATCATCAAGGTATATAATGATGAAGTAGCCCAGTTCTTCTGAGAATGCTATGTCCATGGCTCTTTGAAAATTTGCTCCAGCATTCATTAAACCAAAAGGAATTTTCACATACATGAAAGTGCCCCGTGGTGTAGTAAAAGTTGTCTTTAATTGATCATCAGGGTGGACTAAGATCTGATTATACCCTGAATAGCCATCAAGCAAAGAAGTTCTTCTAGACCCTACTACCCTTTGTAAAATATGATCCATCTTAGGTAAAGGGTAGTTGTCTTTTAATGAAGCTTTGCTTAAGTCTCTAAAGTCTATACAAAGCCTGATCTATCCAGTTTTCTTCCTAACCGACACCTGATTAGACACCCACTCAGAATATCTAATAGGGACAATAATACCAGCTTCATACATCGTTTTAATCTCCTTCTCAACCAAAGGGAGCTGCACAGGGTTTATTCTGCGCAGTTTTTGTTTGAATGGTTTTTTGTTTTCCTTGAGAGGGATTTTGTGCTGTATTATTTCAGTGTCATAGGATTTAATATCTTCGTAACTCCACTCAAAAACATCAGAAAATTCTTTAAAAATATCTATGTATTTGAGTTTAATGTGAGCTGGTAAAGTTTTAGACATTTTAATCATTTTCGGTTTTTTCTCACTACCTATGTTGTACTCTTCCACTTTAGTCTCTACAGGTTCCAGTTTTGGTTTCTTGGCCACATTGTTAAAATCGAACAACTCTTCTAAAGGTGCCAGACCATTTGGCAAACTTTCATCTTTAGAGTGCATAGTTTCTAACTCCTCTGTTTCTAACTTTGCATTCAATTCTATTTTGTTTTTAATTTTTCTATTTATAAGATTAATATTGACAAGCTCAGGAGACAACTCTTCTTCACCAAGAAAATTTTCTTCACTGTGATCTGTGTCATAATCTAGGTCCGAACTATTTAGTTCGAATTCATTTCTGAATTGCATGAAGTCTTCTATTTGTTTGTCTCCGTCAAACACCTGCCAATACTTTTCATTATCAGGCATGGATGGTCTAAATTTTATTTGAGTTGTGCAGTCTTTGGTGTCATACGACGTTAAGCATGTTCTAGCTGCAAAAGCTAAATTGTGGGCCGCAATATTTCTTTTTCTTGGGACAAAAATCAGTTTGGACTCCTCGAACGTTTTTAAAAGGTCCATGACATCGTTTCGGTAGGCCCTAAGTCTGGGATGATTTGCGTTATACTCCCCATTGAATTGCCTAATGAATAACTTTGAATCCCCATACACATTGATTCTTTTGGCTCCTAACTTTTTCAACAAACATAAGCCTAAGAGAAGGGATTCATATTCCGCTATGTTGTTAGAACACTGAAAGTTTAATTTGAAAGAAATGTTGTCTGTGTGGTTGTTTTCAGTATTGGAAATCTAGACACCTACACCAGCATTGTTCCGAGTGCAAGACCCATCAAAGTGCATACTCCATAGAGGACTAGTTTCGGTTTCATATGTTTGGTGATTTTCCTCTTCAACTACCGTGCTTTCTGATTGTTCCTGAGTATCAGCACTTAGTTGAATTTGTTTCATTTCCTCAGATTTATTATTGGGTTGAGGACTGCTTTCTTGACTCTCAATGTTTAAAAGCAAAGGACACGTGATTTGTAGCTCAAGACCTGTGTTTTGTTTGCTAGAGTTTACAGGTTTAGCAAACTGTTCTGACGCTCCTACATTATCTTCTTCCTCCTCTCTATCTATCATTAAATCAGACAAGGTCACTTCTTCAGTGAAAATTTCATCATTGAAAAGGATAAATGAATCCAGGCCTGTGTCTACAGAATAAAGGGGAGAGTTTTGTGGTCTGTCTTGGCTTGTAACTGTGTATTGCATATGGGACACCCTGTAAAGTCTTCTAGTCTGATTGAAAACAAGAATAGTCACATAGGTCATGTCCATCTGCATAGTCCCTTGTAACTTAGCCCCCCACAATCTTGATAACAATATTCCATACTTGGGGGGAACATTATCCACAACAATATCCATTACTAAGCATTTGGTTGGAATTTGGGCTAAGTTAACGCAGAGGTCTTTGATTAATCCTAAACATTTTACTCTGATTGAGTCAAAGGAGTAAAGATCTTTGTAAGGTCTAGTGATTTCTAGACCCAGGCTCTCCATTACAACTTTTGGCATTAAATTATGAGACGCTCCCGAGTCATGCATAGCGTTATGAAAAATTTTGTCATGAACGTTTAAACTTACATAAAAGGGAGGAATAGGTCCCTCTTGATATCTACCTTCAATCTTAGGACCAAAAATAAGCTCAAGCTGGTCATCATTAAGATTGACCGTGTCATTATTATCCTCAATATTTAAAGCTTTCAAAATTTGGGTCCTATATACATTCTGGGTAGCTAACTCAGTCAGGGGAACAGAGATTTTGATCTTTGAAATTTCCTGCTCTAGGCTGAAAGGAATTTGGTTCTTTGAAGAACTTGTTTCAGCCTTACTAGCTGCTATTCTATCAGCAACATCAGCTTGTTGATTTGTTCTATTTACATTTGACAAAATGGTTTTAACAGGAGTACTAGCTGAAGTGTTAGTACTACTAATGTCCGCACTCTGTTTCTCATTGTTTGGAGTTCCTTTCTCTTTACCTTTATCAGAATTAACAGCCACTATTTTGTCCTTCTGTTTGACAATTTTAGGCTTGTTTACAGTGTTGTTTTGTGAAGATTTGTTAGAGGTTTTGGTGTTGGGGGTTCGTTGATTGGTTTTATTTCTAAGGTCATATTCTCTTTGAGACTCTATGATGAAATTTTCCATGTCTTGATAATAACTTTCATCATCATTTCTTTTGTCATCATAAGGTGTATAAAGACCTTGTTTTCTATCGTAATGAATCTCAAAGTCATCATCATCTACCCCCAACATGTTGATATCATATTCCTCTGTTATCTCATCTATTTCCTCAACCTCACTTACGTAGTTTTGGTGAAAGGGAGGAGCGATCTATTGATTATCTTCCCTAGGTCTGTTTGGAGGTTGGTTCCTTCTAAAATTCTGATTCTGGTTCTGGTTTTTGTTTTGAGGAGAAGTTTCGTTTTGGCTTGCTTGTGCTCTCTTAATTATGCTCATCTCTTTCATCATATCTTCCATCATTCTCTCCATCTTTGAGTTGGAAGTAGAGGGTGTAGATTCCTCTCTAAAGGACACTCTCTTTTCATTTTTCATTCTTGCTCTCTTCTCCATCAAGTTGACTTCCACAGAAAGAGCACTTTTTTGCATCTCTTCAAGAGTTGCAGGATCTCTTTCCCTCAATTGATAGGCCATCTCAGGGTCAAACCCTTCAAGAAACGTGTTTAAATCTGAGCCTTATGGAGGTTTTAGATCTGGGGAAAGTAGATTATATACACTGTTAAATCTGGTACAATAAGCTTATACACTTTCCCCGGTGTTTCTATGGAGGTTCTTGTAATCAGAAAGAACTTGGAGAGGATTCTTCTTTACTTCCCATTTGTTTAAGAATGCCTGATGGAAGGCTTGGAGATCATTGATACTATGGGGGGTTAAGCCTTTAAACCATTTTTTGAATTCCCCTCCTAAGATTTGAGCAAATAATCTAATCTTGACAGAATCATCATCAATTTCATTTTTTTCAAAGTAGTCATTCATCTTATCCACATGTTGTGATGTCGTTGTAGCATTGCTAGCATCATATAATGGAATTTTGGACTGATAGTCCTATGGAATATTGACTAATGGTACAGGAAGGACTAAGGGAGCATACCATGTAGCCATGGAAGGAGGTGGAGGTGGATTTACAAGAGGTGGATTAACAAGAGGGAAAGTGGGCTGGAATGGAGTGGTTTGAATAGTGGAGGTGGGGTGAAGGGATGTGGATGGAATATCGGTAGGTTGCTGATATGATGTTGGATGAGAGACACCTAAGTTGTGAAGGAAATGTAAATCAGGAGGTGTTGTTTCTCTACTACCAAGATGTTCACTTGTTTCAGGAGATGAAAGTGAAGACTCGGAATCTAACTGATCTAAATCATTAAGAGACCTAGTTCTAAAGGGATTTACTAAGTCAACTTGTGATTTTTGTAGAGCTGAAAGATTTTTAGGAACTGAATTAGCTCTCAAGGGTGATCTGAAAATAGTTGATAATTAAATCCTAGGAGACTTCCTAAAGATACTTTCTGGGTTATCAACTATCTCAGGTGGATCAGGGTCAGGATAGGCTCTAGTGTGAATCTTTCTAGGAGCCACTATGCTATGTTTTTCAGACCCAAATAAACAAGAAAAGTTCGACCAGGTATGACAGTCTTTAAATGGTCAACTAATCTGTTTACACAAATTTTAATCCTACAATTCTCTAACTAAGTTTGGATGATATTACAATGATGAGGGTCCTTCCCAGTGGAGTCTTAAGGTCTGTTCAAGATTGTGGAGTCACCAAGTGGAAGTTTTTAGCTCCTTTTCAAAGGTAAAAGGTTTTATGGTCCACTACCATGTTTATTGGATACCAATCTGAAATATTTTTTGGGGTTTTCTGAGTTATTTTTTAGTTGTGTGGTTTTTAAGAATGTCCTAAATCTATTTCACAACTTAGCTACGGTTATGAGACAAAGACAGTTTACTCTTATGGCTAAGCCAGCTGATCTTTCAAGGTTAGATAAAATCTTATGAGAATCCTAGGGTTTACCTAGTTTGTCACTGATTCAAACAAGCTTCATCATGATTACCATTTCTTGGTAGTGCTTGAAAAGGCTGCTTCTTACTCACTAAACAATGTTTGCATGAAATTTTAAAGGGAACCAGAGATTCTGGGTTCGATCCCCAGCGGAGTCGCCAGAGATGTTAGCACCCTGTAATTAGCAAGATTGGAAAAATTCCAACTGCAGGGAGAACATTATTTCAACCACTTTGGGATTCTAGGATCTATCCCTCCTGAATCCGGAGAGGGATCTCTCCAATAAGTGCAAAGATGGATTTGTCTTTGAAGTTTTGGGTAATGATATTAGGCTAGTTATAAAGGCCAAGGCTTTGCTTTTTTTTTGGATGGTTGAGCATGATTACTGTTTGAGGTGGAAAGTTCTAAACGCAAAAAGTTTCAAAGGTGTGAAGTTGTAAGCAAATAGAACAAGCTTTGGCCAAAAAGATATGCAATTGCAGGTTTTAGTCCATTGGGCTATGGAGTCATAATAGGGTTTAATTGAAACAATCAGGTTCAAGAGTGTTCCATAAGGCAAGTCATCTATGTCTAAGGATCTCTTTAAAGTTTGATTTATGGAATGAAATGAGACAAAAATAATGGGAATTAAACAGATGAAGAACAAAGAGTAGCCTAGGATCTGGTAAGTACTTTGAAACTAGCCAGACTTTGATCCACTTTTAATAGAAAACATAATAAAATGGAGGGAAACTTGAAGGCAACTGTTGGAGAAGAAAATAGTGGGCCGAGATCACCACAAATCCTCTCCTAGCTCTGCTCTACTTGGTTACTTTCAAGACAAATACAAAGACAACACAGAATGGCCTAAGATCTAGTAAGTAATTTTAAACTAGCCAGATTTCAACACATTCCAAGGGAAACTTTCAGACAATATTTTGGGATAAAACTAGGACCAGGGCACATCATATCTTCCTTAGTTCATCTCTACTTAACATATACTGAAAATAAAATTTACGAATAACAACTTGCTCAGACAGTAGGACAAGGGAACGCCAGCATTCCTATGTTTGAACTGAATTAAATCATTCCTAAATAAAACAATTTGGAAGAAAAATTTCAGATAAAGATTTTCAGTCAGAGAAGGGTACTGATATACAGTAGGTCCTAACTCTATGCATGTTGTTCTTTATAAGAGAAGATGGACATAGTGAAAACAGAAATAAAATAACAATTTACAATAAGAAATAACATCACCGTCGACATAGACTAGGATCCCATAAATCAGCGTGTATTGATGCTCCAAACCAGTTACAGCTTCAAGTCCAATGCTTTAGTTTAGAAATCATCTACACTTCCCAGACTAACTTATCTATCACAAGCAGAGCTCCAAGAGCTAGTGAACACTATTTACAAGTAGAAGTCTCAAGCTCAAGTATATTTCAAAGTTCAGCAACCAACTCAACCAACAATATCTCATCTTCGACAGAGGTATTTATAGAAGAATGAGGAGGTGAGATCGAAAAAAAGATCTCCTATGGCAATTAATACAGATTAATGACTTCTCAGCCTTTGAGGGGCTCAATGGAGAAGTGTACATAGGTGTCTTCTGTATTAAATGTTTTAAAATTAAGATTAATCTCGGTAGGAGCTTTTATTGACTTTTAAGGCTCTGTTCAGGATGTAATAACTCTGCTGATATTTTTTGCATTAAGTTCCCTTAGCATAATTAAATCTTTGGCTACGCTGAGGCAAATATATTCATTTGATCAATAAATTCGGCCTCTGTTTGTATGCTTGTGGCTACAGGTGGCACTGTGGTAGCTGAGAGGAATAAATTTGCCTCTATTGAGGTGGTGGAGGCCTTTATGTCTAATAAACATCTATGATTTTCTTTAATTGTGTTTTAATTTGGAGGATCAGGCTTTTGATAATCAATCTTAGCCATAATCCCCGCAAGTCTGTCTTCAATCTTCCATTCTGGTGTGCTCTATCTTTGACACTGATACTCTTTTAATTTATTTAACTCTATGTCTTGTTGATGTGCAGGCTGCGCAAGGCTCATATGGCATCAATGCCTCATGAAACATTGACGAGACGTGGAATTTGAGCCCTGCGAATGGTTTCCCTTTAATGAATCGAAGGCGTGAGAATTGTCACTCCAAGCCTTCAGCCTTTCTTCATTATAATGGACAAAACCATTAATCACCTGCAAAACATGAAACTAATTAAGAAATCCTGCGATTATTGGGTAAACTGCTTCAGAGGGCATGGGGAGAGAGCATGGCCATTGGATGGCATCATCCAACGGTGGGGATTCGTTTGAGGAGGTTAAAAAGAAGAGCGGAGGAAGAAAATATGTCAGAACCGTTGATCGCGCAGAGATCGACGGTTGGGAATACGTGTTAAAATCCTCTTGGTGGAAGGCGGAGGGCGATGAAACCATGAGGGAAAGATCTGGGACCGTCCGATATGAACACATGGATGGTCTGAATTCAATCGGAGGATCGCAATCGTTCGAGGAAAAACAAATGTTAGAAATGCACCCGATGAAAATATCCGATGCGATTAAATGTAGACCGTCGATCTGTAAATCAGATCGACGGTGGGAGATGCATCGGGGGATCGCAATCGGAAGTTTTGAATAAAACCTTTTTAATCATGCCAACAGAAAAAATCTGATGCGATGATTTTGGGGCTGTCAATCTGCAGATCAGATCGACGGTTGAGGATGGATCTGGGAATCGCAATCGCTGGGCACCAGGCGCGGGCTTAAACCTTTGTATTTTTCCGATGCGATGGAGGAAGGCCAATGGGATGGTGCGATCAGGTCATCACAATCGGAGGTTTCAATGGGGCGCAATCGGAAGAAACCTTGAAGAAGTTTCTGATGTGATGGGTGGGGAAAACGTGTGGACCGTTGATGTGTTTAAAGGATCAACGGTTGAAAATGGTAAAAAAATGATGAATGGGCAAAACCCTTTATAACATAGAAAAATAGATTTTTCGTGAAATACAAAGGGAAAAAACATTGGGAAGGGCTTATATTTATGATATGGATAGGTGCTTGATTGCGGGGCCTTTGGACTTTGTGAAAAACAAAATGGGCCCAGGGCTTATATAAGGGGGCCAATCGCAATCGGTGGTCGAGCCTTGGTCTTTTTGACCTAACCATTTTCAAATTTTGTGATGCGATAAGCGCTGTGAGGGGTTAGTGCCTGGTTCGTAGGGCATGGGCATGTGGGGGAAGTGGTTTATGATTTTTCCCCAAGGGGGCTTAAATCCTTACACAAAAATATGTATTTTTTATGATTTTCTCTAGTTTTCAAAGGGTTTTGAGGGTTTTGATAAGGCAAAGAAAAGGTCTTAAACCTTATCAAAGGGGTTTTGATGGAGGGGAAAGGGGAAAAATATGAAAATGAAGGATTTTTATGGGGAATAAAGGGGTAAAAATGAGGTTAGTTTTGGAAGTGGAAGGAGGGGGAAAATGGCCTTTGGAGCAGTATTTCCTCATGAAATCAGCAGAATTTCAGAGTGTGAAATGGAAACAACAGTGAAGATTTGGACAGAGGCATGAGGCCCATGTAAGGCTTAAAGAGAGGACAATTTTGCAATAAAACTTGTTTCTTGAAGGCTTCAAAAATGTTGTAGCCAGCATTTGATATAGCAAATTTAATAGTTGGCTAACAGAAGGATGCAAAGAATGTGTTTGCAAAGTATGACACTCTTCACAAGTCACAAGAATGATTGTCCAATATGCGGGATGAGGGATTGCAGGGACGGTGACAAAATGTTGTGTAATAGCGGGCCGGGTCGGTTCATGTCAGGTTGTGTGAGGGCACCCAAGGAAACGTGTTCGTGCAAGTCGGGTCAGGTCGTGTCAGGGAATATTATAAGGAAATGCATTCGGGTAGGTCAGGTCGGGTTGGGTCATGTGAGGGTGCCCAAGGAAATGCATTCGGGCAGGTCGAGTGGGTTGGGTTGTGTCGGGTCATCTGAGGGTGCCCAAGGAAATGTGTTCGAGTGGGTCGGGTCATGTGTGGGTGGCTATATAAAAAATGCTAAATTGTGATGACCCGTGTGCCTTGTGCATGTTTGTGCGATCTGTTTTCCATTTTCTCCCTCATGCTTTCATTCGGGTGGGTCGGGTCGTGTCATGTGAGGGCGCCACAGTAAACATGTCCGGGTCGGATCATGTGAGGGAGGCTGTATAAAAAATGCTAAGTTGTTGTTATTCTCCTATATTAACAGTATCACTAGATGACTATAGATTTTCTACAATTTGCTGAAAACAAACATTCCCTGATTATCATTTTATTTTCAAAAATATCACTGCCTTCATTATCTTCTTTTTACCTATCTATTATCTCTCATTTTTCCTCTTTCATTACCATCATGTTCTAAAAATTCCATGTTTGATCCTAAATCCCACATTTTTACCCTTTTCCCCTTCCTGAAACCCCATTTTCTTCACAAAAACCTCTCCTCTTCTACCATAAAAACAATGTAAAAACCCATTTTTACATTGTTTTAAAGTAAAATTTTATATTTTTTGGGACCCACATCTTAAAATAAAACTTTTTTTTATGTTTCTCGACACCTCTTATATTATTTAAGCCCCTGCTCTAAAGCTTTTAACCCCCGCTATCATATAACCTTGGCCCCACCACTTATTAAGCGCCTCTACTTAAATCCCTACTTTAGGCCCCATAGTATAAACAAATCGCTTTATTATTTTACCACCCACATTATACAAAGACCCTGCAGTATTTTAAATAAACCCTCTGCCACGTATACCTCCCAAGCCCCAATGTCTAGACCTACCCGTCGCCCCACCCAATCTCGACCACCGTTAGATCTTTGCCTCCCTGATCTGACGGTCCCTAGCCCCTATCACACTCAAAACTTCCCACCATTTATAACACCCCATACCTTGAAAAATGGGCGGTATGTGCCCTCGTCCCTCCTACTACGTAGCACTCCCTCTATGGTGTTGCATCCCTCCGAAAAATACCATTTACTGCCTGAGCCCTATGCGATAAACCGCTGACCACCTTTGCATCGTAAACCTGAAACCGCTGGCCCATTCAAATATTTCAAAAGCCTTTTGTTAATGTTATAAGCCCCAAGCTACCATGAAACCTCTGCAAACACTCCTGAAAACTCGAAAAGCCCCAAATAAGCGCAGAAATGAAAAATTTCCATTATTCGGACTCTGTCCATAGCGCAGGTTTTATTAATGAATTGTTTTTAATGTGCAGTTGATTATACATGGCAGGAATGCATAATTTGCATTTCTAGGTCCAATAATGATTAATTAGGCTCTCTAGGTGATGATCTAGAGGCCTTTTTCATCAAAAGGGCCAGGAGCACAAGAATGATGGAAGGTAGCAATGGGTCATGACCATTGCTGATCTTTCAGACACTCCATAGGCAGCGAAAATTCTTCAATGGATGGAGTAAGAAGATAAGGGAATTTGTAGTGGTCGTGCAGAGTTAAAGGATTAAAAGATCAATCAAAGGTTAAAATTAAAAGCAAGATTAGAAGACAGAGTTAAATACAAAGCACAAATGACAGAAGGTTAAAAGAGAGATTAAATATATGAAAGCAGGATTAGAATACAGATTAAACACAAAGCACAAATGAAAGAAGGTTAAGAGAGATCAGAGATAAAACATAGATTAAATGAAATAAACAGAAAAGGAAAGATTAGGGATAAAGAAAAGAAAATCAGAGTTTAGGAGACAAATCAAGGTTTAAATGACAAATCAGGAACAAATAAAAAAGGAAGACAAATCTGAATGACAAAGCAAGACACCATTTACTTCTTCATAATCAAATTGGCCACATATGGCCAAATTTTGGTTTAATCAGCTACCACAGTTATTAAAGCAGTCAGAGATATTTTAAGCAGCTCAACATTTATTGTAAAATTTAATGCAAAGCTAAAAAGTCAAAAATATCCTAAAAAGTTAGCTCAACATTTAAGTTAAAAAGTTATTATTACAGTGAATTGGTCAGAAATACTTTGCCTTGGGCCTTGCATGGTCTCAAAGTTCAAGATTACATTTAATTTGCAATAACTATAGCCTGAAACCCTATATTAGGATCACCTCCTCATTTTGCAGATAAATATTGCATGTAGTGTTCATTATGGTTGTTGGTTGGTTGCTAGTTGCTCGGTTGATTGCTAGGCTGGATTTGGTCAGACTCTGAGTTGAAAAGATCATTGCACTTGAGTATTGTAATTGTTTTGGACATCAGTAATACAAGCACGTTCATAGGATTCTTGAGTATGTTAATGGTGATTTTATCCTTCTTTGTCAATGTTTCTCTTCTATTTTCCATATTTTCCATCATTTCTCTGATAAAAGAACATAAATTTTAGATTAAGATATGTTGTCTTGGCACCTTAATTCTATCTGCTTATTTCATCTTAATGTTTTCTTCTACAGGGTCTGATTAAATAATTCAGGGGTGCCGTGCTCTTTAGTTCCACCTAGCTTTTTGTCTTGAATTTTACTTAGTAGATTCTGGCCAAAGAAATTTATGGTTTGCCTTGTCTTTGGTTTTTCTTGAAATGTCATTTTAAAGGCCTTCTTTGAAGTTTGAATAAAGAATTCAGGGGTGTCCTGCTCTTTAGTCCCATTGACTATTATCTTGAATGTTTTCTTTGTCTGAAAGTAATAGCTAGAGACTTCAGGGGTGTCCTGCTCTCTAGGATTGTTGGATTGTTGTCTTAAGGTTTACTTAGTAGAGTTTAGCTAAAGGAATTTATGGTTTTCCATACTCTTTATTTCCTCTTAAACAATTATCTTAAAGGCTTTTCTTGTTGAAGTATAGTTAAAGGATTCTTAATTGACCTTTAGATTTATTGATTTCACAACCTTTTGTCATTTCATATTTCATCTAATCTAAAAATATCCACTTGATATAGTTAGCTTTCCCTATGAAAACCCTTACATAGTTGATGTACAATTAAATCCTTTTATGACTCCATAGCCCAATGGATTAATACTTCTCAGAGTCTATCTATTGAACCAAAACAATCAATCAATTAATTAAACAATCAAATCAATAAAAACAAAACAAAAGGTCCTATAACTTCATAACTAGCCTAAAATCAGAAAACATAAACATAAAGATATATAATTTTTATCACAAACATACAGAGAGCCCTCTCTGAGCCCAGGAAGGCTAGGTATTTGGACTCCAAAGCGGCTTGATGTGGTTCCCTGCAGATTTTTTTTTCCAATCTTGCAAATCATAGGGCTCCAGCAGTTGTAACTGCTCGTGTGCCTTGTGCATGTTCATGTGACCCGTTTGTCGTTTTCTCACTCATGCCTTCGACGTTCGGGCGGGTCGGGTCGTTTGATATGCCCAAGGAAATTTGTTTGGGATGGTGTTAGTAGGTGAAAATACCTCATTTTTAACCCCTTTCCAACCTTAAAATCATGATCATAAACCTTTGTTTTATCCTCATAAACTTCCTTATACCTGCACTAGTCCAGGAAGCTTGTCCTATCCCTGCATTAGTTTTATATTTCATAGTTAAGGTTTAGTAAGTACTTAATTAATCAATTTTAAATATATTTTATGCCTTTTATATTCTTGCAACTAATATTTCTCTTCCTAAATTATTTTGATAACAAAACATATTTATCTCTAATCAGCATGGTCTAGTGTAGCCATATTCCTGCATTGTTGGAAGCCAACCCATTCCAGCTCGACCCATTCAGTTGCGGTCAACTTGAGTGGAATTCAAGGTAGAGGATAATTAGGGATATGGCTAAAGGTTGGATTTTCGGCCAATGAATAGTTTAGCATTTTATTATAGCCGCTGGCTTATTTTGTAACGTTGGTTGTTATTTCGTTCAAGTTGAAAGGCTGGAATTAGAATGAAATTATGTAATTTTGTTATGGCCAGGGCTGAAAGGGTTGTATAAATATAGATTTCAGATAGGAAATTAGGGAAAAATATCCATGCTACTGTAACTCTGGAAAATTTGTAACTTTATGTTGTTGCCCTCGTTCTGGGCTGGATCTATACTTATAATGTATTTTTTTTTAATCAAATTAATACAAGGAGCTACAACATGTTGTTTACATTCTGCGTTTTGATCTGTCATTGATGCCTCGCTGAGCGCTAAAGCTTTACATTTCCTAAAATGAGAAACGAGCTAGTTGGCTAGTGCCCAACCAAACCAACTCGTTTGTCCTCTCATGCTTTCGTTCAGTTAAAGGTGTGTGTGTTGATTTTATTTATGCAAGGTGTGGATTGAGTTTATAATTCATTTATTCATAATA
This sequence comes from Pinus albicaulis, assembly GCA_034641835.2. NCBI lineage: Eukaryota > Viridiplantae > Streptophyta > Pinopsida > Pinales > Pinaceae > Pinus > Pinus albicaulis. The sequence goes on from CM076575.1 coordinate 1,314,267,217, forward strand.
ATTATGGTTTCATTTCCTAAACAGTCAGGTGTGACGGATCTGTGGCATGTTTAATAATTACAGTTCGATTTACTTTCAGTCATTTCCCTTTTTACGAATCTTAGTTGATTTCCACCTGGAGTAGTGCAAGCACATTCTTGCACTAGTGCACTTATAATTTCTGCAACTTAGTTTTTCAGTTCATCATAGCAATATTGTTTCATTTCTTTCATTTTAAACAATTTTATTTATTTCCACAAGTGAATTTTCGTTATTAAATAGAAGTATTTTCAATACCAAGAGTTAAATCCTAGGAATTAAAAGATGTGTGGTTAACTGATGAACGAATGCTGTTACGACACATAGATCTGTGTCTGCACTTCATATTTCTAAAAGGAAAGAATTAAAACACAAATCTGAACAATTAAAGAAAACCTTTCTAAGTTAACAAAGATTAGAGGTAGATCTGGTTTATGTGAGTAACTATCGCAGGGATAAAAGCCTGTTGTCGTGCTTGAGTTATTTCTTTCATTGCATTGAAGAAAGTGTGCTTTAAATTTTGAATATTGTTTATTTCAAAGTTATTTTCACTGCAAGATTCACTTTGGTTGAAGCATTCTTTTTCATGTGCAAGTTATTTTAGAATTCTGATTCGCCTTTGCAAATTTCTTTCATAGATTAACACACTCTTTCCTTTCTCAAAAGTAATTGGAAAACTTGGTGTAAGAATCTTTGTTTTGGTATAGGAACCAATATCCTGATATAGAAACAGAGTGCTCAAAGAATGAAGCTTCAAGCCCCTTCACAAAGACATAAATCTCCAGTGCAAGTGAAAAATATACTTCCCGCACCTAAGGACTACATCTGTACTAGTGCAAGCATATTGCAAGAGTACATGAATAAAAGCTTGGTGCAGGAAGGAAAATCCTTAAGAAGGCAGATCTTTCCAAGAGCCCACTTGTGAACCTGCCAAAGCCCCTACTAGAGATAAACATAGAATTTAATTTCAGCAATCAAGTTTGTCTACAACAAGTGTGAAAGTTACTTTATTTGATTTCTTCGCAAAGTGATTTCTTTCACATTCCGGCACTAGAACTTCTTTGGTGTAAATTGTTGTCTGATATTTATTTTCAATTTTGCAAGATCTTGATTTGAGAAGTAGGAATATATAGGAAAATTTCATACCATTTCTGGTATTTCCTGTGGTTCTTTTCTAAGTTTACAAACTCCGGCTTGAAAATTCAGTGTTGAAAGGAGTTTCCATAAGAGCGATTCTTGCACCCAACATTTTAGCAATGTTGCTGGGGAGACGATTTGAATTGGTAATAATTTTCCATTTTTCTACAATATGGGTAAGTATGCTATTATTTTGTTTTGCAGTGTGCTTATATTGATTGAAGGAATTTATAGGCATTGAGTTACTTTTTAATTGTAACATTTTATTGAATTTTTGTTTTGTTATTTTTTGAAATGAATGCCTAAAAGGGTTAGGCGTCTGAAGCCCATGAAGAGTCGAGGAAATACTGGTAAATCTGAAAATAATTCTCGTATTGGGCCTTCTTTTGTAGGCAGAATGTCCAAACAAACCCAAACTCATCACGTAGGAACTGTCTACTTGGACTTTGGCAACAATAGTCCAAGAGTGAAACAACCCACGAAGGGGAAGAAGGAGACTATTAAAACCCATATTCAACCTTTTGAGCCCGTTGAAAGCAGTTCGAATGGAAGAACAAAAATGGCAGATCATGAGGACCATGCCGATGGAACTGGCAAAAATCAGGTAAATTGGGAAAAATCCACTTTTGGATTCCCAATTGTGGATCTTGATGTAATTGTGAAAATGAAGAATATGCCACCATCATATCTTACTCATTTCTATGGTAAGGTACACGAAAACCCAAACGATTTTCTATTTGAGTTTGATATATTCTGTAGGAGCTATGATTATTCATCTAATGCTAAGAAATTAAAGTTGTTTCTCACAACTCTCAAGGATGCAGCATTACACTGGTTCATGGGACTAGGGGGAAACATTATAGCTTCTTGGGAACAAATGAAGAGAGTGTTCTTGTCAAAATACCGAGAATATTGTAAATCTAGAGATACTCAAGATGAAATCTTTACTATTCTGCAAAATGATGATGAGACCCTAGAGGACTACTTAGAGAGATTATTGTATATCCTTCAAAGGTCAAAGAAAAAATTTGATCTGAGTACCATTAGGACCTTTTTCTTGTGTGGACTTATTGATGATTCTAGGAATAATTTAAATTTTTTAGGACAAGGAGATATTGCCTAGAAACCTTTTGATCAAATCTATGACTTGTGCATGAAATTATAAAGGAATCAATATAGATTTGGTAAAGGAAGTCGAAATAGAAATAAGAAAACCAAATCTACTGATGCTATGATCGTTGGATTGGAGAACAAAATGGATAATATTAAAATTTAAATAATGAATATCGTTAGCAAACAAACAAACTATTTTAAATTTCAACAAAAACTTGTAGAGGAACAAGAGTCATTATCTATTTTTTGTCCAAAATATAGAAAAAAACATCCTTTAATAGAATGTCCTCTTGATGTTAAAGGAGCTAATAAATCTGCAATTTGTGCAGAGAACTGTGCCACGGAGAAATTTCCTTCCATACCTGGGCTGAAATATGTTTTTGAGGGAGGAAAACCTGAAGCCGAATCATTGCATGCTATGGGAGCACGAAGAAACTGGCCTCGTGTAAGTGCAGGTATGGCTCCTGAACCTCTACCGCATTTGTTTGGTTATAATGCACATCCATATTCCTATCCTAACACTAGTCACTCTCAACATAGGTAGCATGGGAACCAATATCATTATGGACAACCCTCCCAATCTTGGCAACAAGGATGGAGAGGGCCATACCATTCACACCATTCCTATCCTGCACCGATGCAATCATACCCCCAACATATGCACCTTACCCAATGCCACAACCATCATTGCCCCAGTTGAGTCAACCTATGCCACCATTACCTTTACCTCCATTGTTTAGACCTCCTCAACTGCCTGCCCAACCCATACCAAATACTAATAAAAAAGTGGTACAAATGATCCATTCTATGAACCCACTTTTTCCATCCAGATATCGGTCTATGCCAGTTGGATTCAATGATCTCCAATTGAGATCGAGGAAGATAGTAACCTCAGAAAAGAAGAAGTAGCCTATGGTGATTATCGAAGATAAAGGTGAGGAGGAAACTCCTGACCATTCTATAAGAGATGTCACCATTCATCCCATCCCCGTACCTTCAAAGCCTTTTCCATCATCTTCAAAACAACCTCCCCATGCAGAGAGGCTATTTGTGGAGTGGAATGGCCCCATTCCTGAGTCCCGCTCGGCTTCCAAGATTAGGAATATTTTTATAAAGGTACCTTTTCTCCAAGATATCAAAGGTATCCCCATATGTACAAAAATCATTAGGGATCTCTGTCTCAAGAAGCTAGGAAGGAGAAGATTGAAACCCAAAACCATTCAATTTGTTGGAAGAGCAACAGAGTTAATGACGAGATGTATACCCATGGAAAGATACATTGAGCCCAGAAACCTTGTTTTCTCTGTTCAGATAGGTGATGTCCTTGTCTCTAATGTGCTTATAGAACTGGGGGAAGCCATTAATGTTATGACCAAGAAAACCGTGGATCAACTTGGATTGGTCCATATTCATCCTACTCCCATTGTGCTTGAATTGGAAGAAAAATCTAAAATCAAGCCAAAAGGGGTGTTGGATGATGTGATTGTTTCATTAGATTCTTTGGAATATCCCACAGACTTCATTGTCTTTAGCCAAAGACTCATGTGGGAGGAAATCCCTTGATCTTGGAATGACCATAGCTTGCTATGGCCAATGCTTACATTGGATTTTGTTATGGTGACATGTATATTTCCCATGGAGATTCTAGGAAGAAGGTCACCTTATATCCACCTGCTAGATCCATTCATGAGCTCCAAAACACCTTGTGGCTAGATTACAGTAGTGACGACGAGACTCAGTCTGTTTCTATGTTATATCATTGTGTTGAGTCCTCATAGAAGAATGAGATACATGACTTCCTGAATAATTAAGACACCATGCCTAATTTTGAGTCATTGAGCCAAATTTTTAGTCTGGAATTTCAGGAAAGTCACAATTCTCAAACTCCCTCATCACCATCTCTAGCAATGTTTGTGTGTACTCTTGAGATTGATACCACTCTTGTTGAGATTAGTCCTGTAAAATATTTTCATAATAGTTCAAACTTGGATTCATCTGAGCAAGAGAAGCTTGTCAATCTGTTGTGAAACCGTCTTGATGCCTTTGCATGGGGTTCTGAAGATATGAAAGGCATCCCTCCTAAAACTTGTACTCATCATATTTATATTTAGGATGGAACCCGACCTATCTGACGGCCCCAAAGGCATATGAACCCAGATCTAAGAGATGTTGTAAAATAATAATTGAAAAAACTCTTGGATGTTGATTTTATCTATCCTATTTCCGAAAGTTAGTGGGTCTCCCCATTGGTGTTAGTCCTAAAAAAATATGGGAGATGGCACATTTTCACTGATTATAGAGAACTAAACAAAGCCACTCTTAAGGATTACTTCCCCCTTCCTTTCATTTATTAGGTGCTTGAAACCCTTGCTGGTAAGAAGTACTTCTATTTTCTAGATGGCTTTCGTGGTTATAACTAGATACATATTGCACTCGAGGATTAAGACAAAACCACCTTTACATATCCATGGGGTACATTTTCTTACCGAGTGCTTCCATTTGGTATATGTAATGCCCTGACTACCTTTGAAAGGGGGGTCTTGGCCATTTTTGTTGACCTTGAGTGTGTGGAAATATATATGGATGACTTGTCTGTGTTTGGTGATTCATTTCAGGAGGGCCTCAAAAATATAGAAAAGGTGCTTCTTCTTTTCCAAGAATCTCATCTTGCCTTGAGTGATAAAAAGTGAATATTAATGTGCAAAGAAGGTGTAGTTCTTGGCCATCTCATTTCTGACAAAGGTATCCAGGTTGACCCCGCAAAAAATAGAAATTATTTTAAGTCTTCCTGCACCCAAAATTCAAAGCGAAGTGAGAGGTTTCCTATGACATGGGGACTACTATAGGAGATTCACTAAGAAATTCTCTAGGATAACTAACCCCTTTTCCCACTTGTAGCTAAGGATAGTGAGTTTTCTTGGTTCGCATATTTCCAACAGTCCTTTGAGACATTGAAGGAAAAACTAGTACATGCACTAGTTTTGAGAGGACCAAACTGGTCCTTGCCATTTCACATTTCCTCCTATGTCTTAGATACTACCATTGGCGCAAATTTAGGACAAGAAGAAGACAGAAAATCATATGCTATCTACTTCATCAGTAAAATCTTGTCACCTGGTGAATTAAACTACACAGTTACTAAGAAATAGTTTTTAGTTGCAATTTTTGCTATTAATAAATTTAGATACTACATTACAGGGTATGAATTCTTTGTGCATACTGATCATTCCACAATAAAATATTTGATGAATAAACCATTAAATAGCGATAGAGTGACTAGGTGGTGGTTATTATTACAGGAATTTAATATTACTGTTGTTGATAGACCAAGAAAATCTAATGTAGTAGCAGATTATATTTTAAGATTCAATAATCCTGGTGAAGTAATTCCTGTTAATGATTATTTCCATGACGAAATCTTTGTCCTATGTTAACGGAATCTCCATGGTTCACTGACATAACTAACTATTTAGTCATTGGAAAGACACCACCTCACTTATCTGCTCGTGAAAAGCAGAATAATATACAGAAAAGTGCTACATATTCTTGGGTTCAAGGAGACATATTTTACACTGGGTCGAACCTCATTATCCAAAGGTGTGTAAGAGAGGAGGAAGTGTTTGAAATCTTAAAATCTTCTCATGATGAACCTTGTGGAGGTTACTTTATTGATAAATGGAATGCATACAAAATTTTACGAGCTGGATATTTTTGGCCCTCCTGATTTAAGGATGCCAAACAATATGTCAAGCGATGTGATAGCTATCAGTGAATAGGCCAACCTAATAAAACCAATTAAATGCCTTTATGTCCTCAACTTATTATTGATCCTTTTAAAAAATGGGCTATTGATTTCGTAGGACCAACAAATCCGACATCATCAAATAAAAAACATATTTTGGTTTCTACAAATTGCATTACAAAATGGGTAGAGGCTAAAGCTGGTTCTTTTTCTACTGAAAGATTTGTTGTTGATTTTCTGTTTACTGAAATATTTACTAGATTTGGTGTGCCTAGAGAGATTATTTTTTACACTGGTCCGCAATTTATTTCTAATCTAGTACAAGGTGTGATGAAGTACAAAATTCGGCATAGGAAATCCACACCGTATCTCTCGCAAGAAAATGGTCAAGTGGAATCCACAAACAAGGTAATTGAGTCCATCCTCACTGTTTTATCTCAAGAAACAATCCCTTGGCTGTGGTAAGGAATCAATACTTAAGACATTTTATAAATGCGTGTCACAATTACAATATCAAATGGGCTCTATTTAACACCTTTGGAATTTAATTACTTAAATGCCCCCAATAATCTGATATAATGAAAGCCTTCACTGATTTGAAAATGAAACTATTTGTATCTGTTGTTCAAAGTATCCATTTTCATTTAATTAAGTGTGCAAAGTGTTGATCATGTCTTGCAATTTAAACAAAGTGTTTTTGGTAACTGTTTTTGAGCTTATGTGTGAGGGAATGTTAATTAAAATTACTGTTTAACATCTTAAATCAGAAATACACAACAGCCAAAACTTCACCATAAGATAATAAAACAACATGAAGAGGTAGTTCACCCCTCTTGGGCTACACCTGCCAGGTCCAAGGCTCCCAATGGGCATGTCCTTACTCTATTAAGTTGCTGAAATTGGTTATAGAGTGAGAAATATGCCTAAACAGGTAGAACCAACTGTGAAATTGAATTCAGAAGATAGAAATAAACTAATAATGGATTTTATTTCACCTAAAACAGTGAAGTATAGCCCAATTCAGCTCCATTTCCCTCATGGCCCTAGTGGCTCTCCAAGCTTCCCTGAAGCCAAAATGGATGAATAACACCTCTGTTAGCTTTGAAACCTATCCCAAACACTCTATAATGCTTATAATACCCAAAATTGACCAAAATTTCGTCCAAATTGGTTCAATATTGGAGAAGTTATGACCTCCATAATTTTCTGCTCAATGTCCCTTGGAAACCCCACCAAATGTGGGTGAACTCTAGTTAAGCGCACTAGAAATGGTGGAATTTCCAAAATGTTGGAACTGTGCGCTAAATCGGCAGAGGCATTTAATTTAACTGTCGGTTCAACTGCGTGTTGACATGCTAAAAAAGCAGAGGTAGTTTAGCGCTGGTGGTAAATGGTTTAGCCCTCTCCCATGGTCATGGGTGGAGGTCCTGTGGTGAGGGATAACCCCAAAGGGGCTTAACCCAAAATATTTCTGCCTGTTCAAAATGCTTTAGCCCTCAGTTCTACAACTGGTTGTGGGGTCTTCTGCACTTAAGCCCTAAGGGCTTAACTCCTTTCTCCACCGTTTCAACTATTAAATGACCCAACTCGCCTGTTGAGTGACCCAAATGTGTTAAGGTCAAGTCGACCTCTGCCCATGCTGTCAGCTAATCCAAATGCATTCAGCGTGACCTGACTGCATTCAAGTTGGGTCGGGTCAGCCCACAATTTTCTTTAACATGACTTTGAACTAATTTTAAACCAATGGCCTAGGGCCATGTGGCAACCTCTGAGCAAGCCACGTGGCACCCTATAATAGGCCCATAAAAAATTAAATTAAAAAATGAAATTTTCCACACAAATTTTTTGAAAATGACAAATTTTTTTTTTTCAAAATTCCTATTTTGAAGGTTATTGGGCATTTTAAAACTTCAATATCTTTTTCATACGACATCATATTTGAGTCCCATTCATGGTGCTAGAATCGTAGCGACGAGGCCTATCTAGTCGTTCAGGTTGCAACCAATTCTGAGCAGTTCCATTTTGAGCATTTTTTCCCACTTGGACATGATCACCTGATCACACCTCCCCATTGGGAAGCTTTTGGACCCCAAAAGCCTTCAACTACCTGTTAAGAAGATGAGGGTACATATCCCTCACCTTTTCCACCTCCATCCATTTTTCCTTACTCGGTTTTCTGCCTTTAAGACCAACCCGAACATAATCAACATTTCCTCTCCTCGAAGTGCATGTCCTTGTGTCAAGGATAGCATCCTCTTTCAGCTCATCCAAAAATTCTAGCAAGAAATCCTCTATGGATGGCAGCTGAATGTAACTTTCATAATAAAAAATTAAAGGAGGTTCATATAAACGTAAATTTTCCACATTCATAACGAAATACATTTTCATATATGAAGGCAAATCTAGTTGAAAAGAATTATTTCCAACTTTTTTAAGGATCTTGAATGGACCATAATGAATAGGCTTCAGATTTTTACCTTCTCCTTGCATTCTTTCCTTACTAATATGCAGCCATACCTCACCTCCTTCTTGAAACTTATGATCAACTCTGTGTTTTTCATGCCTCTCCTTGTACTTGCCTTGAATTTTTTCAAGCTGTTCTTGAACCTGCTGATGTATGAGCTGAATTATTTCAATGAACTTGAGAGCTTTGTCAATGTCACTATGCCCATCAATGGCAACATCCTTCTCAAGAATGAAATCTAAAGGTGACTTAGGAAAATACCCAAAGCAAGCTTCAAAATGTGAAGTATTTGTAGAAGAGTGCTTGGCCTAGTTGTAAGCATGTTGAATATAATGCAAGTGCTCATCCCAAAGCTTGGGATGCTTGCTTCAATAACCTCTCAAAATATGCACAATGGTTATGTTCACTACCTCTGTTTGGCCATATGTTTGCGAATGGAAAGAATTACTCTTCTTCAACTTGGTGTCCATCATCTTCCATAGATTGGACCAAAAAATTAATTCCCAACAAATCTGGAATCCCTACCACTAACAATAGAAGTAGGCAAGCCATAATGAACCCATACATGTTGAAAATATAAATCAACAGTTTGTTTAGCAAATATAGGTTTCTCACGTGGCATAAGAATACACATCTTGTTGAATCTATCAACTACTACATAAAGATAATCATGCTGGTTTCTAGATAATGGTAGACCTCCAACAAAATCCATAAAAACACTTCCCATGGTCTAAAAGGTACCGGAAATGGCGTATATAAACCAAGCTTCATATTTCTAGGCTTCCTTGTAGCACATAATGAACAACCTCTAATGAAACATGAAACAATATCTACCATGCGAGGCCAATAACGATACCTCTGTAAATGTGCCACTGTTTTTCTTACCCCGAAATGTCCAACAATAAGAGAAGAATGAGCTTCTCTCATGATGCTTAGTCTCTCCCCCTGTGGTATACATAACTTTCCCATATGAAACAACAAATTATTATGCAAATGATAATCATTCTCCTCAACATGATTCCCTTCACTCAAGTTAGCATACACATCCTTAAAATCAACATCTGATGCATATTGTTCTATGTAGCTTTCATGTACAATAGAATCATTCTTAAGTAAAGTAGTAGCACTAATAATAGGCCTTGAAAGCATATCAGAAACTTTATTGAAAATACCTTTCTTGTACCTTATTACCAAGTGAAATTGTTGTAGGAAACCCATCCATCTGAAATGTCGTGACTGCTGTAATTTACTTTGCGACTGCAAGTACTGTAAAGGCTGATGGTTGGTATGAACAACTGTTTCTTTGCCCATAAAATAATGTTTCTAGTTTTTGACACTTTTTACCAATGCATACAACTCCTTATCATATGTATGATAATTCACAACAACACCATTAAATGTCTTAGAATGAAATGTGATAGGTTTACCATGCTGTAGGAGAACTGCACCAATGGCATAATCACTAGCATTGATCTGAATCTCGAATGGCTGTCTCAAGTCTGATAATGTAAGGACTAGAGCTGAAATTATCTTCTCTTTCAACGAATCGAAAGCTTTCTGCTGCTTGCGTCCCCATTGGAAAGCATGCTTCACACTTGTCACTTCATGAATAGGAGATACTATGGTAGAGAAGTTAAAAATAAATTTCCTCCAATACTGAGTTGCACCCAAAAAAATTCTTACCTCTGTAATGGATTTGGGAGTAGGCCAATTCACAATGGCTTCTAACTTATAAGGATCATTTCTCAAAGCACCTCCTCCTACTATTTGTCCCAAATAAACCAAAGAAGTTCTTCCAAATTCACACTTTGAAATTTTAAGAAATAATTGATTTTCCTTCAAAATATCAAGTACTTTCTTAACATGCATGACATGCTCTTCTCTAGTCTTGCTGAAAATTAATATTTCATCTAAGTAGAAAATAACTAAATCATCAAGAAAAGGACATAAGACATCATCTATTACCCGCATGAAATTTTTAGGTGCATAGCATAAACCAAATGGCATAACAGGCCACTTAAAGAGTCCCTGTTTGGTTTTAAATGCTGTCTTCCAAATGTCACTTTCTGCAATTCTAAATTCATGATAACCACTACATAATTCTAACTTAGTGAATTATTATAATCTTTCAGCTGATCTAACAAATCATCTATCCTTCGGAGTGGGTAACGATTATTTACCGTTATCTTGTTCAATGCCCTAAAGTCCACACACATGCACCAAGTTCCATCTTTCTTTGGAGTCAACACTATCGGTGACCCACATGGCGAAGTGCTTGGTCTTATGAATCCTCTTTCAAACAAGTCCTTAATTTGCGTCTTTATTTCAGCATTCTCCATGATAGACATGTGGTACATGCCTTTGTTAGGAAGAGGACAATCTTGATGTAACTGGATTTCATGTTGAATCTTCCTTTTAGGAGGAAAACCTGTCGGTTCCTGAAACATCTCATGATGTGCATCAGCTACTTCATATAAATCTGATTTAATATTGGAATCACAATTTTCAAATGACTCATGATTCACATCAACCTTGGGCTTAACCATAAGAAGTACAAAACTCTTACTAGAATTCACTAGTCTTTTTACCTGTCGTGCATTTACCATCGCTATATTTGTCTTCTTGCGATGTGCTCTGAAAATGAACTCCTTGCCATCTTTAAAGATAAGATACTTATTTTTATGGTTATGGAAGATTTCTTTCCTGTCAAATAAGTAAGGACTTCCCAAAACAATTCCCGATATATCAAGAGGCACTACATCAAGTTAAACTATGTCAATAAAATGTGCAGTAATTGCAAATCGCAATATGTGCTTTCTTGAGACTTGCAAGTTTGCATCCTTGCATATCCACCCAAGTGAATAAGGATTTGGATGTGGAATGGTCTCAATTTTAAGCTATTTTACCAAGTCTTCTGATATGATATTTGCTTGTGACCCACTGTCAAACAATGTGTCAATTTTTGTATGTTTTGAGACTACCCTCACATGGAACAATTCAATTCTTTCTTCCTCATTTGGAGCTTGTACATGACAGTTTGAAGTACTAGTGCTTGGCTTAGTTTTAGTTTCCTTTCCCTTCATACTCTTCAAACCCATGGCTGCAATTTTGGTTCCATCACCTGAATCATCACCTAAGTCTTGTGGTGTAGTTGTAGTAGCTGCAGTTTTCTTCTTTCCTTTTTTTTTGTTAAACAGATATCTTTTTTCAAGATGTAATTTCCAACAGTTTTTCTCTTCATGGCCTTCTCTTGAATAGTGTTTACATATTAATTTATCACCCTCTTTTTTGACAGATGCATTCTTTTTTCCTTTTCCCTTAAAGTTTTTATCTTTGTTTTTCCCCTTAAAATGCTTGTTTCTACCCTCATCAAAAGTGTTTTTCCCTCTAGCCTCTAAACGCGTATCTTGTACACAAACTTCATCTAGACTAGTAGGATTGAACATAAGGATAGTATGTCTAAGGTATCTGTGCAAACCACCTATATATTTCAGCAAAGTATCTTGACTTTGTAAGTCTACCCCTAATAAGAGTGCTCTTCTCCTAAACCCTTGGGTGTAGTCTTGTACATTTTGTCCCTTAAGCTGTCTAAAGTTTTTCCAGTTCATGATAGCCTTTTGTAAATGAGCTAATGAATACAATTTATTTTTAATTGTAGTAATAAATTCATCCCATGATAAAGTTATCTTACCATATTTTTTAATTTCATCCTTGGTCTTTGCTTCCCACCATACCAATGTTGCTTCATCCATTCTCAAAGAGGCTAACTATATCTTGGTGTCGTCATCATGAAGGTTTTGTATCCTCAAGTAAACTTCCAACTATCTTATCCAATGTTCAAGTTTCTCTGCATTGGCTTCACCATTAAACATAGGCAACTCAAATTTAACATCAAGCTTTAAAAATGGACTTTTACCAGTGGTTTCAAACTTGTGAAATTGATTCACCGAAGTTGAGGATGACGATGTAAAGGAAGAGGATAAAGATGGGGATGGTGGATCACCATTTCCTGCATGTCCTTTCTTTGACTTGTCATCACTTTTCTTTCCTCCTGAATAACCCTCTCCTTCTTTCTAGTTTTTAGACCCTTCTCCAACAAGCCTATCATTCCTTTCTTGGTAGAGTATCCTCACCATCTTTGTCATGTCCAAGAAAGCCTTTCGGAACACACGTTCCTCTTCTTTGGGACCAATATCTTCAGGAGCTTCTCCCTCTCTTGAAGACATGCTTGAAGCTACTTCTATGGATCTTGGAGGTGGCTCTCTGGCCCTTCTTTGTTGAGGATTACTTTGTGCACTAACCAAGTGTCCTTCACCTCTCTTGAATTCAAGCCTAGTAAGCATCAAAACTCGCAAAAAATCAACTATATCTTTGCACAAAACAAATGTTGGGTAAAACTATAACTCCTAAGGATCAAATCCTTAGCTCTGATACCATCTGATCTGAAAATGAAACTATTTGTATCTACTGTTCAAAGTATCCATTTTAATTTAATTAAGTGTGCAAAGTATTCATCATGTATTGCAATTTAAACAAAGTCTTTTTTGTAACTGTTTCTGAGTTTATGTGTGAGGGAATGTTAATAAAAATTATTGTTTAACATCTTAAATCAGAAATACACAACATAAAAACTTCACCATAAGATAACACAACAACATGATGAGGCAGTTCACCCCTCCTGGGCTACATCTGCCGGGTCCAAGACTCCCAATGGTCATGTCCTTGCTCTATTAAGTTGCTCAAATTGGTTATATAGTGAGAAATATGCCTAAACAGGTAGAACCAGCTGTGAAATTGAATTCAAAAGACAAAAATAAGCTAAGAATGGCTTTTATTTCACCTCAAACAGTGAAGTATAGCCCAATGCAACTCCATTTCCCTCATGGCCCTAGTGGCTGTCCAAGCTTCCCTAGAGAAAAAGTGGTTGAATAACACATCTGTTAGCTATGTAACCTATCCCAAATACTCTAGAATGCTTAGAATACCCAAAATTGACCAAAATTTCATCCAAATTGGTTCAATATTGGAGACGTTATGACCTCCACAATTTTTTGCTCAATGTCCCTTGGAAACCCCACCAAATGTGGGTGAATTCTAGCTAAGTGCGCTAGAAATGGCGGAATTGCCAAAATGTCAGAACTGTGCACTAAATCGGCGGAGGCATTTAATTTAACTACTGGTTCAACTGCGTGTTCACATGCTGAAAAAGCGGAGGCAATTTAGCACTAGCGATTAATGGTTTAGACCCCGCCCATGGTCACAGGTAGAGGTCTTGTGGTGAGGGCTAACCCCAAAGGGGATTAACCCAAAATATTTATGCTTGTTTGAAATTATTCAGCCCTTGGTTCTGCAACTAGTCATGGGGTCTTCCGCACTTAAGCCCTGAGGGCTTAACTCTTTGCTTCACCGGTTCAACTATTAAACGACCCGACTCACCTGTTGAGTGACCCAAATGCATTTAGGTTGGGTCTACCTTCGCCCACGCTATTAGCTGACCCAAATGCGTTCAGCGTGACCTGACTGCGTTCAGGTCGGGTCGGGTCAGCCCAAAATTTTCTTTAACATGACTTTGAACCAATTTTAAACCAATGGCCTGGGGCCATGTGGCAGCCTCTAGGCAGGCCATGTGGCACCCTGTAATAGGCCCATAAAAACTTAAATTAAAAAATGAAATTTTCCACACAAATTTTCTGAATATGACAATTTCTTTTCTTCAAAAGCCATGTTTTGAAGGTTATTGGGCATTTTAAAACTTCAATATATTTCTCATACGACATCGATTTGAGTCTCGTTCATGGCACCAGAATCGTAGCGATGAGGCCTATTCGATCGTTTAGGTTGCAACCAATTCTGAGCAGCTCCATTTTTTATCATTTTTTCCCACTTGGACATGATCAACTGATCATTCACAATTCCATAAATTGCTGATATTTGAATGAAATGAAAAGAAGAACTGTAAGGGAAACTCAAAATGATATGCTAAGAAACATAATCTATCACTTTTAAGTTTCAGAGGAAATTCATGGAGAGAGAGGAAACTTGAAATAATATGCTGTAAACAAAGAATATATTACTTTAAAGTTTCATCAGGAGTTTGTGAAGAGAGAAGAGATGAAGTTGAGCGCAAATTAAGGCTATTTAACTCTTACTCACAGAAGTAATTAAGAGACCGACTGCTACATTACTTCACTTCATTTAAAGAGTAATAAATATAGAGCGAAACTGGGAAGACATACCAACATCAACAGGTGTAAGAAACTTGATCTTCTTTCATTAATTTCTCAGAAAATTCAATACTAAACTAACATTCATCTAGAGGTCCAAAAATCAGAACCTATTTTCTTTATTTCTATCTACTTAAATACATCAAAGTAGTTCATAACTATCGAACTTCTTGAAAATACTTGACTACCTAAACTGTTAATATTATTTATGCAATCATACTGAGAAAACAAATTAAAACTGGAAATATTGTTCGTTTTGTTGAACCTGATGTTGCTGATGCATCCTTCCGATGTGCTGAGTTGTCCTTTCTGGTTATGATGTAGCAGTTGCATAGTTTTGTAAGGACGCCTAAGTGTCCGACTTAACCCAGCTTTCATGCTTCCAACGATGCCACTATACGTTCTTCTGCCCGACTCTACCTATGCCTCTGTGCTTCAAACAATGTTATCTTTTCCCCTTCTATTCGTGCCTGTAGCGTTCCGCCTTCTCTCGCATTTTGGAGTTTCACCAACTTTACGTTATAATCCTCTTTTCTTCCTCTGATGTGGTTTAACTCAAGAAATGACTTACCTACGGATTTGAAAACCTTTGGAGTTCACTTTTGAAACCACATCGCATCCGCCCACACATCGCACTTCGCATTTCGTTGTTTTTAACTTGTCTTTAGCACTTATCTTCTAAGACTTGCGATGTGCGCTATGCGATTGGGTCGCATGGGGCATCGCACATTGCAATTCAACGACTTTAATATGAACCCTTTGCACTATATTTGAAAATTTTCAATTTGTGAATGTGATCAGGTCCCACCGTCCTCACATATCACACTTCAGCGAATTTAACTCTTACTTCTACACTTATTCGTTAAAACTTGTGGTTTCTGATTTGCGATCGGGTCCCACTGCATCACATATCACACTTCGGTGATTATAAATCAAACACTTTTCACTTAAATTTTAAAACTTGTGATGTGTAGTATGTGGGCTAGGACCACGTCATCGCATATCGCACTTCGGAAAATTTAACATTTACCACCACACTTATTATTTAAAACATGCTATTTGTGATTTGCGATTTAATCTCTGTCGTCCATCTGTTCACTTCAATTATGTGCTTTTATCCCGACCGTATGTTTTTCCCTTTCCGCCTCTGCCAAAACTCTTAAGTGTCTAAGGGAAATACGACATTTCTCTGCCTTCTCTGATTTGAAAGTAAAGGGCGTGGGCTCCAGCTATCACCATGTAATGTCTTCATTGAAACCTAAAACCACTTACGGGGGCACTTAAGCAGTTTTTGGAATTTGAAGAGAGTGTTCCCGCAGTTGATGCCAGTCATCGATTTGCAGGTGAGAAGACTTAATGATACCACTTGTGGGGGCACTCCTTGGTATAAATCTCATGCAATTTGTGCTCCCGGGTTGCTATTGGATCGGGGTTCAATTTGAACTTTTCTGCATGTGAACGAGCCCAAATCGACCCACCTTCACATCTCATCACATA
Source organism: Pinus albicaulis (assembly GCA_034641835.2). Lineage (NCBI taxonomy): Eukaryota > Viridiplantae > Streptophyta > Pinopsida > Pinales > Pinaceae > Pinus > Pinus albicaulis. The sequence goes on from CM076575.1 coordinate 1,314,283,412, forward strand.
ATGTTAATGTACCAACATATAAATAAAAATTCTTCTTTGACATACAAAATTTTACCTTTTCTAACTTATATGCTTTTTTGGTGCTTTGAAAAATATTTCAAAGGTAAATGCAAATGAGCCACAACATCTGGCTCCACTTGGGGATAGTGCTTTTTTCCACGGAAGCGCTAAGAACCACAAATTAGTGCCTTATTCATTGGGAATGTAGTTAAATATTTCTTGGTGACATATGAACAATGAGAAATACGGTATTTAAAATGGTGGAATGCTGACTTTTAATGCTGGAAATAATTCTTCAGATATTTCCCATTCACAGGTAGTGGTACTGACTTTCCATCTAGATCTTCCAAAATTAATGTGTTATTTGACCTTGCCTCAGAGATTCTGTATGGACCATACTAGCGAGGGTCAAATTTACCATGCTTCCCCTTTTCTTCTCATCTAGTGTCCCATCTCAGTACCAAATCTCCTGCTTGAAAGAGAACTTCTTTTTCTTTTCTCTCAAATATAGACTTCATCTTTTCCTGATAAGTAATCAAGTTATCCCTGACTTTGTTTCTATTTTCACTTGATTCAATTATTTTGTTCAATATCCTTACCAGAGCATTAGGTTCTTCCTGAGATTCTTGAAGGAAAGAAATCACTAGTTTGGCCAGCTGATTAGGAAATAGTGCTTGAGTTCCATAAACCAGTTCATAGGGAGACTTTCTAGTAGATCTCTAGGTAGTGAATCGAACTGCCCAGAAGGAAAAATTCAACTTCATATCCCAATCCTTATGATTCTCGATGATTGTCTTCTTCAAGATTCTAAAAAATGTCTCATTTGAGGACTCTGCCAAACTGTTCCCTTGGGGATGATATGTCGTGGAATGTGATAAAATTACATTATATGTTTGACAGAAATTAATGAAACAAGCTGAGTTGAATACTTGAGCATTATCAGTAAAAAAAATTACTGGAAATCTGAATCTGATGATGTTTTCCTCCAAAAACTTCATCATTTCTTGGTCATTTCCCTTCTTTGTGGGTATTTCTTCAACCCATTTTGTAAAATAACCAGTGGCATTGAGAATCCACTTGAACTGTCCACTTGATGGTGGATTGATCTCTCCAATAAAATCCAATCCCCGTTGCATGAAATTTTCTTCAATAAATATTGGGATGAGAGGTAATGGATTAAGTTTTTTCTTTTCAGCAAACAAATAACACGTATGAAAAATTTTGACTAGTCTATAAACATCTGCAAATAGTGTTGGCCAATAGAAGCCCGAATTGAGATTTTTATGAGCAGTGACCTTCCAGCTATAATATCCTCCACATAGACTTTCATGATATTGTTTGGTGACTTCAATAGCTTCTCCTTCGGTCAAACATAACAACAAAATACCAGCAAGATCTTTCCAGTATAGGTTTTCTTATACGATAACATATGGTTGAGACTTGAGCTTGAGAGATTTGTATTTTGTTCTATTTAGTGAAGTTGGACAGGAAAATAAAATTAGGTAATGAAAAATATCTATATACCAATCAGAGAGAAATTTTTTTTATTGAATACCTGTTTTGGACTTTCTTTGACCTTCTTCATTAACAACTCCGTCCACTGGTGCCAATAGATTAATTCCCAAGGCTTGAAAATTTGTCTCTGTCAACAACTTCACTAACCCTTGTCCCTTGACTAGTTTGGTGGGTTTGATGTAGAAATCATACTCTTGGATTTTTTCTATCCACTCCCCTCTTTTTCCTTCAACATCACTTTGGACCAGCATGTCTTTCACAACAGAATTAGGAACATAAGCAGTTATTTGGGACTGTAACACATAAGTCCTGAAATATTTCAGTTCTTTGACCAAAGCATATAATTGTTTCTCCAAAATATTGTATTTGAGCTTAGCATCTCTGAGAATTTTACTGAAAAATGCAACTGGCTGCTCCTTACTATCTTCATTTTTCTGCAAAAACATAGTAGCAATAGTAGTGGGGGAAGAAAATGAGAATACCTGAAAGGCTTTTTGATAGCCTGGACTAATCAGAATTGGATCTTCCTACAGTGCTTTATTTATTCTAGCAAATATATCTCTTGATTCCTTATCCCATTTCACTTCTGCATTTTTCTTCAACATATATGTTATACTTCTCACGATCTCAACATAATTGGGCACAAATCTCTTCAGAAAGTTTATTTTTCCTAGGAATCTTTGGATATCTTTCTTGCTTCTAGGTAAAGGAATCACCTGAATGACTTCCACCCTTGTTGGGTCAATATTTACTCCTTTTTTAGAAACTACGTGACCCAATAATTTACCTTCTTCTAAGGAAAATAAATATTTCTTGGGATTTAATGACAGACCAAAATTTCTACACTTTGAAAAGTTTTTTGCAAATGCTCCAAGTGTTCATCATCTGACCCTGAGAAAACAGTTACATCATCCAAATATATAACTAAAAACCTGTCACTAACGAAGGTTATGTCCATGGCCCTCTGAAATGTTTCACCTGCATTCATAAGGCCAAATGGCATCCTTGCATACATGAAGTTGCCCCAAGGCGTTGTGAAAGAAGTCTTCTTATGATCTTCTTTTTCTACTGCTACCTGATTATACCTAGAAAATCCGTCAACCATAGAAAACCTGTGAGCTCATGTCACCTTCTGTAAGACATAATCCATTTTTGGCAAAGGATACTTATCTTTTAGAGATGCTCGGTTCAAATTCTTGAAGTCTACACACAATCTTATCTCTCCATTTTTATTTCTTACAGGGATCATATTAGAAACCTAGTCTAAATATCTGAGAGGGACTATAATGTTTGGCTGCAACAATTTCTTCACTTCTTTTTTAATTGGATCTAGCAACAATGGATTGATCTATTTGAGTTTCTGTCTGTGTGGTTTGAGTCCTTCTTTCAATGGAATCTTATGCTGCATTATTCTTTTGTCATATGTTTTAAGGTATTCATATGACCAGGCAAACACATCCATATATTTCTTAAAAATATCAATGTATCTTTCTTTGTATTTTTTGGGAACACCTTTGAACAGTTTCACTATTTTGGGTTCCTTGTAATGTTCCTTTTTCGGGAATTTCTGATATATGGTCCTCAAGGACATTGTATAAGGAAGGCAGTGTAAAAAAAAGTTAAACTGGGACTTGTATCCCTCTGTTTACCCTTCATACATTACTCTCCCAAAAGATAAGCTCAAATAAATAAGCCTAGAGGGATTATACAAATCTCCCCAAAATAGATCTCTCAGAAAATGCTCAATGAGAGAGCTTACAACAGTACATGAACATATCCATGAAACTCTGCAAATATGTACACATCAATATATGGAATATAATACAACCATCATGTTATTAATAAATCAGCTACAATATACAGAAATATCTTGAGGGACAAGCCACTCAAGCTATGAGAACCAATCTCCAATGATCAAGAAATGAAATACATGAGTAGTTGCAACTACACAAAATGTCGGAGAGCAGTGACAGCGCTGTCTATAACATGGTAGCTGCTGCAATAGATACATATAAATGAAATATGGCTGAACTGTATGAATAAATGCCCCAAAATAGAAGGATGGCCTCTAATACAATATTTCTAGCCAATCTAGGAGAGATTGCTAGAAATGCCGGAAAATGTATAATGTGAAAAATAACTTGTCACTACAACTGAATCAAAGCATAAAATGAGGCTATGAAAGATATGAAATACTCATGCTCTAATCTGATAGTGAATCTAAGAAAAAGGCTAGTCCCTTTACTTAGAAACAACTCCTCCTAATGATCATAAATGGCTCTCCTAGCTACTGCCTCTGAAAATAATGCAGTTTCTACACTTGATTGCGCTATGAGAGATGGTGAGTGTTTGGCCTGATGCCAAAGATCTGAAATGAAGCCTGGGAGTCCTCGTTACTGATCCTCCAATGAATAGTTGAGCCCTCCATTGGAAAACAAGTCAAAGAATGACTTAATGAGTTCCTCTGTTGCTGATCCCAACAACACAACGTTAATCTGCTGCAGAAATAACGTTGTAGCTGCAAAGATAAGCTTGGAAAAATGCTGGAATGAAGAAATGAAGTCCAAACCCTCTCCTTCCTTGAGGATGAGGTAGGGATTCCCGACCGTGAACACCCTTGGGTTCAAGAACCCTACAACCCTGCTAAACAGCCCGGGGATGCGAGTCTTTACAGACCCAACAAAAATAATAAGCTAATGCATAATGAAAATGGGCTGCCATCTCCTCCTTATAAAGCAAATGAACTCATCTCACCATGGGTCCCATTCACACTTACTTCTAGCTCAAGCAAGTTGAGCCTCCACTAAAACTGCGTTGCCCAATTAGGTTCAAAGCATCTGGATAGTTTTAGTTGACTTGGTCAAAATGACTAGATTAAGCATGATCCAATCATGTTCACACCATGTGGCACTCAATCCAGCTGCTTTATTATTCCTCCTTTCACACAAGGGGTGTTATTTCTCCATCAAAAGGGGTTAAGGGGTCTCCTTACCCATTTTATTTAACAAAATAAAAATATGCTAACTATAATGTTCCTTTTAGCTTGAGGCTAAAAATTGGGAACATTACATTCCTACTAAGTTCCAAAATTACAATCTTCCATCTCTTCTTCTTGATGTGTTTTATTTGAATCAACAAAAACATCATTAGCATCGAATAATATTTCAAGGGAAACCAACCCTTTAGGGAGCACATTATCTTTAAATTGGATAATCTTATGTTCACCTATTGTAATATTCCCAAATGGGAAAAGCAGTAATATAGTGCAAAACCATGGAATAGCAGCAAGTCTTAACACATGACATGTAAGCCAAATGATAGATCCATGGTATTATGTGTAACAGAAATAAATAAGTACAAGATCTTGGGGATCAAGCCCCTCAAGATAGGCAAAAGAAGCCTCCAATGCCAAAATGCACCCAAAATCAAGTAATACACTGCTACATAAAGTATTGAAGCAAGAACAACACAGTTTTAGTGACTAATACTATAGCAGGGGCATATAAATAAATGGATCTAATAATATCATGCTCATACAAAGCCAAAAATGGAGATCTATGCTCCCATTCACTTTCCAAAGACAACCCAGGAAGGTTTTCCAGAAATACACAAAATATAATGGTGGATCTAAAGCCCTAGGGCTGAAGATGCACTGCAACTGAAGCACATAGAAGGAGGTGGTTGAATCAGATGTAGATTTGAAAGAACTCCAAAAGACTCTCTGAATGAAGGACTGATCCTTTCAATGGAAATAAAACACTCCAAATGGAGCACTGAACTTACCCTTGCAACAACTTCCTCAAATAACGCAAATCTTGGCAGCTTATTTGAGCACCCTTAGGTGTGAAAAGGGGCTGGAACATCTTGATTGGGTCAACTTTGACCAAATCAATAGCGCTACCATGGAGGAGTGGAAATCAATGAGGGACATCGCATTTTTAGATGGAGACACCTTGCATGGAAGTAGGGTCATAAATCAATGGGGCTTAGGGTTTGGAAGCTCATATCTTATAAAAGGAAGAGGAGGGCATCCATATTCATTCATGTTGATGTATTTGATATTTCTGAATATATGGTTTGTTTAGACATATAGTTTTATTTGGCTGTTTAGCTAATATTGCAAGTGATTTTAGCACTGGGTGTTCCCGATCGAGAATCCCACCTCTTTCACTGAGTAGCTCTTGGAAGAGTATTTTACTTCACTTCCACATTCAGGCTTAAGGACAAGCTTCATCTTACATCTACAACATAGATAATGTTGAGGGTTGAGTTTTTTTGCAGGTTGCAGTAGTGGAGACCACATTTGGGTCACTTCAGTGCTTATTTTCAGTGGAGAAGGGTTCCTTCCCACTGGGAGGACTATAAGGAAGGCCCTTGTGCTTATTTTTAGATCTTTGCATCAGGCCATGTTACCACCCTAGTAATTCTTAGGTCGTGGGATTTTGGTTTATAATTAAAGAAAACCAGGGGTAACCAAGAACCTCTTTTAGATTTCAGGATCTAGCCTTCCTGAATTCCGGAGAGGGATCTCTCCTTATGATTTAACTTTGTTTTAGATTTAAATTTTAGGCTAGGTATGATTGGAAAATTGGTTTGTTTGAAAATTTTTGTGGGAAATAAGATTACTTGGAGACAAATTAAAGAGGGATCTACTAGGCCATTTGGCTATGGAGTCAAGATGTAGCAAGAAAGACTGAAAGGCAAGGCCAAAAGGACACTAATGTACTCAGGGCAAGGTAGATAACCCTCAGAGATTTGAATAGTTTGATTGGATGGGATGGCTTGATTTCGGGATAAAGGTCAGTGAAGGATCCTTTGATCTGGAAATAAGGATGAGGAGGCAGAGGTAAAATGGGACTTAGGAGAAACTAAGAATTCCTAGGTCCGGAAATCAGCAGAAAACATTGAAATGATCAATTAGTTAAGACAGAGAGTTTTCTACACTTATCCTGAAATAATAATCCTAATTAATCATTCAAATTTGAACACATATATGAAATTGAATGGAACTTCAGAAAAGGAAACAATTACATAAAGAAATCACTTTACTCATTAGCTTATTGCAAGAATCCCGAGTTATGAAGTCCAGTTAGTTGTTTTCTAGTCTGTTGCTATGCAATCAACACATGAGCCTCCAAAGCACCAACAAAAATATCTATAATAATCTCAAAAAAAATTATTCCACACCCTTAATAATTCAAAAACAGAAGTATTTCTACAAATCGATTGTTTACAAAATATCTAAGAGATATGAGAATATCTCTAGGCAAAAATAAAGATTATTACATAGAAAGAGCGACAACTACAAAACAAACTGGAAAGTTTTCCTCTTATCAATAAAAAATAGGACTAATTATCTTAACTTATTTCTTTGTTGTAGTTGCTTGCAAATACTTGGAAACAATATCTTGTTAGAAGATAGCTTGGAAGACACTCTTTCCAATTCACATTCTTTAACCTATGCTTTATCTCTGATACTCTTTACGTTGTTTTCTTACTGCCTTAATATTGTAAAATAAGGAATAACCCACAGTAAAATGTGTTTTGACTGATACTCTTTGACTCTGATCATTACCCTGATATACTTTAACTGCAAATCTTACCCTTTAGGCAACAGTAATATTCTACTTTTCATGTAATTTTCTGCTCTTGTTTACAAACCTTTATATCAAATCAGTGAATTCCTGCCATTGTTCTGCACTGGGAATTCTCATGTTCTTCAATTTCCTGTAACTCTCATCTGCCTCTGTGTACTTAGCAAAGTTGGGCTTGACAATGAAGATGCGTTGAATCTCATTTTGTAGAAAAAAAAAGTTCTCAAAATATTTCAAAATAACTTTTCCAGTTGGGGAACCTTGTGGCAGAGGCTTATTTACCTGTTCTTTGGCATATGCTCTTATCTTCTTGTTATACTCTGTCTGAACCATTAGTTTTTCATTGAAGCAATGAATGTCTGGAAGACCTTCTTGTGTTAATATAGTGTATTTTTCCAAGAATTTTGTTATTGACAAGTTCATGTCTTTGCATATTTCCTCCAAATTGTTTATTATATTCCTTTTCTTTAGGACTTTCTTGATTTGTAGTATGCTGTCAGTCTTATCCTGAATTTTTAGCTCTTCAAGCTCTTCTCTATTTTTGTTGTTTAAAAATGTAATTAATTTCAAGGCTTGAGAAGGTTTGTCAGCCAGTTCTTCTTTTGTCTTCTGAATTTCTATTTGTGATGCCTTGAGTAAATCCTTTTGTTCATAAATGATTTGGATTGAAGGCCACTGTAGATTTATGCCTTGAATTATGTTGTTCCAAAGATATTTCTTGATATATGATTCTTTTTCACTGAGATTGACCTGTTGCTGTAGAATCTTTACCTGCTCTTGAAGTCTGTTTTCTCTCTGCTCATGTCCCTTGGATGTAATCAATGCATCTCTATTTTATGTTTCAAGATTTCGGATGGTGCTTTTCAAGTTGACTATCTCTTTATTCTTTAGGGACATGTCTTCCATATCCTTTACTATGTCAGCTATTTCACCTGTTTGATTTACCTGTGATGTGGATGATGAAGTGGCAGAAATATCTTTAGATGTAATTGACACTACAGTTGCCAATACTCCTTTTGGTGCTAAATGTTCTGCTAATGTAGAAGGAACAACAGTACTAACAGTTGGAATGACTGTGGGAATGGAGATTTCATGTGCTTTTTTCAATGTTTCATTTTCCTTCATTAGAATTTCTGTTTGATTCTCCATTTCTTTGATCTGAACTATCATCTTTAAAACTAGTTGCATTAATTAATCTTTCTCTGTTTTCTCTTGAAGAATTTCTTTAGCCTATGGGTGTTCACTCTGTGGAAGTTTAAGTTGCTTTCTCAAGGTAGCAATATCTTCATTATTTTGCCTTATGATAGTTTTAGAAACTTCAATATTGGAGGGATACACTCCAATTTCTATCACAAAATCTTCTAAATATTTTATCCTCAAATCCTTAGCATGTAGAGATGCTTTATCTAATTTCATTTGAGTTTGTAAATTAGATACAGTATTTTGAAGCATGGTAGCATTCATGGTTTTGTTAACTACCTTTGAATACAACATTTCTGAAGCACTTCTATGAAACTCTATTTGGTCAAGTTCATGTATGGTATCTGCATTTACTTCAAGCTCTGTTTTCCTGTAATCTACAACTAACTTTGGGTCTGTAACCATTGGCTGGAGAAAAGACATAATCATTTTATTTGTTGAATAATCAAAAGCTGTCACAAGTCTATCTTTGTCTATTGATTTTTCTTTAAGGATTTTAGAATAGACCTCATTCTTAATTTCCTCATTTTTTCCTCTGATCTGCTTGAACCTTTTCTAGATGTCAGAATATGTTTCTTCTGCTGCTCTAAAAGAGGATGAAACTTCTGTATTTATCTGTGTTTCAATCATTTCTTTGCCTTTTCCCTGTGATAGTACCTGCTCATTTTCAATTTCTTTAAGTGTTTCATTGACAATTATTATGGCTTCATCATATGTTTGTTGATCATTGTCGTTTGATTGATCTTCATTGTCATCTATCTCTATGGCCTTTTCTTCTTCTACAGTAATCATTCTAGCCTTCTTGCTGCAAATTGTCTTAAATTTATTTTCTATAATGGTTTCTTCTAAATAGCCTTCTTCTTTTCTGGGTCTTTTATTGGACACTTCTACTTGTTTGCCAACTGTAATCACTTATGTACTATCCATATGTTTTTCCTGCATGTTATCTGTTTTCATTTCTTGAATAACATCAATCAATGTGTTTGCAACCCATTCAATATGATTAGCATACTTTTAAATTTGTGGCTTTGAATCATGGAGGAATGGAGTTAATCTACACTTGACCCTAAAGTTACTTATAACACCTCGACGGTCATAATTCTAGTGAAATCTCTCTTGGAATTTAAATTCTGATAATTTGCTGACTATCTCTCTCAAAGAATCTCTACTATTGACTATGAAGGGGCCAATTTGACTTTTTAGCTTGAATTGTGCTTTCTTTTGGAAGCTATGAAATTCACTGCATCTGCATTCAAGATCTGTCTTAAGTACTCCAAAGCAAAAATCCTGGTAGTTAGAAACTTGGGTAATTTGTAAGGAGCCATGAGTGCACCATACACTCTGATTTCTGTGTGATTTTTGTACAAATACCAGTCTCCTACCTTACATTTTTCAGACAACTATAAAATTCTTTTGATGTCTTCATTAATCCTTGGTGGCTCTGCTTTTTTCAACAAACTCATGGCAGGTTTAATAAATAAAATATTGAAGTCCGTGTAGATGTATTCACTGTTGTTTTTCCAGAGTAGAGAAGTCCATAATATCACTGAAAGAGGTTTAACTTCCACATCCATATTCTGTAATGCAATTGGGAAATTGTCTGCCTGAAAAAATAGGAAGAGATGTAACAGATAGGATGAATATCTGAATACTCCTTCCTCAGGTAATTTTTTCAACTGATAATGCATATTATCAGGAATGAATTTGGAAAAGTTGAAGACTAGTTCTGGATGTTGTCCTGGAGACAAGGTAGAGAGGAAACCTAGAATGGAGGCATCTGTAAACTCATCATTAGCATAGCCTAGAATGAATGAAAGCATGGAAATGATTTGTCTAGAGCCCTTAGGGAAATCAAAAGTGTCATAAGGTGGATTTACCTTAGGAAGGTTAACATGATTAGGCATGAAGCTTTGAAGGATCATAAACTTCCTAGGGAAATCCAAGTCTAAATACATCTGAGTTAAATCTTCAATGGACAATGATACTGCTCGTGGGTCGTGGCTCAGTTGGAGCATATCTTTGATGGCTTCAGCAGTTATGTAAAACATGACCTCATTATCTTTGTTTACCATACATCTCTGGTCAGGGATATAGTGTAACTGACATAACCTAATGAAATCTTGAGCTTGATGGGTGATGGGAAACACGTATTTAGGCAATTTGGAGTCCCATACAGGCATATAATTTTCCACTTTCTTCACAAATTTCTCATGACACCAGCTATGTACTTCAAGTAGATCTAAATATAAGGTAGCATCAACAATTCTATAGTCTAAATTAATCAAGGGACTATTCTCTTCAGAGGTGACACGTGGCTGCAAAGTTCTGACTACTTCAGTGGAATCTGTAGTTAGGGCAGGAGTAGGTTTATTGATGTTGGAAGGTTTAGGGTTTGGAAGCTTGCTAGAGGTAGACTTCTGCATTTTGGGACCTCTAGTCCTAGGAGTGACCTGCTTTTTTGTCATTTTGAATAAAATTGAGCAAGATTAAATTGTTTTCTTAGTTTCTTTTGGGAAATAGAAGGCTAATTGAGCTGCTTTAGGAAGAACTCGGAATTTGGGTGAGGGTTTTATGATGAAAATGCATATTTACAATGTGCAGAGGACTAGAAATGAATTTTAATGGATTTTCTATATTTCAAATGGATTTTAACCACAGAAATAGATTTTGGATGGTCAAAAATTCTTTAAAACTGAATTAGGCAGAAGTGACAAATTCTGAGAAAATTTTGACAGGGTTTCACCTGTTTCTTCAAGGTTTGAATACTTTTAGATGAGTAATTTTGGTTTGTATGTTCAAAGTGGTTTAATTTTTTTCTTTGAAATTAAGAAATTGTAGGTCGGGTTACTGAAAAATACCTTGAGCGGGTATGGTTGCGGTCGAAGAGGGTTTCCAGGTTTATACCAGTCTTCAAACTAGTCGCATTTGTTTGGTAGAAGGCGTGGAGAGTATTTGGCAGTGAATTTCAGAGGGGAAATGGCTTTAGAACAACACACTGGTTCGAAAAAGGCTCTGCAATGGTGTCTGAGAGTGATTTCTCAAAGGATAAAGGTGCAAAGGTACGCAAACAATGAAAAACTAAGGTTAAAACCTCAGGTTTTATTGATATGCAGGACATTAATTACAGGTCAAAATCAAATGGCGGGAGTGATTTTGGCATTGAAGGTGAAACCATTAGTGGTTATCGCATTGCTCCTAAGCAGTAAGCAGTTTTTTCCTTTTGGAATGTGATCCAGTAGAATTTGGACATGTAGCAGATGGTGGTTTCATGAAACAACTTTTATCGCATTATTATTCATAAAATTTTCCTGATCACTTTTGTTATACTATATTGAATATGCGCCGTCAGATTTGATCGCACGATGCGAATGGTCAAGATTTATTGGGAAGATGCGGGGTAAGGAAAGGTGGGACCCGGGTTAAATGTCAGTCGTTGATTCGATAGGTATGATCAACGGTTGAGTTTTAATGCAATGAGGAGTGGTGGGGCAAGGGAATGTTTTATCGCATTAGATTTGGACCATAGGATCAAGGTGAGCATTGGTGATCGGGTGGCTGGGGATGAATCGTGAAAATGTCGGGTTTAGTTCAATGGATTACTAGGTTTACATATATATAAACTAGGTTTATATATAGGGTAAAGATGCATGGGGCGGGTTAATGGAGATTTTAACCAAGGTTTAATACTTATATGAAACAAGAGGTTCCATATATCATAAAGGGGAAAAGGCTTAAGGCAAAATAAGCTTGGGATTTTATCCTTGGGTTAAGGGTAATCGAGAAAGGGAATAATGATGTAAGTATTTTTTCTGCGTTGTTTTAAATACACATAATGTAAATAAAATGTGCCTTTTGTATATTTTAACTTTATTATATAGTTTTAGACTGCGGAGGGGTCTAATAGCCATAGGGGAAAGGGGTATATTTTTATAGGTATTTTTATGTCAAAGGGGTAATTTCGGGATGTTATCTCAACATGTGATTAATATCTTTGACACAAAAGCATATGATAAGGGGGTTTTTTGGGATATTAAATAAAAAGAAGTTATATTAATAGGACTAGGATATTTGATAGGGAGTTAATAAAATAGGTTAAGTGTTAATATGAAAAGGGACGATGAATACTCAAAATTTCATAAATAAAACTAAGGAAAATGAAAAGTAGAGTAAAGCTTCATTTTTATAATTCATTCACTTTTACTTAGTATATCATTTTTTTTAGGGTTTTATGCTTTGTAACATGGGGGAAGTTAATTAAATGGGCCTTTATGTAACATTTAAGCAAGAAAAGAGTTCTTAATTATGAAGTAAAATGGTGATGAGTGCATGGAGGGGTAAATGATGAAAATTTCTGGGATTAATATAGAAACTTAACATTTTGAACTAGTCAGTCATTGAGCCTTGGGTCTGGTCCCAACAGAAGTCAAGGAAATGCCTTGAGCCTCTTTGACTGATAGTTTAGAATATAAAATTGCTATGGGAAGGGGAAATTATTTATTTATAGCTTGGTGAAATATATTTACAATGATATTTCCCACCTTCTTCTACCTACCCAATCATTATCTTCTAATATTTTTTCGTCAATTTTGATCAGGTGCATTTGAACTAGCAACCTTACAACCTTTTATTCTTTTTTAAAAGCAGTAAACTATCTAATTCTACACTTATTTCCTCCAATAATCCTAATTAAACTATTGGATTCTTTTATTCTCTACCTAACTACTGAATTGTCATGATTAAACTGTATGACAATTCTTTATTCTATATCTACAACATTTGAAATTGAAAGATGATAAGTCAAGATTAAATTGTTCAACTCATTAGAGATTATGGCATTTATTGACACTCTGCCATAATCAACTACAAAAAGTAAAAGTAGTGGCACTTAGACTTGCACACTCTCATGTTTTATTCATCTTTTTTCTTTTGGGGTATATTATTTTTCTAAGTCCTTTGATTTTTCTTTTAGGACTTTTAGCCTCTTTTTTTATTTTTTATTTTTTACAAAAGATGGGAAAATAACTTGTAGAAAGCAAAGTTTGTACATATTGACAAGATTACCATCAGTCAAGTCAAAATTATGAATCCTATATTTATAGGTTACTAACATCAGCTTCACTTGGGGATGGCATTTCCTGATGGAATGTCAAGAACTCTAAGATCAATAGCCTTCAAATTTAACCTTGGTGATCCTGTAATTGCCTTCTAATTTCTGCAACAATTCATACTTATGACATTTTGTATTGCAAAGCTTATGGCCTTCTCTTCAGGCTTCAACTTTGTAGATAAAATCTCCAATCCAATTTACACACCTGCAATGAATATTTACAATGATAAAAATAAATGAATCTAACTAGTGACTGACTTAGAAGAATAGTAGTGTTTCAACATCCTACCATTCACTGGTCCTTCTTGCAGTTCAGTTCCATCCAAATTCTTGATGAAAAAATAATTTTTACCTCTGTAACCATATATCATATAAGTTCCTTGCCATAGAAATTCAAACTTTCCATGTTTGCCTTTATCCTCTCTCCATGAATCCCATTTCAAAACTTGATCTCCTATGAAAAAATCATCTTCTTTAATCCTTTTGTCAAAATTTTTTTTAATTTTATCATGTAAAACTTGTGATCTTTCATAAACTTCTTCCCTTGTTTGTTGGAGATGTATAGTTTCATTAATTCTTCGTTGAATATCATTTGTTTCCACCTGTGATTCCTGAATGATCTTCATGACTGGGACACCCAAGGAAGAGGAGAAAAATGCATCCATTCCATATACAATCTGATAAGGTGAAGTTCCAATAGACTTCTTTGTGGTAAGTCTATCAGCCCATAAGGCATAGACTAGCTTTTTGTTCCAGGTCTTTTTGTTTTCTTGAAGTAATTTTTTGATGATATTGATTAAGCTTTTGTTTGATGATTCGGTTAAACCATTACCTTGGGGATAATATGTATTGGAATAACCTAAGGTAATATGGTATTTATGACAGAAAGAAATCATTTTCTTGGATTTGAATGTAGCTGCATTGTCAATAATAATATTATGTGGACATCCAAATCTTAATAAAATATTACTTTCTATAAATGAGATTATAACTGAATCAGTGGCTTGCCTAGTAGGAATGGATTCTATCCACTTGGTAAAATAATCTGTAGCAGTTAAAATACATTTATGTTGGCCTGAGGATGGAGGGTGGATTTCACCAATGAAGTCTAACACCCATTGTTGAAATGGATTTTCAGTAGATATAGGCTTAAGAGATAAGGGAAATAGTTTATTTTTCCCTTCAAAAATTTGGCATTTGTAAGAGGAGGTAACAAATTTTTTGACATCAAAAAATAAAGCTGGCCAGTAGAAACTAGCTCTCAATATTTTGTCTGTTGTACTCTTCCAGTATAGGTGGCCTCCACAGTCACCTGCATGAAATTCCTCGAGAATTTTGTTAGCCTCTGATATTAATAAACAATTTTGTAAAATCCCACTACTTTCTTTCCAATAAAGTGCATTATTTAGTATACAGAACCTCATTGCTTTTTGTTTGATGAATCTAGCTTTGGTTTTAGTTAACCCAGGAGGAGCTTGTAAATGTGTGAGTACAAAGATAATATCAGAGTACCATGGTGAGTCTAGATAGGCCTCACTGATCAATGGAGTCGCCATCTCCTCCTGGTCATCTGTTTGTGCAATTAAATTTATATCTAAAGCATTACAATTGGATTCGACCATCAATCTGGCTAAACCCTGTCCTTTAATGAGCTTTGTTGGTTTGATTTCCAGATCGTATTCAAGGATAGTGGAAATCCACTTTCCTCTCCTACTATCAGGTCCATATTGTGTCAAAATATCTTTGATTACAGCATTGGGAACATATGAAATGATGTGGGAATGGAGTATGTAAACTCTGAAGTATTTTATGGCTTTAACTAGGGCTAAAGTCTACTTTTCCATTATATTGTATTTCAGAGGTGCATCTCTAAGAGCTTTACTAAAAAATTCAATTGGTTGTTCAAAACCTTGGTTCTTTTTCTGCAGAAGAACTGCAGCTATGGTATGTTCAGATGCAAAGGAAAAGATTATGAAATCCTTTGTATAATCTGGGCTAATGAGGACTGGTGCTTTTGTCAAGGCCTGTTTTATGGATTCGAAATATTATTTGGCTTTTACAGTCCATTTTATTGAAGAGTCCTTTTTAAGCATATTATTGAGTTCTTTTATGATTTCAGTTAGGTTAGAGATAAATCTTCTTAAAAATTTGATTTTACCCAAGAATGCTTGAAGTTCTTTTTATGTTTATTGGTGGTTGAATGTTCAAAATAGCTTCAATTCTTGCAGGGTCTATTATAATGCATTCCTTGGAGATTATGTGCCCTAACAGTTTTCCCTCTTCTAGTCCGAAAAGAGTCTTTTTAGGGTTTAAGGATATACCATATTTTCTACACTTGATAAAGACTTGTCTCAGGTGATCCAAGTGTTCATCATTTGTTTTTGAAAAGACAGTAATATCATCAAGATAGATAACTAAAAATTCATGGATTTCCTTAGCAAAGGCAATATCCATGGCCCTTTGAAAAGTAGCTCTTGCATTTTTCAATCCAAAAGGCATTTTCACATACATGAAAGTGCCCCAAAGAGTGGTAAATGAAGTTTTACTTTGATCATCTTTATGAACTAGAATTTGATTATAACCAGAGAAACCATCTAGTAAAGAAATTCTTGAAGAAATTGCCACCCTTTGCAAAATATGATCCATTTTAGGCAAGGGGTAATTGTCTTTCAAGGAAGATTTATTGAGATTTCTAAAGTCTATACACAGTCAAATTTCTTTTGTTTTCTTTATGGTGGGCACTAAATTAGAAATCCAATCAGAATACCTGACTAGTGCAATTATTTGTGCATCAAACATTCTTTTAACCTCTTTTTCAATTAAAGGTAACAAAATTGGATTAATCCTTCCTAATTTTTGTTGAAAAGGTTTTTGATTTTCTTTCAAAGGAATCTTATGTTGAATTATGTCTTTGTTGTAAGTTTTCAGATCTTCGTAACCCCATGTAAAAACATCCTGGTATTCTTTCAAAATTTCTATATATTTAACCTTTTCTTCTAATGATAAGGACTTTGATAATTTGATCATTTTTGGTTTTTCATTTTTTCCTATGTTACACTCTTCTATATCAGACTTGACTAGTTCCATTTTTTGCCTTTTGGGCACATCATTGGAATCAAACAAGTCTTCTAAGGGAGTTAAACCTCTGGGTAAAGTGTTATGTTTTAAATCTATAAAATTGGGTTCATCTTCCATCATTTCCTCTATATCTACTTTTTCCAAATCATCTATGTCACTTTGAGTAAATATAGTAGGTCTATTAAAATTATGCACATCTAAATCATCTATTTGACAAAAATTTGAATCAATGTTACAAGATGAATATATATTACAATCATTATCAATTTGGAAATTCTGAAACTCTCCCTCATTGTTCAAAAAAGGATAGTTTTTTTCATCTTCTGAGAAAATTTTCTAGTGTTTTACATTATCTGGGACAATAGGTCTATGTTTGATTTCAGCAGTGTATTTTTGTATTGGTGAAAATGGAAGTTTGCAAGTGCTGGAAAAGGTTGCTAAACAATGGGCTTGTAAATTCTGTTTCCTAGGAATAATGGCAAACTTGCTTTCTAACAAATCTTCAACCAAATATTTTGTTGTGTCCCTGTATCTGGCTAATATGGGATTGTGGACAAAGTATTCTACATTTATTTTCTTGATAACTAACTATGAATCTCCCACGACTAATATCCTTTGACCACCCAAATTTCTAATGATTTGAAGACCTAAGATTAAAGCCTCATATTCAGCCATGTTATTGGTACATTTTAAATTCAATCTAAAGGCATGCCCTTGGGAATGGCTAGTTTCAATGTTGGTGATCCATATGCTAGCTTCAGCTCTTGATTTATTCACTGATCCATCAAAATCCAAAAGCCATAAATCTTCACGACTAATGTAATCCTCCATTATTTTAGGCTTTATATCAGTGAGTTCAGTTTGGACATTATTATGATCAGAGTTACAGAGAATAAAGGAATCAAGATCAGTAAGAGTTGAATAGATTGGGTAATTGTTAGGTCTTTTGGCACTGTTGATCATAAACTTCATTAAGGTTTCTCTGTAAAGCTTTTTGGGCTGTCCAAATATCGAGATAATGGCATAACTCATGTCAAGTTGTAGAGATCCTTGCAACTTTTCTCCCCATGAGCGAGAAAGAAGCATGCCATATTTTGGTGGGATATCAGCTACCACAACATCTATGATCATGCTTTTACCAGGATATTGGACCAAGTTTACACACAAATATTTAATCAATCCTATGCATTGTACTTTACTTGAATCAAACGAGAATAAATCTTTATATGGACAGGTTATGTCTAGATTCAGGGTTTCCATTATTGCTTTGGGCATTAGATTATGGGAAGCTCCAGTATCTAGCATTGCATTATGTAATATCTGATCATGGATAGTAAGAATTATGTAAAATGGAGGTACTGACCCATCTGAATGCTTACCATCTACATTTGGTCCAAAGATTAATTCAGTTCTATCATCACTCATATTAATTGTATCCTCATTTTCATTTACATTCAATGTTTCAGTAATAATAGATCTGTACAAGTCATTTTTAGCCAATTCAATTAATGGAATGGCTATCTTCAACTTAGATATTTTAGATTTAATGTTAAATGTTGACTGAGATTTGATGGTTTGAATTAATTCATCTTTTGGAATATTATTTTGGGATGAATTTTCTTGAATTTCAGCAGTTTTACCTTTAGCTTGAGATTTTCTTTTATCTTCTGTTTGAGTTTCCTGATTTCTTCTATCTTTGGTTATTTTTTTAGGAACAGTTTGAGTGTTAGCAGATGCTTTGTCAGATCTGGAATTTTCAACAGAATATTTAGGATCTGATGATTTTGAGTCAACTGGATTCTTTTTTGGATCAGTAACTGTTGCTAAATAGGTGGCATTTGTGGTATTATCCTTTTGGGCATCTTTGGAGGATTGAGCCACCTCATCAGTGAAATCTACAATCTTAGGACTAAGCTACTTTTTAGGATTGGTTGGGTTCGAATTTTGTTTATTTTCTATGGGAAGAATCTAAAAAAGTTTCGTTTTGGGAGCCTCTATATTTTTTTTTTTGTTTTGATTTTGTTGAGTTGGAGCATTTTTTTTTGTAGTAGGCTCATTTGTTTTCTTGTTCCTAAGGTTATATTGACTGTGAATTTCATTGATTGTGAAGTCATAACCTTGCTTATAGTCAAAGGATTCACCAGATTCCACTTTGAACTGTTGTAGCTCAAAGAGTTCATGATCCTCTTGAGTGAGGAAAATTGTATTGCTTTCATCTATCCCCATTACTATGTTGATATCTTCCTCATCCTCAACATTGTTTTGAGAAATTTTAGCAAAGTTCTCTTGGAATGGGAGCCTAATGTTTTGATTTGGGGAGGGTTCTTTACCTTTCCCAGGATTGTTGTTTTTTCTGTAGTTGGGATTTCTGATTTGGGATTGATTATCCCATTGCGGTTTCCTCTCAATGTGGTCTAATCTCTCAACTACTTTTTCTAAAGTTTTGTTAATAAAATCAAATTTACCATCTAAGCTTGAATTCTCTTCTTTGATGGTGACCCTCCTCTCATTTCTAAGTTTGGATTTTTGGGCAAGGATATTGATTTCTACACCAACAACATTCAGTTGCATTTGTTCTAGGGTCTCTGCATCTCTTTCTCTAAGTTGGTAGGCCATGTCTACATCAAAACAATCAAGGAATTTGAGCAGCATGGAATATGGAGTGGGTTTAAGGTCCACAGGAATAGAATTGTAAATACTGTTGTATCTAGTGCAAAATTCTTGGACAGACTCAGTAGGAGTTCTTTTAACAACATCAAACTCAGATAATATTTGTAGGGGATTCTTTTTCTTTTCCCATTTATTTAGGAAAGCTCTATGAAAGGCAGCTAAGTCTGCTATACTACCAACACCTAAATTTATAAAGCATGTTTTTACTTCTCCAGTTAAGCTTTGTGCAAACAACCTCATTCGGACATCAGATTCATCTATCTCATAAATTTCCAAAAAATCATTGATTCTGGTGATATGTTGTTGTGCAGTAATTTGTGAACAATTATCAAACAATGGGATATCCTTTTGGTAATTTTGGGGCATGTCATGGAGGTTTTAAGGTAAGACCAGGGGAGCATATCTGGCTGCCATGGCTTGGAATTTTGCTAAACTGGGAGATATAGTAGTAGTGGCAGGGATAGTGCTGGTTATAATAGTAGATGTGCTGAAGGTTGTACTTGAAGAGCTTGGAAAAGGGGATGAAAAATAAGTGGTATGGCTAGGAAATATAGATGAAGTGCTTATGAATCTAGTGGGTGAAGTGGTAGTGGATGTAGTGGACTGGGTAGATGATGGAAATACTATCCTAAATTGCACAAGCAACTCAGGAATGAATGGTTCTGTGGATGAAGTTGCAGTGGATTGAGGGTATGATGAATATATGATCCTAGGCTGCAAAGGAAACTCAGGACTAACAGGCTCTGGGGGTGAACTGATAGTGGAATCTATAAATGAAGTGGTAGCATACAGAGTAGAATCTGCTGTTGGAAAAATTGTGGTGTATAGTTGAGAAACTGGAGGCTTAAATTGAGACAAAAAATTAGCTAATTTAATAGCTTCATCAAGGTCTTTAATTCATGTAACACTTATCCTTTCTACTGGACTTGGAATTTCTGTTTTGTTTGATTTTATAGGTGCTGAAATAACCTTTTGTTTCTCATTCACAAAATAAGTAAAAAAAATATCTATAACAGTTTCCTTTAAATCAGTTTCTGACTTATTTCTAAATAATGAATTTTTAAAATTGAAATCAAAATCTATATCTGATAAGCTTACTAATTCTTTGGGTAAGGAATCAGCCTTTCTCAAGGGCACTTTAGTTTCTAAACTAACAATATTTTTTTTCTTTTTTCCTGTCTCGTTCAGATTGTCTACTATATCTGCTGGGTTGGGATCAGGGTTGGATCTAGTATAATAGACTTTCTTGGGAGCCAGAATGATTATTATATAAATACCCACAACCTTTAAACTTAACCTTAAAGTAGAATATATATATATAATATATATATATATATATATATATATATATATATATATATATATATATATATATATATATATCTTCCTCTAAGATTAAACTTAAAACTGGAGAGTGGTTAAGTCCCCAGTATGGTCGCCAGTATGTTATCACCATAGTAATTCTTAGGTCGTGGGATTTTGGTTTATAGTTAAAGAAAACTAGGGGTAACCAAGAACCTCTTTTAGATTTCAGGATCTAGCCTTCCTGAATTACGGAGAGGGATCTGTCCTTATGATTTAACTTTTTTTTAGATTTAAATTTTAGGGTAGGTATGATTGGAAAATTGGTTTGTTTGAAAAGTTTGGTGGGAAATAATATTACTTGGAGACAAATTAAAGAGGGATCTACTATTCCATTGGGCTATGGAGTCAAGATGTAGCAAGCAAGAATGAAAGGCAAGGCCAAAAGGATGCTAATGTACTCAGGGCAAGGTAGATAACCCTCAAAGATGTGAATAGTTTGATTGGATGGGATGGCTTGCTTTCGGGATAAAGGGCAGTGAAGGATCCTTTGATCTGTAAATAAGGATGAGGAGGCAGAGGTCAAACGGGACTCAGGAGCAACTAGGAATTCCTAGGTCCATAAATCAGCAGAAAACATTGAAAGGACCAATTAGTTAAGAAAGAGAGTTTTTTACACTTATCCTGAAATAATACTCCTAATTAATAATTCAGATTTTAACACATATATGAAATTGAATGGAACTTCAGAAAAGGAAACAATAACATAAATAAATCACTTTACTCATTAGCTTATCGCAAGATTCCTGAGTTATGAAGTCTAGTTAGCTGTTTTCCAGTCTACTTCTATGCAATCAACACATGAGCCTCCAAAGCACTAGCAAAAATATCTATAATAATCTCAGCAACTTTCATTCCACACCCTTAATACTTCAAAAAGAGAAGTATTTATACAAATCGATTGTTTACAAAATATCTAAGAGATATGAGAATATCTCTAGGAAAAAATAAAGATTATTACATAGAAAGAGGGACACCTGCAAAACAAACTGGCAAGCTATCCTCTTCTAAAAAAAAAATAGGACTACTTATCTTAACTTATTGCTTTTCTATAGTTGCTTGCAGATACTTGGAAATAATATCTTGTTAGAAGATAGCTTGGAATACACTCTTTCCAATTCACATTCTTTAACCTGTGCTTTATCTCTGATACTCTTTACGTTGTTTTCTTACTGCCTTACTATTGTAAAATAAGGAATAACCTGCCGTAAAAAGTGTTTTGACTGATACTCTTTGACTATGATCATTACCCTGATATACTTTAACTGCAAATATTACCCTTTAGGCAACAGTAATATTCTACTTTTCATGTAATTTTCTGCTCTTGTTTACAACCTTTATATCAAATCAGTGAATTCATGTCATTGTTCTACACTGGGAATTCTCATGTTTTTCAATTTCTTGTAACTCTCATCTGCCTCTATGTACTTAGAAAAGTTGGGCTTGACAATGAAGATGCTTTGAATCTCATTTTGTAGAAAAAACAAGTTCTCAAAATATTTCAAAATAACTTTGCCAGTTGGCGAACCTTGTGGCAGAGGCTTATTTACCTATTCTTTGGCATATGTTCTTATCTTCTTGTCATACTCTATCTGAACCATTAGTTTTTCATTGAAGCAATGAATGTCTGGAAGACCTTCTTGTGTTAATATAGTGTATTTTTCCAAGAATTTTGTTATTGACAAGTTCATGTCTTTGCATCTTTCCTCCAAATTGTTTATTATATTCCTTTTGTTCAGGACTTTCTTGATTTGTAGTATGCTCTCAGTCTTATCCTGAATTTTTAGCTCTTCAAGCTCTTCTCTATTTTTGTTGTTTAAAAATGTAATTAATTTCAAGGCTTGAGAAGGTTTGTCAGCCAGTTCTTCTTTTGTCTTCTGAATTTCTATTTGTGCTGCCTTGAGTAAATCCTTCTGTTCATAAATGATTTGGATTGAAGGCCACTGTAGATGTATGCCTTGAATTATGTTGTTCCAAAGATAGTTCTTCATATATGATACCTGTTCACAGAGATTGACCTATTGTTGTAGAATCTTTACCTGCTCTTGAAGTCTGTTTGCTCTCTGCTCATGTCCCTTGGATGTAATCAATGCATCTCTATTTGATGTTTCAAGATTTCAGATGGTGCCTTTCAAGTTGATTATCTCTTTATTCTTTAGGGACATGTCTTCCATAGCCTTTACTATGTCAGTTGTTTCACATGTTTGATTTACTTGTGATGTGGATGATGAAGTGGAAAAAATATTTTTAGATGTAATTGACACTGCAGTTTCCAATACTCCTTTTAGTGCTAAATGTTTATCCAATGTAGAAGGAACAGTAGTACTGACAGTTGGAATGACTGTAGGAATGGAGACTTCATGTGATTTTTTCAATGTTTCATTTTCCTTCATTAGAATTTCTTTCTGATTCTCCATTTCTTTGATCTGAGCTGTCATCTTTAAAACTAGCTGGATTAATTCATCTTTCTCTGTTTTCCCCTGAAGAATTTCTTTAGTCTGTGGGTGTTCACTTTGTGGAAGTTTAAGTTGCTTTCTCAAGGAAACAATATCTTCATTCTTTTTCCTTATGATAGTTTTAGCAACTTCAATATTGGAGGGATCCACTCCAATTTCTATCACCAAATATTCTAAAGATTTGATCCTCAAATCCTTAGCATGTAGAGATGCTTTATCTAATTTCATTTGAGTTTGTAAATTAGATATAGTCTTTTGAAGCATGGTAGCATTCATGGTTTTGTTAACTACTTTTGAATACAACATTTATGAAGCACTTCTATGAAACTCTATTTGGTCAATTTCATTTATGGTATCTGCATTTACTTCAAGCTTTGTTTTCCTGTAATCTGCAGCTGAATTTGGGTCTGTAACCATTTCCTGGAGCAAAGACATAATCATTTTATTTTTTGAATAATCAAAATATGTCACAAGTCAGTCTTTGTCTCCTGGTTTTTCTTTAAGGAGTTTAGAATAGACCTCAATCTTAATTTCCTCATTTTTTCCTCTGATCTGCTTGAACCTTTTCTGGATGGCAGAATCCGTTTCTTCTGCTGCTCTAGAAGAGGAGGAAGCTTCTGTATTTATCTATGTTTCAATCATTTCTTTTCCTTTTCCTTGTGATAGTACCTCCTCATTCTGAATTTCTTTAAGTGTTTCATTGAAAATTATTGTGGCTTCATCATCTGTTTGTTGATCATTACCGATTGCTTGATCTTCATTTTCGTCTATCTCTATGGCCTTTTCTTCTTCTACAGTAATCATTCTGGCCTTCTTGCTGCAAATTTTCTTAAATTTATTTTCTATAATGGTTTCTGCTAAATAGCCTTCTTCTTTTTTGGGTCTTTTATTGGACATTTCTGCTTGTTTGCCAACTGTAATCACCTGTGTACTATCCATCTGTTTTTCCTGCATGTTATCTGTTTTAATTTCTTGAATATCATCAATCAATGTGTTTGCAACCCATTCAATTTGATTAGCATAATTTTCAATTTGTGGCTTTGAATCATGGAGGAATGGAGTTAACTTACACTTGACCCTGAGGTTACTTATAACACCTTGAGGGTCATAATTCCAGTGAAAGCTCTCTTGGAATTTAAATTCTGATAATTTGCTGAATATCTCTCTCAAAGCATCTCTACTATATACTATGAAGGGGCCAATTTGACATTTTAGCTTGAACTGTGCTTTCTTTTTAGAAGCTATGAAATTCACTGCATCTGCATTCAAGATCTGTCTTAAGTACTCCAAAGCAAAAATCCTAGTAGTTATAAACTTGGGTAATTTGTAAGGAGCCATGAGTGCACCACACACTCTGATTTCTATGTGATTTTCGTACAAATACCAGTCTCCTACCTTACAGTTTTCAGACAACTGTAAAATTCTTTTGATGTCTTCATTAATCCTTGGTGGCTCTGCTTTGTTCAACAAACTCATGGCAGGTTTAATAAAAAAATCATTGAAGTCCTTGTAGCTGTATTCACTGTTGTTTTTCCTGAGTAGAGAAGTCCATAATATCACTGAAAGAGGTTTACCTTCCACATCCATCTTCTGTAATGTAATTGAGAAATTGTATGCCTGGAAAAATAGGAAGAGATGTAACAGATAGGATGAATATTTGAATATTCCTTCCTCAGGTAATTTTTTCAACTGATAATGCATATTATCAAGAATGAATTTGGAAAAGTTGAAGACTAGTTCTGGATGTTGTCCTGGAGACAAGGTAGAGAGGAAACCTAGAATGGAGGCATCTGTAAACTCATCATTAGCACAACCTAGAATGAATGAAAGCATGGAAATGATTTATCTAGAGCCCTCAGGGAAATCAAAAGTGTCATAAGGTGGATTTACCTTAGGAAGGTTAACATGATTAGGCATGAAGTTTTGAAGGATCATAAACTTCTTAGGGAAATCCAAGTCTAAATACATCTGAGTTAAATCTTCAATGGACAATGATACTGCTCATGGATCGTGGCTCAGTTGGAGCATATCTTTGATGGCTTCAGCAGTTATGTAAAACATGACCTCATTATCTTTGTTTACCATACATCTCTGGTCAGGGATATAGTGTAACTGACATAACCTAATGAAATTTTGAGCTTGATGGGTGATGGGAACCACGTATTTAGGCAAGTTGGAGTCCCATACAGGTATATCATTTTCCACTTTCTTCACAAATTTCTCATGACACCATCTATGTACTTCAAGTAGATCAAACTCTAAGGTAGCATCAGCAATTCTATAGTCTAAATCAATCAAGGGACTATTCTCTTCAGAGGTGACAGGTGGCTACAAAGGTCTAACTACTTCAGTGGAATCTATAGTTAGGGCAAGAGTAGGTTTATTGATGTTTGAAGGTTTAGGGTTTGGAAACTTGTTGGAGGCAGGCTTCTGAGTTTTGGGACCTCCAGTCCTAGGAGTGACCTGCTTTTTTGTCATTTTGAAAAAAACTGAGCAATATTAAACTATTTTCTTAGTTTCTTTTGGGAAATAGAAGGCTAATTGAGCTGCTTTAGGAAGAACTCGGAATCTGGGCGAGGGTTTTATGATGAAAATGCAGATTTGCAATGTGTAGAGGACTGGAAAGGGATTTTAATGGCTTTTTCTATATTTCAAATGAATTTTAACTGCAGAAATAGCTTTTGGATGGTCAAAAATTCTTTAAAACTGAATTAGGCGGAAGTGGCAAATTCTGAGAATATTTTGACAGGGTTTCCCCTGTTTCTTCAAGGTTTGAATACTTTCAGATGAGTAATTTCGGTTTATATATTCAAAGTGGTTTAATTTTGTTCTTTGAAATTAAGAAATTGAAGGCCAGGTTACTGAAAAATACCTTGAACAGGTATGGCTGTGGTCAAAGAGGGTTTCTAGGTTTATACCAGTCTTCAAACTGGTTGCATTTGCTTGGTAGAAGGAACAGAGAGTATTTGGCGGTGAATTTCAGAAGGGAAATGGCCTTAGAACAAAAAACTGGTTCGAAAAAGGCTCTGCAATGGTGTCTGTGAGTGATTTCTCAAAGGATAAAGGCGCAAAGGTATGCAAACAATGAAAAACTAAGGTTAAAACCTTAGGTTTTATTGATATGCAGGACATTAATTATAGGTGAAAATCAAATGGCAGGAGTGGTTTTGGCATTGAAGGTGAAACCATTAGTGGTTATCGCATTGCTCCTGAGCAGTAAGCAGTTTTTTCCGTTTGGAATGCGATCCAATAGAATTTGGACACATAGCAGATGGCGGTTTCATGAAACAACTTTTATTGCATTATTTTTCATAAACTTTGCCCGATCACTTTTGTTATGCGATATTGAATATGCGTCATCGGATTTGATCGAACGATGCAAACGGTCGAGATTTCTTGGGAAGTTGCAGTGTAAGGAAAGGTGGGACCCGGGTTAAATGTCAGTCGTTGATTCGATAGGTATGATCAACGGTTGAGTTTTAATGCGATGAGGATTGGTGGGGCAAGGGAATGTTTTATCTCATTAGATTTGGACCATAGGATCAAGGCGAGCATTGGTGATCGGGGGGTTGGGGATGAATCATGAAAATGTTGGGTTTAATTCAATGGATTAATAGTTTTACATATATATAAACTAGGTTTATATATAGGGTAAAAATGCATGGGGTGGGTTACTGAAGATTTTAACCAAGGTTTGATACTTATATGAAACAAGAGGTTCCTTATATCATAAAGGGGAAAAGGCTTAAGGAAAAATAAGCTTGGGATTTTAACCTTGGGTTAAGGGTAATCGGGAAAGGGAATAATGATGTAAGTATTTTTTTTGCGTTGTTTTAAATACACAAAATGTAAATAAAATGCGCCTTTTATATTATTTTAACTTTATTATATAGTTTTAGACTGCGGAGGGGTCTAATAACCATAGGGGAAAGGGGTATATTTTTATAGGTATTTTTATGTCAAAGGGGTAATTTCAGGATGTTATTTCAACGTGTGATTAATATCTTTGACACAAAAGCATATGATAAGGGGGTTTTTTGGGATATTAAATAAAAAGAAGTTATATTAATAGGACTAGGATATTTGACAGTGGGTTAATAAAATAGGTTAAGTGTTAATATGAAAAGGGGAAATGAATACTCAAAATTTCATAAATAAAACTAAGTAAAATGAAAATTATAGTAAAGCTTCATTTTCATAATTCATTCACTTTTACTTAGTATATCTGTTTTTTTAGGGTTTTATGCTTTGTAACAGGGGGGAAGTTAATTAAATGGGCCTTTATGTAACATTTAAGCAAGAAAATAGTTCTTATTTATGAAGTAAAATGGTGATGAGTGCATGGAGGGGTAAATGATGAAAATTTCCAGGAATAATATAGAAACTTAACATTTTGAACTAGTCAGTCATTGAGCCTTGGGTCCAATCCCAACAGAAGTCAAGGAAATGCCTTGAGCCTCTTTGACTGTTAGTTTAGAATATCAAATTTCTATGGAAAGGGGAAATTAGTTATTTATAGTGTGGTGAAATATATTTACAATGATATTTCCCACCTTCTTCTACCTACCCAGTCATTTTCTTCTAACATTTTTTCTTCTATTTTGATCAGGTGCATTTGAACTAGCAACCTTACAACCTTTTATTCTTTTTTGAAAGCAGTAAAATATCTAATTCTACACTTATTTACTTCAAGAATCCTGATTAAACTGTTGGATTCTTTTATTCTCTACCTAACTACTGAATTGTCATGATTAAACTATATGACAACTCTTTATTCTCTATCTACAACATTTGAAATTGAAAGATGATAAGTCAAGACTAAATTGTTCAACTCATCACAAATTATGGCATTTATTGACACTCTGCCATAATCAACTGCAAAAAGTAAAAGTAGTGGCACTTATACTTGCACACTTTCAAGTTTTATTCATCTTTTTTCTTTTGGGTATATTATTTTTCTAAGTCCTTTGATTTTTCTTTTAGGACTTTTAGCCTCTTTTTTTATTTTTTTACAAAATATGGGAAAATAACTTGTAGAAAGCAAAGTTTGTACATATTTGCAAGATTACCATCAGTCAATTCAAAATTATGAATCCTATATTTATAGGTTACTAACAAGCCACATATTTATTTTCCCCTATAGCGCAGTTTCATTCTAGATCTGCGTTATTTTGAGGAACGAGTTACAAGGTGATTTCAGCACACCATTTGGGGAGGAGGTTTTCTAGAGAAGGGATCATCCTTTCATCTAGGAGATCCATTGGAGGAGGGTACACTTTTTTTTATATCATATCAGCTACACTTTCCAGATCTATATGTTGTAGTGAATCTTCAGCCCTAGGGCTTTGATTCAGATCTTGTAACTTGGTGTTTTCCTGAAAACCCTTTGGGGATTATTCATTAGAGGTTGTATAGTGCCTAGATCTGTATTAGATCTATCTTTTGAGGCATATATCAACACATGATATTTTGTGTATTCATTTGTTGTAGCAATTCTTTTAAAACTGCACTGTAGCAGTGTTTCCAGAATTTTGATATAGTAGCAACACCTCTTATTGAGGGTTTTATCCATAGGAGGCTTGTTCTATCTTGTATTATGGTTTGTGGCCCATTATTTTACACATATATTCTTCTGTTATGATGAATGGAAGGTCTCCATATTGGTCTCTTGCTTTTATGTAATTTTTTACACTGATATTCCATGGTTTTGCACTATATTCCTTCTTTTCCCATTTGGGAATATTACAGTGGTATTGGAGCATAATATTGGCACAACCTGTGCATCTTGAAAAGCCAATATGTCATCTAAAGAAGGAGATCCTCTTACTGATAGAGAGAATAGGTATCAAAGAAGAAGACACTGGAATTTTGACTATACAAATGATAAAGAAGACAAGGGTAAAACCCCTTTATCAGGAGGATAAGATGAAGAGAAGGAGTTTCCTAAGATACTTCTCAAAGATATGCAATACATTGATAGAGAAATAAGGGATATGAGAATGGATAAATACAAGGAATCCCCTAAGGGATTTCAACATGGTGAAGGCTCCGACATTTCTCATAATTGGAGTGATCAACCAGTACAACAACAACAAGTTTCCCAATGCTCTACAATGCCTACATTCTTAGCAGTGGGAAATGAAGGGTTTCAAGAACAAGAAACTCTTGAAGACTATTTCATGGAGTATGAGTCTCAATCTTAGAGATTCAAGGACCACTTGAGTTTTCAATAACTTTTTCAAATCAAGGAAAATAGGATACCTAGGCATCATAATAGAGGTGGAGGATTCATTCAAAATCATGATCTACACTGCACTATGGGAATATTTTTCTTACCCAACTTTGATGGGTCATGTAAATTCACTGCCAAATCATAGGTAGAGAAGCTTGAAATCTACTTCCAGTTGAACAAAGTTACGGATATGGAGGCCATTAAGATAGCAGTGCTGCACCTGGATGGTGAATTACATGATTGGTGGTTCCATGGCTTGTCTACATTGGGACATGCCAATGTGACTGCATATTCAGAGTTCACAAGGAGGTTGGTGGAGAGGTTTGACAGAAGAGATCCTGAAGCACCATTCATGGGGCTTGCAAAGCTTAAACAATCAAGTAATCCAAAAACTCATATTTTTGAGTTTTTAAAACTTTATGTTATGGTTCCTGATTTATCTGCTGCAAGAAGGGTCTACATGTTTGTTTATGAGTTAGAAGAACCTCTTCATGGGTTGGTTAAGTCTACCAAGCCCACTACCCTTCAAGATGCCATTGAAAGAGATAGAGATTTACACTATGCCTTGACAAAATAAAAGGCAACATTTCAACAAAAGCCCTCTTTTCCATCAAAGGGAAAAGATGAGAAGGCTCCTCTTCCAAAGGAGAGCCAAAATAAAAAACCTCTTGATGATGATGTCTGAAGAGATTTCAAGAGAAGGAAGCTTTGCTTCACATGCCAAGAATCATGGGCACCCGGACATAGATGTGCAGCAGGAAAGGCACACTATATATAGGTCTTCTCAAATGATGAGGAGGAAGAAGAAGATGAACCGAGAAGAGATCACAACACTGACACAACAGGAGATGAACCGACACCATCAGGAGATGGGAATGAGGCGTTTGATCCAATTGGAGGGGCTCTTGCATCATTGAGAGGAGTACCTAAGTACTTCACCTTGAGGGTTCGAGGTTCCATATTAGATTATAGGGTTTATGTTTTGTTTGACAGTGGGGCTACCCACAATTTTATTGATGCCCAACTAGTGCAGAGGAGGGCAATACCCATTGCTGATTTTGAGGGATTTTCTGTTTTGGTCCCAGGAGATAGAACTATGCAATGCATGCATTATGTTCCATCCTTATCTGTCACCATGGGGACATATACATTGACTGATCATTTCTTTATGGTTGACATACCTGACACCAATGTGATATTGGGTGTGTTGTGGTTGATTACTTTGGGGAAAGTCACCACAGATTGGGAGAATTTGCATATGGAATGGGTGGATAGAAAGAGTGGTAAAAATCAGATGATTAAGGGCATGCACACATATCGCTCACATACAACTTCCACATAGAAATTAGAGATGGATTTACGTAGTGGAAGCAAGGACCTAATAGTACCATATATTATTCACATGACTTTGGCCCATGGGACATTATTATTTTGTGGCAAACCACCTGGGAAGCCACCTGATCCAGATTTGGTGAGACATGTCTCACATCATGGTGCACCATTCATAGATCCAAGAGGAATAGGAGCATTAGAAGGCCATGATACAACACTGAGTGTCTTGGGTAGACTCAAGGAGGGGGGAGACATTCTCCCAACATCATCATTACCCACTCTCATTTCAGATTTTGCACTGTGGGAGGAGTAACATAGGAAGGATAGTAGCCTTCCAACATGTACCTTTGGCATGGGAGATGTCAAAGAGAAGGGCAGCCATATGACATATGTTCTTTGTGATAGATCATCAGCGCTGTCGCTATGGAGGATAGATCCATATTGGAAATCCCAACTATTAGTGGATCATTCCAAGGATATTTTTACATGCATGATACTTGATGACCAGCTACATGAAGAGGGCTATTGAGTCCAAAATGAGGTCATTTATTATCATGGTAGGATATTCTTATCTAGAGCCTCCAATATCAAGGAGAAGTTGCTACAAAGAGCTCATGAAGAATTGATCTTCAGCCATACTTTTCCCATGAAAGCCTACAACACCATCATGGAGGGTTATACTTGGGAAGGCTTTGAAGAGGAACTATATTAGCAATTTCAAATATGAATGGACCATGTGGAGATGGGAGAGATATATAACTCAATGAATGAGTTATCACAACCACCTCTTTCCTATTTTGGAATGAGAAGGGATCTATCTATGGACCACTCCATTTATATGAGCATAAATTTTGGTAAGGAACATGCTTATGTACATAATGTTTCATTTGATAATTATTTTCATTCCTTTACCATGTATATGCAGGAAATTTCTCCAAGGAGGAGAATTCTTCCATATAAAATTCATGGCCAACTTTGGGCCATAAACATTTTTGAACATGGCCACTCCCTTGGAGGATATAGGGAGATGTTGTATCACTATGGGTGAACTCCAAAGGCACCAAACATTTCTCACCTTTTCAGCCATTGTGAGAAAATTTGGGCAGCAATTAAGTGGTGGGGAAACCACTTACCATACCATTATCTAATGCAGTCAGGAGATATACTACACTAGTTCCACATGTGGGACTATGACCCTCCTCCATTTTTACATATTTTTGTTTGTATGTACTTGGTTTTAATCCCATACATTGATGATGTTTTTATTCTTTTTCTGGGAATGATTGAAGGGAGTATGGGAGGATTGTCTGTGCCCTATGGGAGAGAGATTCTCCATGTTCATTATGCTACATGTTTCAGGGAGAACATTGGGAAAACCATGTTTGTTTCATTGGATCTATTGCTTCCTTGTGGGATGGATCATTTGCATCTCATGAGAACTTTGGGGGAGAATTTCATGGAAGGATGGATTGGGAGACACTTAGATTATGAGGGAAGATTATCACATGATGGTGTCACCAATGTTGGAGGATAAGAGTTGCAACACTCACCTTATTAGTTTCTTGAGAACAAGCAACATTTGGGAAGGGAGGACTGTAATATTCCCAATTAGCCATGAGCTAGTTGGAATATTAAATTTTTCTTTTGATTTCTGTTTAATGAATAAAAGGACAATGGAGGTCCATAAGTCTCCTTAATAATGAATAAATCAATGCAAATGTGAAAAGAATACATCTTGGCAGCTTATTTGAGCACCCTTAGGTGCGAAAAGGTGCTGGAACATCTTGACTTGATCAACTTTGACCAAATCAACATCATTGTCATGGAGGAGTGGCAATCAATGAGGGACAATGCGGTTTTAGATGGAGACACCTTACATGGAAGTAGGGTCATAAATGAATGGGGCTTAAGGTTTGGAAGCTCATATATTATAAAAGGAAGAGGATGGTAGCCATATTCATTCATGTTGATGTATTTTATGTTTCTGAATATATGGTCTGTTTAGACATATAGCTTTCTTTGGATGTTTAGCTAAGATTGCAAGTGCTATTTAGAACTGGGTGTTCTTGATCGGGAATCCCACCTCTTTCATTGAGTAGATATTGGAAGAGTATTTTACTTCACTTCCACATTCAGGCTTAAGTCCAAGCTTCATCTTAGATCTACAGTGTAGATCCTGTTGAGGGTTGAGTTGTTTTGCAGGTTGCAGTAGTGGAGACCACATTTGGGTCACTTTAGTGCTTATTTTTAGTGGAGAAGGGTTTCTTTCCATTGGGAGGATAGTAAGAAAGGCCCTTGTGTTTATTTTCATATCTTGGCATTAGGCCACATATTTATTTGCCCCTACAGTGCAGTTTCAGTCCAGATCCGTGTTATTTTGAGGGAGGAGTTGCAGGGTGATTTCAGCACACCATTTGGGGAGGATGTTTTCTAGAGAAGGGATCAGCCTTTCATCTAGGAGATCCATTGGATGAGGCTGCACTATTTTTTATATAATATCAGCCACACTTTCCAGATATATATGTTTTAGTGAATCTTTAGACCTAAGGCTTTGATTCAGATCTTATATCTTGGTGTTTTGCTGAAAACACTTTGGGGATTCTTCATTGGAGGTTTTATAGTGCCTAGATCTGTATTAGATCTATATTTTGAGGCATATATCAACCCATGATATTTTTTGTATTAATTTTCTATAGCAGTGCTTTTAAAACTGCACTGTAGCAATGTTTCTGACATTTTTATATAGTAGCAACACATCTTATTGAGGGTTTTTTCCATTGGAGGCTTGTTCTATCTTGTATTACGGTTTCTGGCCCATTATTTTACACATATACGTTGCTATTATGATGAATGGAAGGTCTTCATATTGGTATCTTGCTTTTATGTAATGTTTTACACTGTTATTCCATGGTTTTGCACTATATTCCTGTTTTTCCCATTTGGGAATATTACACCTATTGACTGCTTAAGGTTTCTTATTTCTGCTTTCTGCTCTATTTGTTCTTCCTCTTGTTGTATCTCAGCATCTTCAAAGTTTCCAATCATTTTCATGAACTGATTTATATGTTCATCATCATCAAACACCTGCCAATATTTCACATTGCCAGGGATATAAGGTCTATGTCTAATTTCAGTTTCATACCATAGCCTTGGATTTATTGGAGGTTTGAAGGTGCTGGCTACAATTTCTAAAGAATATTCCAATATATTCTCCTCCCTTAGAATAAACTGAAGATTGAATGCTTCAAAATAGTTTTCTATCAGATCCCAAACTTCATTCCTATATGATCATAACCTCAGATGCTTGGTTTGACAATGATTTTTAATCTCCCTTATTATCAATTCAGAGTCACCAAAAATTGAAATACATTGAACTCCCATCTATTTAGAAACTTGAAGGCTTGATATTAAGGCCTCATACTCAGCCACATTGTTTGTTGAATCAAATTATAGTTTAAAAGAGAAAGGCATGAGGTTACCTTCTGGTGATATCAAAACGAATCCATCACCTGCCCCTTCCATGGAGTAGGAACCATCAAAGTAGCACTTCCAAATATTCCTTGAGTGCAGCTCATTATTTACAACTACTGAAGAGATCTTCTTCCCTATGTCTTCAACAAATTTTGCATCTTCATCCAGCATGAAACAAGAAATAGCTTATATTTCTTTACTATAAATGGGGGAATTTCGTGCATATTTCTTGGAGGTCGTCTTCAAAAACCTTGTTTCCTTGTACAATCTCCTTTATTTACCATTAAAAAATGGGATGATAGCATAAGTGAAATCTAATTTTAGAACACCTCCCAACTTTTCTCCCCAAGATCTTGACAGGGGCATTCCAAACCTGGCTGGGATGTTAGCAACCATTGCATCCATGACTATACTCTTTGCTGGGATTTGTGGCAACGAAACTGCCACATATTTAATTAACCCAACACATTTCACCCTTTTGGAATCAAATAAATACATATCCCTATAAAGTTTAGTAATCTACATGTTTAGTTCCTTCATAACAGACAATGTCATGAGGTTATCAGATGCTCCTGAGTCCAGTATGCAGTTATGTAGAGTAAAAACATGAAGCAACAAAGAAATATAGAAGGGTGGAACAGAAGGATCTACTTCCTCTACATGAGGACCAAAGGTGACCATTGGATTTTCTTCTTGTAAGTTCATTGTGTCACTTATATCTTCCACCTGTGTGAGATTAATAAATTCTAAAATTTCTTTCTTGTAAGTTGGTATTTTAGCTAATTCTAGAAGAGGTACCTGAATTTTAACCTTCTCCAACTCTTTTGCCAAACTGAAAGCATGAGTTTTCTTAACATTCTTTTTAGGCTCGTATTCACTCTTTCTAGAATTTTCTGCTTGTTCGGGTACAAGAACAACTCTCTCCAAAATGTTAGTGTCAACTGATTTGTTCTGGGAAGATTCGCCCTACTGCACATTTTCTCTATTAAGTGAATTTACAGGTTGTTTCCCATTACTGACATATTTCGCACGGTATTTTTGTTGTGGAGTCGACATTGGAGGAGGAATGGAACCTTGTTGTTCACCTTCATTATCTTTCACTCTAGATCTCTTTATAGAACTCAAATCATACTTTTTATGCAACTCAACTTGCATGAAATCTGTGAATTTCCTACAGTATTCATCCATTTCATCTTGATCAAAAGATACTTTAGCTTCAATATATTCTCCCTCACAATCTTCCTTTTCTTCCTCTTCTATTGTATACATAGCAGATACCTGATCCTCGACCTCCCTTTGGTCATCTTCTGCTGGCTCTGCGGCTGTTGATTCTATATACAACGGTTCTTGAACCTGGTCTTGATCTCTTCTTTCCCTCTACAAAATTTGCAGGGGATGTATTATGAATTGAGGGTTGAACCCCCCTTGGTTTTGTTGTACTTGTCTTTGGGAGTTTTTATTTTCCAACTCCATCTTAGCTAGCTTATTTGTCAAATTTTTCATCACCTTTGTCATATCTTCAATTATTAGATCTTGTGATGATTCTTATTTTGCTTTCCCCTTCTCTTGGACTAGTTGTTTCCCTTTCTCCTTTCCAACTGCAGTCATATTAGCTTCGATCTCTAAAGCATCTGCTTGTATATACTCAAGAGTAGGGGCTCTTCTCTCTCTCAATGTAAAGCTAAAATCAGCTTCAAAATCCACAACAAAAACTACCTTTGCTCCTACAAGGGGGGTGCTTCATCTCTATAGGTAAACTATTGTGCAATTTGTTGAATATTTTTACAAACTCAGAAATGTTGTCATTAGGCCTTCTTTTAATTGCATTAAACTCTGTCAATGAGTAACCATGATCTCTCTTTTCTCCCCATCTCTAAGTGAATTGAGCCTCTAACTCTTCCCAATTACTTATTGAACCATTTGGTAAACCTTTGAACCATTTTATAGCCTCTCCATCTAGAGATTGCACAAATAGTCTCATCACAACATCAAGATGTTCTATATTAAAATTCTTAGAAAAAGTGAAAAACAAGGGTAAATTTTGTTTTCCAGTTACTTCATCTTCTCCAGTGAAACGAAGAAGTAATTTGAGGTATTCTTGAGGCATGGAATTCATTGGTTGTACAAGATTTAGTGGAGCATAAATGTTCAACAAAAAGGTTGGTGTTTCCATATTTACACCTTGGTTAATTGTTCCTTGGGTAGTTGAGGTTGATGGACTTGCTGTGAAAGTGAATGAAGGTGGAGGAAAAAATGATATGGGAGTGGGTTGATGAACTATGGTAGAAGAACCAACAACTATATTTGGTTTAGCTTGAGTGAAGGTAAAAGAAACAGACTCGAAAGAATGTTCTTATAACTTAGGTTCTTGAAAATGAATGGGTGTGGAAGGAGAAGCTTGTTCCAAGAAAGAGAGTTAATTGGAAATATATTCAAACAAATGGTTATGAGAATTGCTGCCAGGAACAGACAATGTAGGATCAAATGTTGAATGAGTTTCAATTTTCTGAGATTTTTTAGAAACCAATATTTCTAGATTTGGAAAAGTAGGGACTATCTGCTGCGAGGTATCTTCCCTCGTGTGAGGCCTTTTGAAAGCCATAATTTTGAAAATAACAAACACAACCCAAATATTTCCTCCTCATTGAACAACCAAATGAAACAATGTGAAAAACTCAGGGAAAATAAACTTTGTTTCTTCGTCCTCGACAACGACACTAGAAAATGTTGTATCTCAAGAAAAAATCCCTTAGCGGTGGTAAGAAATTAGGGCTTAAGACATTTTATAAATGTATGTCACAGTTAAAATATCAAATGATCTTTTTTTAACACCTTTGGAATTTAATTACTTAATACCCTCAATAATATGATATAATTAAAGCCTTCACAATGCCATAAACTGTTGATATTTGAATGAAATGAAAATAAGAACTGTAAGGGAAACTCAAAATGATATGATGAGAAACATAATCTATCACTTTTAAGTTTCAAAGGAAATTCATGTAGAGAGAGGAAAATTGAAATAATATGTTGTAAACACAAAATCTATTACTTTAAAGTTTCATCAGGATTTTATGAAGAGAGAAGAGATGAAGTGAAGGAGTGCATATTAAGGTTATTTAACTTCAATTCATTCAAAGAGGAATAAACACAGAACAAAACTGGAAAGACATGTCAACATCAACAGGTGTAGGAAACTTGATCTTCTTTCATTAATTTCTCAGAAAATTCAGTACTAAACTAACATTCATCCAGAGGTCCAAACTTGGAACCTCTTTTGTTTATTTCTAACTACTTAAATACATAAAAGTATTTCATAACTACTGAACTTCTTGAAACTACTCGACTACCTAAACTGTTAAGATTAATTATGCAATCATATTGAGAAAACAAATTAAAATTTGAAATATTATTCATTTTGCTAAATCTGATGTTGCTGATGCATCCTTGCGATGTGTTGAGTTGTCCTTTTTGGTTATGATGCAGTAGCTACACATTTCTGTGACGATGCCTCAGTGCCTGACTTGACCCAGCTATCATGCTTCCAAGAGTGCCACTATACATTCTTTTGTCCGACTCTGCCTATGCCTCTGTGCTTCAAACAATGTTATCATGTCCCCTTTTGTTCGTGCCTGCAGCGTTCCACCTTCTCTCGCATTTTGGTGTTTCACCAGATTTACATTATAATCCTATTTTCTTCCTCTGATGCAGTTTAACACAATAAATTCCTTACCTACGGATTTGAAAACCTTTGGAGTTCACTTTTGAAACCACATCGCATCCGCCCGCACATCGCACTTCATATTTCGTTGTTTTTAACTTTTCTTTAGCACTTATCTTCTAAGACTTGTGATATGCGTTATGCAATCGGGTCCCACCTGGAATCACACATTTCACTTTAGTGACTTTAACATGAATAATTTGCACTATATTTTAAAACTTGTGATTTGTGAATGCAATTGGGTCCCACCGTCCTCGCATATCGCACTTCGGTGAATTTAACTCTTACCTCTACACTTATTCGTTAAAAATTGCGGTTTGCGATTTGCTATCAAGCCCCACCGCATCGCATACCACACTTCGGTGATTATAACTCAAACCCTTTGCACTTAACTTTTAAAACTTGCGATGTGCAGTATGCGTGCTAGGGCCATGTCATCACATATCGCACTTCGATGAATTTAACATTTACCTCTGCACTTATTCCTTAAAACTCACGATTTGCGATCTGTGATTTAATATCTTCCATCCATCCCTCCACTTCAGTTTTGCGCTTTGATCCCAACTGTATTTTTTTACCTTTGCGCCTCCTCGAAAACCCTTAAGTGTCTATGGGAAATATGCCATTTCTCTGCCTTCTCTGATTTGAAAGTAAAGGGTGTGGGCTCCAACTATCACCATGTAATATCTTCATTGAAACCTGAAACAAATTGTGGGGGCACTTAAGTGGTTTTTGGAGTTTGAAGAGAGTGTTCCCATAGTTTATGTCAGTCGTCGATTTGCAGGTGAGCGGATTTAATGAGACATCTTCCAGGGCCACTCCTTGGTATAAATCTTGTGCAATTTGTGCTCCCGAGTTGCCATTGGATCTAGGCACAATTTGAACTGTTCTGCACGTGAACAAGCCCAACTCAACCCAACTTCACATATCATCGCGTAATGTTAATGTACCAACATATAAATCAAAATTCTTCTTTAATATACAAAATTTTACCTTTTCTAACATATATGATTTTTTGGTGTTTTGAAAAATATTTCAAAGGTAAATTCAAATGAGCCACAACACTCATGAAGATAGTGAACATGCATAGAAATTATTAGGCTAAAATATTACCATAAGCCTTGTGGGCATAGCAAACCACTTGGAGGAACAACATGGGACATACACCATATGAGCTGGTATACGGGAAACAAGTATTTTTGCCGATAGAATTCCAGATCAAGACCTTTAGGACTACAGTCCAGTTGGGACTAGACCTCTCTAAAGCACAACAAAAACGTCTCCTATAGCTGAATTAGTTAGATTAATTTCAAAGGGTTGTTGTTCAACAGAACATATTGGTTCAACAACAACGCAAAAATTGGCATGACAAATCCATCCGAAAGAATCAGTTCCAACTAGGTGATTGGGTACTCCTTTACGATTCCAAATTTAAATATTTTAAAGGGAAATTCCATAATTGCTAGATGGGACCTTATGAGGTGGTCAAAGTTTTTGAAAATGAAGCAGTAGAAATAAAAACTATTGATGGACGAAATTTAGTGTTCCTTGTGAATGGGCATAGATTAAAGGTATATTTTTAGCCTCTCACTAAAGGAAATTTTATGCAATAAGACCAACAACAATCAGAGAAGGAGATGGTAGGTGGCAACGTGAACCTATTGAAAATATGATTCTTTCTTTTCCAAAAGAAAAATATAATAAAAACAAAAAAAAAAATGACGAAAATAAAAACAAAAAAAAATATTGTTTTCCCCCTGCAATTATGAAAATCATTTAACTGGCATGATTGCAGAAGGATCAACCTGAAAACCATCATATTGGCATGGAGATAAAAATTTCAATAAAAAGGGAATGTTGTTTGATTTCTAGATATGTTGGATGTCACCAAGAAGAAGCAGGTTCAAATCGAAACCAAGCCCTTACCCAAGTTTGGGGTAGCTAGCATGGAATTTTTATCCAAACAACGCTCAATTCCCACTATATTTACTTTTTCCGACACCAGTGCGGGCATATTTCAAAGGTAAATTCTTCTTCTATTTCCCATTTCATAATTTCCTCCTATTTTTCTTATAATCCCACAATGAATTACCCTCCTTTTTCTTCTAAGGAAACTATCCCTATCTTATTTCGTACTTCCCTCTTTTTCCCTTGAATTTCCCCCCCAAAGTCCCTTTTTCATTTATCCCTCTTGGCAGTTTCATTCTTAGAATCACTGCCATAATATTCCTTCCCATTCTGAAAATTATCCTTTCTCACTTCTTTTTTACCTCATGGATCAATTACAAGATATGATATGAAATTTTAAGTCACATCGGAAGGCATACTTGACACCAAAGAATGGTGAATAAAACTTTCCTTGTATAATCAGGAAAATATTTTTTTTCTAGCTAATGAATTGTATTATATCAGAACTTATCTTTGTCCCTTTCTTTCCTCAATGTTACAGAGATCCCTGATGTAGGCACATTACAGTGCAAGAACGTCTGAATGTAAGCACGTTCCAGTGTAGACACATTGCAGTGGAGGCAGAACAGTGCAAGGATGTCTCAGTGCAAGCACATTTCAGTGTAGGCACATTGCGGTGCAGGCAGAATTAGTGCAAGAAGGTTTGTTGTAGGCATGATCAGTGCAGGCATGTGCCTGATGGTGAAAACACATGCAAGGATGATTAATCTATTGAAGGGATGTCTGATGCAAAAAATGTGCATTAGAAATTTTATCTATTAATATTTTTACAGATAGAAGACTGCCCCGTGAATGGACCATAGCATCTAATTATTTCAATTATGGTTAAGACTTTTCTTTGTCATTTACTAATGTAGGAAGAAATTATTTTAAGTACAAGATATTTTAGGTCATGAAGTCTTATCTTTTTAATGGGTAGTGAAGTACACCTTATGTGAAATTAATAAGCAAATGTGGGATAGTACAAACCCGTCTAAAACCCAACACTTACCTCTTTTTGAAAATATTTTGCATCACCTATCAATAATTGCTTTACCTCATAACTCAACAGTTCATGACCGTTACCTCCACCTTTTCCAATCATCATCGCTTACCTATACTAGAATGATTCATGTGTACATTAGTCCCAAAGGAATGATGATGAAGCATGATATGATGGAAGAGGCCAAGAAGGCGGTGGGCGAACAACTCCATCATCATAAAATCCTTGACAGCCCCTTGAGCTCCTCCATGTGATTTTTTTATTAACATAGAGTTGGGGAAGATTCAGAAAGAGATGGCACCTGTGAGAAATGAACCGTCTTCTGTGAAGGAAATTGAGCAGACAACTAAGTATTAGAATAGGCTTGCACTATTGCAAGAATCGAGATTTCTCCCATTTTTGCAAAAAATCGATGGATTCGATACAACGATGGCATTGGAATTTTCAAGGACGTTTGAGGAAGGCTACGAGCCTATCGACCATGGGAGAAAAATGGCTCAAAAAGGAGAAAATAGAGAATAAAAGGTGGCATAGATTTGTGGTCTACCAAAATTTGAACGTTGATTGGAAGAAGGGGCTTCCATGTAACGCCATAATTAGGAAACGGTAAGACCTCCTGTACATACTGCAAAAATTTCTTACTTATGAGGGATGTTGTTCATTAACATTCCTCTACCATATCAACTTTTTGTTGCACTTTGAGTCAGGTAAACTCATTAATTTTCCCTACTTCCTACTCATAAGTTTGGAAAAGATGGCGAAAGGTGTTCAACAAGGGAAGGTGAGTCAGGTCACATGCAAACTATACCATCATGGGTTGATTGCGATTCTGGTTAAGAAGGAGCTAGAGGCCAAAGGAATGACCTAGAAGGTATTTTTGAAAGAAATCCAGGGGAAACGTATAGGAAAATCATCCAAGAAGAAGAATGCAGATCAGAAAAGAACATTAGAAGCTCTGACGTCGCACCCTACCAAGACAAAAAGCGATA
Organism: Pinus albicaulis; assembly: GCA_034641835.2. Taxonomy (NCBI): domain Eukaryota; kingdom Viridiplantae; phylum Streptophyta; class Pinopsida; order Pinales; family Pinaceae; genus Pinus; species Pinus albicaulis. The sequence goes on from CM076575.1 coordinate 1,314,325,089, forward strand.
AAACTCCAGTGCAAGTAATGGAGCACCCTGTCAAAGTCACTCCATCCACAGTAAGAAGAATGAATTGGAACTCAATGAAGAGAGGGACTGCCTCTTTGAGGACGAGTAACAATCAGTCTAGCTCCCTGATTTTTTTGGATGAGTCACCACCCGCTTCACCTGGAGCTCATAATCTCTTAGTTATTACAGAGGCAACAACCCATACTAAGGATAATGAGGCTCATGCAGAGAAGGAGGATGACATACCCTTTTCAACCCTCCTTCATATATTAAAGAAAAGGAAAGTGATATCGAGTGCAAGCAAGGAACCGATAGAGGGTCAAGATGACAAGGCACATCGTGTTGAAACCCTCGATAATTTCGAGGAACAGGGTACTGAAACCCCTGATGAGATAAATAAACAGGGTACTGAAACCACTAAGGATATAAGGGCATAGGGTATTGATGCCCTTGGTGAAATGGATGTGGAGGATACTGCGATTCTGGGTGATATCGAACTTCCAGGCATTGAAACCCCAGATGAAATTGAAATATAGAAATCGGGTGACCAAGATTACATTGACCACGACAATGATGGTACATTTTTAGATTCAGTTGCAGAGAAGATACTTGCACAAGATGAGTTGGAAACAGAGAAAAATACCATATATCTGAGTAATCATATAGAAGGACTTGAACGGAAAATTCATGACCTGGAAACATTGAACCAAGCCCTGAAGGATTAGGACATAACGCAGAAACAAGGCAAAGTAGAATTGACAAAAGAAGTTAGAGAGAAAAAATTACAGGTCAGGGTATGGAAGTTTCGGGCTTTGAAGTTCTATAAAAGGCTTAAAAATGTGACCCAATAGCTTAAGAAGGCTCGAGGAAAAAAAGTAAGGACAGTGGAAGTAGGGTTCAGTATACAAGTCCAGCACTAAAAGGGAGACTTCCCATTTTTGAATTTTTGTAGCAGGCAAAGGTTGTGTGAGGAAACACAAAAAATTAGGGATGGGAGGATGTTAGTAGGTGAAAATTCCTCATTTCTAACCCCTTTTCTACCTTAAAATCATGATCATAAACCTTTGTTTTATCCTCATAAACTTCCTTATACCTGCACTAGTCCAAGAATCTTGTCCTATCCCTACACTAGTTTTATATTTCATACTTAAGTTTTAGTAAGTACTTAATTAAGAATTTTTAAATAGATTTTATGCCTTTTATATTCTTGCAAATAATATTTCTCTTCCTAAATTATTTTGATAAGAAAGCATATTAATCTCGAATCAACATGGTATAGTGCAGACAGATTCCTGCACCATTGGCAGCTGACCACTCCTAGACTTTCGCAAACGATCGTTACCTAACACGAGATTTTTGTTCTAGCTCGACTCATTTAGTTGTGGTCATCTTAAGTGGAATTCGGAGTAGAGGATAATCAAGGATATGGCTAAAGATTTGGATCGACTACCAACGAATATTTTAGTGTTTTATTATAGTCGGCTTATTTTGTAATGCTGGTTGTTATTTCGTTCAAGCTGAAAGGCGGGAATTAGAATGACAGTATGTAATTTTTTTATGGACAAGGCCAAAGGGGTTTTATAAATATAGGTTTGAGATAGAAAATTAGGGAGCGATAGCCATGCTACTGTAAGTCTGGAAAATTTGTAACTTTGTGTTGTCGCCCTGGTTCTGGGTTGGATCTGTACTTATAATGTATTTTTGTTGAATCGAATTAATATAAGGAGCTACAACATGTTGTTTAAATTTTTCATTTTGATGTGTCACTGGTGCATCTCTGAGCACTGAATCTTTACATTTCCTAAAATGGGAAACGAGCTGGTTGGCTAGGGGCCAACCAACCCAGCTCGTTTTCCCTCTCGTAATTTTGTTCAGTCAAATGTGTGCATGTTGATTTTATTTATGCAAGGTGTGGATTGAGTTTATAATTCATTTCTTCATAATAATTTTGGTTTCGTTTCCTTGACAGTCAAGTGTGATGGATCCGTGGTGTTTTTAATAATTACAGTTCGATTTACTTTCATACATTTCCGTTTTTATGAATCTTAGTTGATTTCCACCTGCAGTAGTGCAAGCACATTCTTGCACTAGTGCTCTTATAACTTCTGCAACTTAGTTTTTCAGTTCATCATATCAAGATTGTTTCATTTCTTTCCTTTGCAATAATTTGATTCATTTCCGCAAGTGAATGTTCATTAGTAAATAGAAGTCTTTTCAATGCCAAGAGTTAAATCCTAGGAATTAAAATATGTCTGATTAAATGATAAACAAATGATGTTACAACACATCAATATTTTCCTGCAATTCATATTTCTAAAAGGAAAGAATTAAAATGCAAATCTGAAAAATTAAACTGAACCTTTCTGAGTTAATAAAGATTAGACGTAGATATGGTTTATGTGAGTAACTATCGCAGGTATAAAAGCTTGTTGTCATGCTTGAGTTATTTCTTTCATTCCATTGAAGAAAGAGTGCTTTAACTTTAAAAAATTATTTATTTCAAAGTTATTTTCACTGCAAGATTCAATTTGGTTGAAGCATTATTTTTAGTGTGCAAGTTATTTCAAAATTCTAATTCACCTTTGCAAATTTCTTTCATAGATTAACACGCTTTTTCTTTTCTCGAAAGTAATTGGAAAAATTGGTGCAGGAATCTCTGTTCCAGTATAGGAACCAAAATCCTGTTACAAGAACAGAGTGCTCAAATACTGAAGCTTCGCGCCCTTTCACAAAGACATAAATATCCAGTGCAAGTGAAAAATATACTTCCCACACCTAAGTACTGTACCTGTACTGGTGCAAGCATATTTCAGGAGTACAGGAATAACAACTTGGTGTAGGAAGGAAAATCCTTAAGAAGGCAGATATTTCCAAGGGCCCACTTGTGAACCTGCCAATACCCATACTGGAGATAAACATAGAATTTAATTTTAGCAATCAAGTTTTTTTACAGCAAGTGCTAAAGTTACTTTAATTGATTTCTTCGAAAAGTACTTTCTTTCACATTCTGACACTAGAAATTATTTGGGTAAATTGTTGTGTGATATTTATTTTCAATTCTTCAAGACCTTGATTTGAGAAGTAGGAACAGATAGGAAAGGTTCATACCACTTTTGGCATTTCTTATGGTTCTTCTCTAATTTTACAAGCCTCGGGTTGGAAATTAAGTGTTGAAAGGATTTTTCTTAATTGTGATTCCCGCACCCAACGGCTAGTCAGGTCGGGACAGGTCGTGTCGTGTGAGGGCACCTAAGGAATGTGTCTGGGTCAGGTCGTGTGAGGGTGCCCAAGGAAACGTGTTCAAGCAGGTCGGGTCCGGTCTAGTCTGGCCATGCCATGTGAGGCCGCCCCAAGAAATACGTTTGGGTGGGTCGAGTTGGGTCGTGTCATGTGAGGGTGCCCAAGGAAATAGGTTCGAGTGGGTTGGGTCAAGTCAGGTCATGTCGTGTGAGGGTGCCCCAGATTTGGGCAGGTCTATTCAGGTTGTGTCGTGTGAGGGCGCCCAAGGAAATGTATTTGGGCAGGTTGAGCTGGGTCAAGTCATGTGAGAGTGCCTAAGGAAATGCGTTCGGGTGGGCCGGGTTAGTTTGCGTCGGGTCGTGTGAGGGCGCCTAAGGAAACACGTTCGTGTGGGTCAGGTCGAGTCATGTGCGGGCACCTAAGGAAACATGTTTGGGCGGTTCAGGTCGGATCGTGATGTGTGAGGGCACCTAAGGAAACACGTTCGAGCGGGTCGGGTCATGTGAGGGCACCCAGGGAAATGCGTTCGGGTGGGTCGGGTCAGGTCGGTTTGTGTGAAGGCGCCCAGGGAAACACGTTCGGGTGGGTCAAGTCGGGTTGTGTGAGGGTTGCCATATAAAAAATGCTAAGTTATGACTGCATGTGTTCCTTGTACACGTTTGTGGGATCCATTTTCGGTTTTCTCCCTCGTTCCTTCGTTCAGGCAGGTCAGGTCATGCCGTGTGAGGGCGCCACAAGAAAAGCATTTGGGTCGGATTGTGTGAGGGCACCCAAGGAACATGCTCGGGTCAAGTCATGTCGGGTCATGTGAGGGCACCAAAGGAAATTAATTTGGGTGAGTCAGGTCAGGTTTGATCGGGTCGTTCCATGTGAGGCCGCCCAAGGAAACACGTTCGGGTTGTTCGGGTCGGGTTGTGTCATGTGAGGGTGCCCAAGGAAACACGTTTGGGCAGATTGGGTCGGATTAGGTCATGTCGTGTGAGGGAACCCATGAAAATGCATTCGAGCTGGTTAGGTTAGGTCATGCTACGTGAGGGCACCCAGGGAAACACGTTCGGGCAGGTTAGGTCAGGTCATGTCATGTGAGGGTGCCCAAGGAAACATGTTCAGGCGGGTCGGGTTGGTTTGGGTCGGGTCATGTGAGGGAACCAAAGGAAACGTGTTCGTTCGGGTTAGGTCGGGTCATGTGAGGGTTACTTATAAGGAAAGGCATTCAGGCTGGTTAGGGCGGGTTGGGTCGGGTCGTGTGAGGGCGCCCAGGGAAATGCGTTCAGGCGGGTCGGGTTGGGTTGGGTGGTGTGAGGGTGCCCAGGGAAACACGTTTGGGTGGGTCAGGTCATGCTGTGTGAGGGAACCATAAGAAACACATTTGGGTCAGATCGTGTGAGGTCATATAAAAAATGGCAAGTTGTGAAAACTCATGTGCCTTGTGCACATTCGTACGACCCATTTTCCGTTTTGTCCCTCATGCCTTCGACGTTTGGGTGGGTCAGGTTGTGCCGTACTATGAGGGTGCCCAAGGAAACATGTTCGGGAAGGTCGGGTCTGGTCGGGTTGGGTCAGGTCATGCGAGGGCGCCCAAGGAACACGTCTAGGCGGGTCAGAATGGGTCTGGTCGGGTCGTGTCGTGTGAGGATGCCCAAGGAAACGAGTCTGGGCAGGCCGGGTCAGGTCGTGTCGTGTGAGGGCCCCCAAGGAAACATGTTTGGAGTTGGCTCTAATACAAGGTTTTGGGTTAGCCAATGGTGAATTTCTAGTACATAAGTGTGTGATTTCAAATTTATCAATCATGCACAGGCCTGTAAAATTAAGGTATGGTAGACATTTTTTTTAGTGGATACAATTAGAGTTTGGTTGGAATTTTCTTGATTACAAATAATGTTAAACTACCTGCATCAATGTTTCTTTCCTTTATGAAACAACCAACATCAATTCCTTCTAAAAAAAACTCAAAATAGAAGCAAACAAGTCTCCATTCTTATCAAGTCATGTTGGGGCTCTAGGTAGCTGAATATAATCTATAAAAGAAAACACCTCAAACATTTCAGAATGAAGTATGAACAAAATGAACCATTACTTAGACTGCATTCTAAGTCAAGAAACCAAATTTATCAATGCAAGGATCTACAATCCCAGTTTTGTGTAGTCCGCTCCATCTAACATTATAAGCATACTAACCATTTACAAATGGAATACGTTGACATAAATTGAATATTCCTTGATTTGAGTTAATGATATGGAAATTTAGTACAACAAAAATGGGAATATGACAGACTCAAGGTAAGCTCTGTAATGGCAAATTTGAATTTCTTTCTTGATCTATTAATGGCAAGTTTTCGTGGTGCATCAATTATTTTTTTTTCTTTGAAATAAATTTTTCCTAAATGGTATCTTGAGGACTCCTCTAGAGCTACTCTACAGGTTGGTGGGTATCAGTGATCCAGGGTAAAATCTTAATACCCCTTAACCAAGACCTTTTACTTCGGCTGATAAATAGAATTGCATTTAATTAAGACGTTAAAGAAATGAAATGAACAATTGTAGCTGTAAATAAGAGGAACATAAATGAACAAGATCAGCAATAATAAGAACACGTCGTTTGATGACGGAGTTCGTCCAGGAGGGACTACATCTCTAGGCCTCAGTGTCAAGATGGTGTAGGCCGCTGCATTATGTGTTGTATGAAGAAGATGTACAGGGATGTGGTTCCCTATGACATACAAGGAAAAATTTCCCTCACGTAGGAGTGGCTTGACTTCTTTAAGAGATGTTCCACTGCAGAACTCTCATACATAAAGAAAGACTCCCATCAGTATGACCATAGCTGACATGTAGCAAATAAGAGTACCCAACCAATCCTGGAAAACAAGGGATCTCAACAATACACATAGAAATAAGAGCATCCCGCCAATGTGGCATAAAAGGGACTCATACATGACACAAATCCATAGCTGAAAGTACATCAATAACAACACAAAGTAAGATCCCACGACTCATGTATCAACCGGGATCTGCAAAACATAATGCATCTCAAAGAAAAATAAATAGAGAATTACATGGAATCCACATCATATACCTCATGCTACCATTTTCTGAAGGCTGAGCAACTTTGCGGCTGAATCTTAAAACACCATCAATCTTGTAGCGTCGAAAAAGGTGAAAATGACTGCTCACATGTGCAAATCTGACACCTTCATAATCCACTTCCAAAAGTGGCTGAAAAATCAAAAACTCAGATGCATAAATTGAGCACGCCATCAGACTCGTGGCATCGAGTAGTGCTGAAACGACATAAAATTTATCCCATTTGGAAAAAGTCAAAATTTCACCCTCCTGAAATTTGGCCTCAATCAAGGTTCCGCCTACCTCTTTTCTGGCTCATGGTTCCACTTGACCTGCAATAAAAAAATAATAACTTTGGAAATCCGTGCACGCTCCTCGGATTTCGTGCCCATGCTTGGCTGAAAAATAGCATTAAAACTCAGAAAATTCGTGCTCCATCTTCGTCCTCCTTGGCCTTCGCGCACTTACAAAATTCTCAATTTAAATAAAAATTGAGGGCGGACTTTACAAAGCCAAGTCCGTTGGCCTAGTGGTAAAATAGGCTATTTGTTAAGGAGAGGTCGGGGGATCAAATCCTGCCTCTCCAAAAATATGCACAACATGCGAATAAATAACACATTATTGTTTTTTTGGGGGTTGGGACCCGCATTGAAGTGCCCGCCCCCAACCATTCTATATTGTTAACGTTACACTGCTTATTACATATATATATATGTTTTAAAAAATCATTCGTTTTATGGTGGAGGCTCCGTAGCGTGGTGTCAGGAGTGGGTTGGGGCGGCAGAGTTGACAGCCCCGCCCCACCCTTATATGCATATATTACAATGTGTTCATTGGTTGGGCCGTGGAGAGAGCCGGCCCTTGTGGCTGGGTGGGTTCAATTCCCGCCGGCCCATAATATCGTGCCATGTATATGTAGAGGAGGGGGTCGACAAGGTTTGACCACCTGTCGCCCCTTTTTTTATATCATTCTTGTTTAATACAAACAAACTGGTCATCTTTGAAAATTCGGTTTTGGACCGTAGGAGTCATTTTAACCAGGCGCAAATTTAGCCCAGAATCTGGCCTGAGCTTGCTGGAACCCGATGGCTGGGTTTGGTCCAATTTGCATCCTCTTTAAGACTGCCTAGTCACCAAGTCAAACCAAAACTTTGACCGCTTATAACTTCCTCATACGGACTCAGAATTGAGTGTCGTCTGCGCCGTTGGAATCAGAAAGACGAGATCTACAACATGAACCTAGTTCGAGAATATTTTGAACGCTTTGATTTTTGAGCCTTTTACTCAGGCCACTTGTACCTATACCTGATTAATCCACCTGGATCAATCCTCCCCACTGAGGAGCTTTTGGTCCTCCAAAAGCATCAAGCTTTACGTATCATCAATTGTCTGCAAATATCATTGAAAGGCACATCCCCACATGACTCCTTCACCTGACGTACTTCGGAATCAAGATGCAAAGCCATCAAGCACAACTGCTACAATGCGATGTCTGAAAAGGCGCATCCCTTGAAGACTCCTTCATCTCACGTACTTCAGAATCAATATGTAAAGCCAACACTTGTAACTCCAGAAATGCAAATGTCTGAAAAGGCACATCCCTTAATGACTCCTTCACCTCACGTACTTCGGAATCAAGATGCAAAGCCAACACCTGCAACTGCGGAAATGCAAATGTCTGAAAAGGCACATCCCTTGAAGAATCCTTCACCTCACGTATTTCAGAATCAAGGTGCAAAGCCAACACCTGCAACTGCAGAAATGAAAATGTCTGAAAAGGAACATCCCTTAAAGACTCCTTCACTTTCGTCCTTCGGAATCAAAATGCCAACACCTACCTAAGCTGCAACGAACATTACATTCTCAATGTGACCAACAATGACCCAGATATTTCCATACTTGCCATGAGTTTATATCATGTACTCGATGGTCAAGCTTACAAAAAAAATGGAAATCATACCTCAACAAAATTACAAGACCAGACCTCATCGTTGCATTTCGAAGTGATGGAAAAACTCCTCATCACTTTTACATGAAAGAAATGCATCAAACGACTCATACAACATGACCAAAACATAAACGTCGTATCTCGAAGTGATGACAACACATCATCACTTTTTGCATAAAAGAGATCTAACACACGACTTATAAAACAAGGCCAAAAAAATGTCATGGTCGCTTAAACGAGTGATGGAAACACATCATCACTTTCATAATAAAAATGCGACAAATGACTTACAAGCGTGGCCATGACAAGCTTAACATCTCTAGAAAAAAACAATCTAGAAGAACCACTTCTCATTTATTAAAACAAGTGGATCATTTCCCTGTGGTGAACTTGCTTGTCGATCAGCTCTTTCAACTGGTGTATGCATGGGCTCTTTGGCTTTACGGCGCTGCTCTGGATGAAGTTTCCAGCATGTGGCTCTTTGGTGGCCACTTCGGTCGCAATGGGTGCAAAAGTTATTTTTCCTCCAAACCTGCTTAACTGATTTCTTTTCCTGTTGGGGAGAAGGCTTTTCGTGCCTCTTCCTCCTTTGTGCTTCCATCCTCTTCCAGCACTTAGAAATCACATGGTTATTTAAACCACAAAAATAATAAGTTTTACGATGCCATATTTTACGATTGTGGTTATCAACATTCTTATAGTCAAAATGCACTCTGGAATAATGAGACTTAGTATACCTTCTGTGGTGGTCTCTGGTGCCATCATGATGATGGGAGCTTGCCTCGGTTCCTTCACTGCAATGAGCACTACCGTGGAATGATAGCGAAGTGTCCCTATCATTCCTCTTCCTTGGAGAGTTCATCAGTATCTATTTTCCCTTGATGTCCTTCGAACATCCTTCACCATTGTACCCCAAACCTGCATAATGAGGTCGTTACACAACCTCCAAAGGTTCGGTTATGCCTTGGCCATGAATGCCAAGTCCTCCTCCTCTGTACCCCATTTTTGTGAGGAGTCTCATGCCGGTACCTGTGATGGGTATCTCCACACTTCCAACTGAAATGACATCATGTGAAGAAACTGAAGAAAAATCAACACTGTTTACCTTAGGTGTTGATTGCGAAACAGATGAAGAAAGTTGTTGTAAGCCTTCGTTGCGCTTCACTTCTATCACTACCTCTGACATGGCTTGTAGATGAAGCTACATCTGTTGCATATCCTCCTTCTCTTTCTGTAGGAATGCTTTTAAGGCATCATGATCTCTCTGAAGAGTTTCATTGTTGCGATTCAAATTTTCCCACGCCTTTGTCGTGGCTTGCAATTGAAGCTGCAATTGCTGCTTCTCCTCCTTCTCTTCATGTAGGAACACCTTCAATTCTTCGTTCTCTGCTGCTTGTTTTTCGTAAGCCTCGTATAGCATGTCTGCTTTCTCAGACACCCTGAGCTTGGTTTCATACATGTCCTTCACATTCTCCATGGCTCAAATTAGCAAACGTTCAATGTTCACGCCTGCAATCCAATCAGCAAGAATACCTGCTCTGATACCACTTGATCCAGGGTAAAATCTTAATACCCCTTAACCAAGACCTTTTACTTCGGCTGATAAATAGAATTGCATTTAATTAAGACATTAAAGAACTGAAATGAACAATTGTAGCTGTAAATAAGAGGAACATAAATGAACAAGATCAGCAATCATACGAACACGTCATTTGATGACGGAGTTCGTCCAGGAGGGACTACATCTCTGGGCCTCGGTGTCAAGATGGTGTAGGCCGCTGCATTATGTGTTTTATGAAGAAGATGTACATGGATGTGGTTCCCTATGACATACAAGGAAATATTTCCCTCACGCAAGAGTGGCTTGACTTCTTTAAGAGATGTTCCACTGCAGAACTCTCATACATAAAGAAAGACTCCTATCAATATGACCATAGCTGACATGTAGCAAATAAGAGTATCCTGCCAATCTTGGAAAACAAGGGATCTCAACAATACACATAGAAAATAAGAGCATCTCGCCAATGTGGCATAAAAGGGACTCATACATGACACAAATCCATAGCTGAAAGTACATCAATAACAACACAAAGTAAGATCCCACGACTCATGTATCAACCGGGATCTGCAAGACATAGTGCATCTCAAAGAAAAATAAATAGATAAGTACATGGAATCCACATCATATACCTCATGCTGCCATTTGCTGAAGGCTGAGCAACTTTGCGGCTGAATCTGAAAACACCATCAATCTTGTAGCGTCGAAAAAGGTGAAAATGACTGCTCACATGTGCAAATCTGACACCTTCATAATCCACTTCCAAAAGTGGCTGAAAAATCGAAAACTCAGATGCAGAAATTGAGCATGCCATCAGACTCATGGCGTCGAGTAGTGCTAAAACGACATAAAATTTGTCCCATTTGGACAAATTCAAAATTTCACCCTCCTGAAATTTGGCCTTAGTCAAGGTTCCGCCTGCCTCTTTTCTGGCTCATGGTTCCACTTAACCTGCAATAAAAAAATAATAAATTTGGAAATCCGTGTGCGCTCCTCAGATTCCGTGCTCATGCTTGGCTGCAAAATAGCATTAAAACTCAGAAAATTCGTGCTCCATCTTCGTCCTCCTTGGCCTTCGCGCACTTACAAAATTCTCAGTTTAAATAAAAATTGAGGGCAGACTTTACAAAGCCAAGTCCGTTGGCCTAGTGGTACAATAGGCGATTTGTTAAGGAGAGGTCAGGGGATCAAATCCCACCTCTCCAAAAATATGCATACATTTTTGTAATAAACAATATAATATTGTTTTGGGGGGCCGGACCCGCATTGAGCGGCCCGCCCCCAACCATCTCCGTATTATGCGAACGTTACACGGTTTAACATATTATATATATATATATATATATATATATATATATATGTATATGTTTTAGCAAAACCATTCGTTTTATGGTGGAGGCTCCGTAGCGTGGTGTCAGGAGTGGGTTGGGGCGGCGGAGTTGTCAGCCCCGCCCCACCCTTATATGCATATATTACAATGTGGCCGTTGGTTGGGCCACCCGTGGAGCGGGCTGGCCCTTGTGGCTCGTCAGGTTTGATTCCCACCGGCCCATAATATCATGCCATGTATATGTGGAGGAGGGGGTCGACGGGGTTTGACCACCTGTCGCCCCTTTTTTTATATCATTCTTGTTTAATACAAACAAACTGGTCATTTTTGAAAATTCGGTTTTGGACCGTAGGAGTCATTTTAACCAGTGACAATTTAGCCCAGAATTTGGCCTGAGCTTGCTGGAACCCGGTGGCTGGGTTTGGTCCAATTTGCATCCTCTTTAAGACTGCCTAGTCACCAAGTCAAACCAAAACTTTGACCGCTTATAACTTCCTCATACGGACTCGGAATTGAGTGCCATCTGCGCCGTTGGAATCAGAAAGACGAGGTCTACAACATGAACCTGGTTCAAGAATCTTTCAAATGCTTTTATTTTTGAGCCTTTTACTCAGGCCACTTGTACCTATACCTGATTAATCCACTTGGATCAATCAGGCTCCAGGATTATTATTATATCTTCTTTGTGAATGTTAAGCACTCTTTTGTGGGCTAGATTCCTATGGGCACCTCATATCCCTCTCACTTTGTTGGAACCATAATTTTCATGGGTGAACTATATTTGAGCCTCCCTATTGTTCTAAGGCTTTGTTTCATAGTCATATTTTTCCCTGTCCCCAAATATTCCTTTTGAGATTTTTCCACAACTAGTCTTAATTTTTAATCAACAGATTTTTTCCTTCCACTTTGTTTTAAGTTCCCTCCACCTTTCAAGATGAACTACTTGCTACAAATAGAACTTTGGAATCCTATATCCAATGGGGTTTGTCCATTGGGAAAGGTATTTTAGAAAATTCTTCCAAATCATTAAGGTTTTTTATGACTTTATATTTTTCCATTGAGCTTGAATCCTTAGCCACAATTACCAACCCCTAACCCATTTAACCCCTAAACCCTAAACCTCTAAACCCTTAACCCATAACCCATTTGATCCCCTAAACCCCTAAAATTGTAACCTATTAAACCCCCTAAAACCCTAAAACCCTAACCCATTTAACCCCTAAACCCCTAAAACCCTAACCCATTTAACCCCCTAAACCCTAACCCCATTAACCCCTAACCCCTAACCCCTCGAAGGCACAAGGGAGAAAATGGCTAACGGGTCACAGGAATGTGCACAATACACACAAGTGATTGAAACTTGGCATCTTTTATACAACCTCCCTCACACAACCCGACACGACCCGACCTCCCTGAACGAAGGCACAATGGAGAAAATGAAAAATGTGTCATACAAACATGCACAAGGCACACAAGCGATCACAAATTAGCATTTTTGATACGGCCAGCCTCACACGACCTGATCCAACCCGACCCGAAGACGTTTCATTGGGCTCCCTCACATGACCTGACACAACCCGACTCGCCTGAACGAAGGCACAAGGGAGAAAATGGTAAGCGGGTCGCACGAATGTCCACAATGCACATAAGTGGTCACAACTTAGAATTTTTTATACGACCTCCCTCACACGACCCGACCTGACCTGACCCGAACGTGTTTCCTTGGGCACCCTCACATGACCCAAACCGAACATGTTTCCTTGGGCGCCCTCACACAACACGACCCGACCCGACCTGAACCGACCTGCCCGAGCGCGTTTAATTCATATGAACTTTAATCCTAAGCCCTAATTCCTCTAAAAATTATAAGACCCAATCCTTATAACCCCTGCCACACTTAATACCTAAATATTACAACCCTTATCCTCTAAAATGATTTACCTCTCTAACATCTAATACATATAATCGTTGACACTTGACCGCTATACTCCTTAACACATATAAACCATAACCATAATACTATAACCATTATACCTCTTAACATTTTACCATCATAAACCCTAAACTTTATAACCTTTAATCCCTATCTCTTTTTAAACCCTAAAACCCCTAATATAACCTTATAACCCATATTTAAAATAATCCCTAATATTTACAACCTTAGTCCTTATAATCCTTGCATTAAAACCCCTAACCTTATAATCCATATTTCCAACAATGCTTAGCCTAATTATAGCCTTTTTTCCAACAATGCTTATCCTAATTACCAATTTTTTTTTTTAAAATTCCCATCGTGATGAATCATAGTTCATAATATTGTAGTTCCCAACGCCAAATATAGCTGAGACAGTAGTGCCCGACGACCGTGGGAACCAATATTGGGTCCATTCCATCACCTGCAGCCCCACGCAGAGACTATAACCGGCTCCACAACACTGCGAAGAAGACGTTGGTTCAGGGGGCTAGGCCAAGACACTGTTGAGAAGATGTTGGTTTAGGGGTTTAGCAGGGGACCCATTAATTTGACCACCAACCCCTAAGTAGAGATAGCTACCGGCCCGACCATGACATAAGGTGCAATCGACCTTTGTCAACCCACTATAGAAAAGTGGTAAGGACCCTAATTCCATTTTTGTCTTCAATGAATATCAATAGCTGATGGTAATTAAAATGAATGGATTTATAATGCGTTGGAAAATTTTAAAGCTTCATCTTCGGAGTATGGAAATACCACTGCATTTATGTGAAAGGAAGATTGTGAACAACAATGCCACACCATACTCCAAGTGAGCAATTATCATCAATCTTATTTCCTTCTGGATAAAATATATCGCCCAATGATACCCTCCTACTATAATTGTGTCATTGATTATGTATTTTCCCACACCCAAACCCTTTGCAAGAGAATAGCCATGGATTACGAAATGGTGGGAACTATTGGTGGTTTTCATTATAAACTTAGAACAAGAAATTTTGTTTGAATACAAGAAATCAAAATCCTTGTGCAATTTCATCATTCCATCATCAAGATCTACTAAAATCCAAAGAGAGCTCATCCATAAGTCTGCTTGGAAATGAAGTTTTCTCGAACTGCAAAAATATTGTTATATTAATTTTTCTCACGGGAACTTTATCCCCTAGTCAAGAAGATAAGAGGAGTATTTTATACTCCCATCGCTTGGTAGTTTAGAAGGGAGTATTTTCTACTCCCATTTAAAATAAAGTTCCAATACGACTTCTTCACATTGGTCCAACCATCCATCATCAAACCTACATTGGTCCAACCGTCCATTATCAAACCTACTAAATCACCATCCCCTAAAAATGATAACTTCAAGTCACTATATTAAAATTCATTGGGTTCCAATTACAAATCTAGAATATGTGTAATTTTGTATTACTATTGCTTGTAATTTATGTATATGAGAATATAGTTTAGATAAGTTTATGCCAATTCCTTCATATGTATATCAAAATGCATATGAGATATAGGAGTGTGCTAGAATATTTATATGTATATCAAGGTGGATATGAAAACATGAATTAGATAGATATGCTTTAATATATTTATATATATTTATGAGATAGTCAAAACTACTTATCTAATAATCAAAACTACTTGTGTAATAATGATGAAATAGACATGTATTTCATTCTTTTTATGGTTTTAGTGGGATCTATTCCAAGAGGATATTATAGAATTTATTTTTTAAGATGTGTCATGGGCATATACATGAGGATCTAACACCTCTACCTCTGGAATGTATTCTAATTTATGTACCATGAAGGTTGGACCAAAGGCCACTTTAAAGTTCAATGGAAACCCCTATTAGGGAGCCGCAACAAAGCTTGAGCCTCCAAGTAGAAAGGCGATATGTTTTCATACAAGTTCCTTCAATGAGTAACATGGTTAACATTACAACTCATATGTTACAAGTAGACATGGATTCAAAGTGAAAGTTGATTTCCCTAGAAATGACTATAACCAAAATTTACGAGGAACCAATAATTAGCTCAATAACCCCCACTATTCAGATGAAATGACATTTTTAGTGGTAAATAAATGGTGGCTATAGTATATTGTATCCATCCAAGCACCACACTAGGTTTAGAACCCACCTACATTACAAATCCTATAAAAGATTGAAAAGGAAATCCCTCTAAGGGAGCCACAATGATCCCTAAGCCTCTCAAGTAGAATGGAAAAATGATTCATTCTGGAAGCATTCCACAAAGATTTCAATTTAAATATTTATAGATGGTGGACCATGGAAAACCCCCAAGGTCATTACAAAATGATAGTACTCGCTCTATACAAAGTGAATTTTTAATTCTCGATGAAGTTTCCATTGATAAGATTGTACTTGGGTTGAATACATAGTGAGATTGTTTCATTTGGGAAGCTTTCCACATAGGTTTCAATGAAAATATTTAGAGATGGTGGACCATGGAAAAATCCCAAGGTCATTAAAATTTGTTTTTGTTGTAGTAGAAGCTATATAGATAGAAATTCAAACTAAAGGAATGGAATCAATTAACCCTCACAAATAATTTCTGACAACAAGAAACAATTAAAAGAAGGCATGAGGTCATATAAGAAATCATAATGAGAAAGGAATGACCCTTAATCAAGAATTAGAAAATAAAAGTATCCTCTAATAAAGGGTAGAGAGAAACTAGTGGGAAGAAACCTTTTAGAGATAGAACTCAAGTTTCTTCATTCACAAATAAGAACATAAACATGCATGGATTATTAACAGAGATGAGTTAGGACTAGTTACTTAAATGGATGAAACAAAATGAGTGTTATTGATGTCATACCAATCTAAAGACATCTTGGTTATGGCATGCTGAAAAATTTAAAGAAGTGGGAGACAAATTTCACTGGATCTTGTTTTATACAAGTGGCTATAAGAACATTCAGGTCTTTAATGATGATAAAATTGAATCTCTTTAAGTTTCTAAAATTGGAAACCTATGCATATAAAAACAAAAAACTCAAATACTTATGGACTACCAAAGACAAAATACCATGCCTTTGAAGAAATTTCACAACTAGCTATTTTTGTTAGTTTTCTATATACAAAAATTCACATTCTTGAATAATTTTGTATTGAGAAAATATGAAAAGAGATACATTTTATGTTATACATCTTGGATGTTGTATCTGCGGTTATGGTTGATCATAATGTATAGTTAAACTGTTAGAGGGCCACCATATAAGAAAGTATGAAACATATATATCCTCTTTTGGGGCATTTGACCATGAGCTCCAATATAAGAATACTACAACTAGGACATTCCTAGACTTTCCCATTAATCAAATTCATGATGTCTGGCTACAAAGTCACCCAAATTCAATGTACTGAGGTGATATGAAACTTGATGACACCAATTTACCAAGAATAGACTCTCATGGAAAGCCTAGTATACTACAAGACGAATTGGAGACTGCACAACCAATATTGGATCTTAGGTCAAATGGGCTACATCGTATGGGTTTGGAGCAGGTTGCTTAGATTTCACCTCCAGTCCAACAAGATGTGGCCATATCATCTAGAATATCGATGAATATCAGAATAGATACATGCCACCATATTAAATTCCAATCAATTCTTGTGTGCATATGTAATAGCATGTCCAAAGACAAACAACATAAAATATTCATTACAACCTGTTATCATTCTGCTAGATCTGTAAGCTTGAAGAAGAAATCCCAACAGAGGTAATGACATACCAATATTTTGGCTTGGTATCTAGCCCTACCAAAGCGGATAGGGCGCTCTCCAAAATTTCACAGCCAAGAGGGTTGGAGAATTATGGTTTTATGCTAGGCATGAGTTCAAGGGTTTTGATTTGATTTGATTGGGTTGTTGGATGAGGATATTAGGTCAAAGAGGCTAGGTCAGGGAAAATAAGATTACGGTTACAGTCCATTCAATGGGGCAAGGTAGGTAGGAAGGCTAGCACATTAGGGTTCTTGGGTGAGATGGATCAGACAGGTGAGGTGCTAGAAAGAGAAAGGCTAAACTGAAGAAGATGGACAAACTATGAAGGATTTCCCAAAACAGAGGATGAGAGATGTATTATGTTTATCAACTTAAAAACCAGCATATCATAGAAATGAAATCTATCATTAAACAAAACATTCATACATAATGATACATAAGAAAAAAAATGTTGAATTCTCATTCCACAGGTATCCCAAAGAAATAGCTGCAACCTTTTCATTAATTTCCTGCCAAAATGATTACATTAGAGTCTCTGATCAATGCCTTAACATCCACCAATTTCCAACCTATGAAATGACTGAAAGATTACATGATATAGGCCTCAAACAAACTCCTCCTAGCCTTAGGGGTCGAATCCATGAGAGGAGAAGTTCCACCAAAAACGGAGTTGAATACCTAGAGTGTAAGGTTGTCAAACAGACTCATCACTCACTTTTTGCAAATTGATTCTTTGCACCTCAACATGAGTTTTCATATAATGTATTTACCCTAGGTAACAGTAAAAAAATGATAATTACATTTACTTCCATCAATTATGATGTAGGAGCATCCGAGCAAACTTTCATTAAAATTGGAATCTGAAGCTGTGGAAAGGAAAACGTGGACAATCATTGTAAATTGGGGCAAAATTAGTTAAAACATAGCTAAATTGCTGGAACTAATTAAATGTAATTATCTTCCATGTATGCATAAAAGAGATATTAGGGGTTTGTTTGAGAAATTGGAGTGCAATTGTGGATCTTGGATGATTCACACTCTTGGAAAATTCTTTATAAGAGAGGGTGTTGTGTGATAGAAGAGGGGAATATGAGATGACACAATGTAATCATAGGAGAAATTGTGGCTAAGGCTAAGATGCCTTAGACTGTAAGCGATATTTTGTATATAATATAAATATTGTTATGTGGTTTTCTATGTATGAGTATTGTCCATTTATGGTTTAGATTCATTTATTAAATTCGTGTTATGAGTTTACTGATCGACCATCGATCACTGTAAGGATTGATGGTGATCCAATGTTAGTATCAGCTTATAGAAGGAGCTTTCATTTTTTGAAAATAAGTATTGTGTTCCAATTCACATATTTGGTTGGAAATGTGAGTTAAAAACGTGGTAGAACAGTGCATTGGAACCATGCTATTTGGAAACCACACTCATGTTGAACCTCGAGATGAAGGCACAGTGGAAGCGTGGCAGAATTACATGCTTGGAACAAAGAAGCAGTTTTTGAAAACCGCGAAGGGTTTTCGCACAGCTTTTGGGCTGTTAGTGGTAAACATTAAATCTACGCGATACACCCCAGCGAGTGACGCGTGGTGTCACAAAACCACTCATTTCGCGTAGAGTTAAAATGTAAAACAACATGTAGATTTTCATGCAATATCTGTCAGATGAATGGGCAGGAATGGATCATAGGTGTAAAGTGTGCTGGCAATAACGGTGGAGCCCTCTGCTTATTTTGTATAATGATTATGTGCTTATGAAGAGTGATAACCATCTGATTTGGATCAACAGTTATCGCGAATAAAAGTTGCTCAGGGTTAAATCTCTACATCAGACCCGATATGTTATAAAATTGTGGTTGAATCCTTTTGAGTTCCGGTGTTAAGCCATAAAGGTGGGACCAACGTTTGTTGGTCAAGGTTTATGGAATGTTGTTTCTTTGTTTTATTGCTTCATATATATATATATATATATGTGGGCCATAACCCACAGGTCCCAGGATTGAAGTATCGGATTTATGAATCATGCAGCTTTGATATGGATTTTGAAGGTTGCAGGTTCATTTTGATAAGATGATAGTTAAACTACCCTATAGTAGTTTAGCTTTTCATCAAGTGGTATCAGAGCAGAAAAATATTTCCTGCGAGGAAAAAGTTTTCTTGTGAGGAAGAAGAGATACAGTTATGTTAAATATTTGTAAAGCTTGTGGTTTTTTATATTTTGTGAAGGTAGAAGCCGAGCAAGGTGATAAGATTGCAGCAGCCTAGAGCAGGAGTGCTCAAATGGTTCGAGAGGAGAGAACCAGAGAGATGTCGAAAGACTAAGCTCAGAAGAGAGAAGCTTGGTGAGGTATCTGGTAGCAGGGAGGACTTGCTATTGCAAAGGTTTTTTTGCAGCTCACAAAGGACAATTCCACAGAGGATGTGGGTAGAATTGTTCAAGAATTTTGTTACAGGAAGATCACAAAGGGCAATTCCATAGAGGATGTGGGTAGAATTGCTGACAGATGTAGAAGAAAAATGACTAGGAGGTCATAAATTGTTTTTTACCTCGAGAGTCTGATGCAGGAGCATCTGAGTAAACTTTCATTAAAATTGGAATCCGAAGCCATGGAAAGGAAAACGTGGACAATCATTATAAATTGGGGCAAAATTAGTTAAAGTAGAGCTAAATTGCTGGAACTAATTAAGTGTAATTATCTTCCATGTATGCATAAACGAGAGATTAGGGGTTTGTTTGAGAAATTGAAGGAGTGAAATTGTGGATCTTGGATGATTCACACTCTTGGAAAATTATTTATAAGCGAGGGTGTTGTGTGATAGAAGAGGGGAATATGAGATGACACAATGTAATCACAGGAGAAATTGTGGCTAAGGCTGAGATGTCTTAGACTATAAGCGATACTTTGTATATAATAGAAAGATTGTTATGTGGTTTTCTGTGTATGAGTATTGTTCATTTATGGTTTAGATTCATTTATTAAATTCGTGTTATGAGTTTACTGATCGACTATCGATCACTGTAAGGATTGATGGTGATCCAATGTTAGTATCAGATTATAGAAGGAGCTTTCATTTTGTGCAAATAAGTATTGTGTTCCAATTCACATATTTAGTTGGAACTGTGAGTTAAAAATGTGGCAGAACAGTGCGTTGGAACCATGCGATTTGGAAACCACACTCATGTTGAACCTCGTGATGAAGGCACAGTGGAAGCGTGGCAGAATTACGTGCTTGGAAAAGAGAAGTGGTTTTTGAAACCCACGAAGGGTTTTCGCACAAATTTTGGGCTATTAGTGGTAAATGTTAAATATACATGATACACCCCAGCGAGTGATGCGTGGCATCACAAAACCACTCATTTTGCGTAGATTTAAAAATTTAAACAACATGTAGATTGTCATGCGATATCCGTTGGATGAATGGGCAGGAGTGGATCATAGGTGGAAAGTGTGCTAGCAATAATGGTGGAGCCCTCAGCTTATTTCGTATAATGATTATGTGCTTATGAAGAGTGATAACCATCTGATTTGGAAATTTATCGCAAATAAAATTTTCTCAGGGTTAAATCTCTACATCGAACCCGATATATTCTAAAATTGTGGTTGAATCCTTTTGAGTTTCGGTGTTAAGCCATAAAGCTGGGACCAGCATTTGTTGGTCAAGGTTTATGGAATGTTGTTGCTTTGTTTTATTGCTTCCGATATATATATGTGTGTGTGCGTGTGTGTGTATGTGTGTGTGGGCCATAACCCACAGGTCCCAGGATCGAAGTATCAGATTTATGAATCATGTAGCTTTGATATGGATTTTGAAGGTTGCAGGTTCATATTGATAAGATGACAGTTAAAATAACCTACCCTATAGTAGTTTATCTTTTCATCAAATTACATAAGTAAAAACTTGATTTCCCAAGATGAAAATCAAATTTGCAGAAAAAAATAGAGAAAAATTAGAAAAATTCAGGTGCGCCCTCCAACTTGCAACTGATTTTTGGATGGGTTCTCGACGTCCAAATTGAGCTTAGGATAACTCATTGGAAATATTATCTTGTCTAATTTCCAGATCTATTCTTGGTTTTAATAATTAAATTTATCTGAATCCTCAAACTTCATTCTCCAAATACTTCTCAGTGCATAGTGCCAACGTGAAAATTGAGGCAGAACTGTGGTTTTTAGGGCGTTTTTTTTCACTTTTTCACCTGCCAGTTGTCCAAAAAAATCTTAGAATTTTTTTTTTCCTGCATTTATTCATCATTATGAATCTAATGGTGGTCTTATTTTTACCAAAATATGGCTCAAACGAAAGTGCATCACCTAGGGCGCTGCGCACCTGGCTTTACAATTGTCACAAAACTATCTTGAAATGCACAAAATTTTCAAAAATTGCAAAAATGTCCCAAAACCTATCAAAATTTGTTGAATAATGACTGATGATGAAGGTTTTGCATGGAGTGGGGCTTTATAAAGGATATCAAGCCTTATTTTCTCTTCTTTCATGGTTAAAGCTTCAATTTTTTCATTGGCTTGTTTAAGTTTTGACCTTGCAATTTTGTTTTTCTTGGCATATTTCTTGGCCCTCTTTCTCAATATATAATTATCACCATTTTCCTTCTCTAGAAGATTCTCTAGGTGTTGGTTAGCCCTGTCAAGACATTACTCCCGGTTCTCATTGATTACCACTACAAATTGTTCATTCAAAGTGAGCTGATTAGTGAGCTCAACCTCCTTTTGCCTCTCTAGTTATAGAGCTCTTTTAAGCCCTCTAGTCCTAGGAATTCTCCTTGGAACTTGTTCTTCTACCTCATTGGTTTCAACATATGTTTATAATGTCTCTTCAAGCAAGACTTTAGCTTTTTCTGCCTCTCTTTTGGCTTTGATTAATTTCACTTCATCAATGAAAGGTTTGGTCTTTAGCTACTGGTTCTCCTGCTGAAGAAAGGTAATGAAAAATTTATATCTCTCAAGATTAGTTTGTAGCTCCTTAATCTTGGCTTCTTTCTCCTTGATTACTGTGCTAGTGATCTCAAAATCATCTTGCTAACTCAAATCAACAAGGTCAAACTCCATGTCTGTCACATGAATATTTTCATCATGCCTGATCTCTTCTTGAATATCTAACTCTTTCACCTTTTTTTTTCCTTTGTCTACCTACTTTGCCGATGAAGAAGGAAAGGCCCCTCCCAAAATCTAGGGGGGAAATACTTTTGTATGAACTCTCTGGTATGTTTTTTCCAATATGCCCAAATCATCACTCTTAGGCTTGCTAATGTCAACTCTGCTTGGTGACCCAATGTGCACATGAAATGGTGATGGTGGTGGTGAAATGGGTGGAGTAGTTTGAGTTGATGATGAAGTAGGTATTGTGGGATGAGATGGTGGAGGCACAACTTGAGCATGTTGAACTGGTGGAGTAGTGAATATGTAATTTTATATGAAAGTACTCCATGAGATGTTCAATTGATCAAGGCGGTGGACGACTATGATCTTGATGAGGGAGTGGTGAAAAATAATTTTCATCTGGTGGTCATAATCTCTCTTTTGAACCAAGTAAGAAATTTTTTCAATGCTCCTAAAGAGAAAATAAGGTATGTTGAGCATTTTTACCCTTGTGAAGTGCATTAATAACTAGACATGATAGGTGTAGAGTCTAGAGAACCTTCCTTCACAAGTAAAGTACTTCGTGATGATTTTCATCATGGGGGCATACCTATCTAGAGGTAAGAGAAAGGAAAGACCCTCTTTCCTTAATTTTTGTGCCTTGGCTTAATGTAGGGCTCTAGTAATGATCCTCCAAGTCTTTTTTTTTGTACCATTTTTCACCAGCATTCGGAGTTCCAGTGGCAACTGCTATCATGGTTGTAGATACTGTGAATGTGACACCAACAACGGTTACTTGGTTGCCATGAATATTAGAAATGAACAACCTGGTCAAAATATGGTGATATTGGACCCTTTGTATTTTTTCATAGTAGTCAAAGCATCCTACATGCTTGAAACATAGCAGAGTCATGGGACAGGCCATGATTTATTTGGTGTTTGGAGGTTCAATTGTGAGGATCCTCCCTCCTTTGCATGGCCTCCTCTCTTCCCTTTCTTCTTCCTCACTGATTTCTATATTTTCCTCTTCCATCATGTCTTGGCTAGAAACCCTACGGAGATGATGGGAGTGAAATGTAGGTTTAGGGAGTGGGGAATGGGATGGAAAAAATTAGGGAGACGGGGGAAGGGATTTATGAAATGAGGAAGGGGACAGGGAGTATAAATGATAAAGAAATTGTGAATGGGAATTTAATTACAAGTATAGGGATTTTGGGAGCCTAGAGAATTGAAGCAGCTAGGTCTTAGGGTTTTGGGAAATTAAGATAGTGTTATAGGGGGGTAGGGATAGGGTCAATTGCAATGTAGGAAAGGAATGTGAGGTGGTAGGGAATGGAAATTGGGGATTTTATAGGGATAGTAGGGGCACAGCGCCTGCTACATGTGTTCCCTCCCTTTTCTAGGTGCGTAGTGCTTGAAGGCAGTGCACATTGTGAGCTACATGTGCACCCTCCTGATGTCCAGGTGCACATCACCACATAAAAAACTCAAATTTTCGCCCTTCAAACTGGAATTTTGTGCTGTGGTGGTGGTGACTCAATGTTGCAAGGGAGAAATGAAGATGAATTTGATGTATTAAGGGATTTTATACTTGGTGCATTGATGATTTGGGCATTAGAATCTAGTTTCTTCCTCTATCACTCACTCAATATTTTGAAACTCTATCCTTTCACTTGACTCTTTCTTTTTGAAAAATTGATCATTTGATATGCTGTGAGAACTCTAGGATTTGATTTCTTGGTGCTTTGGCATGATTGGAACATTATGTTATCATCTTTGGAACATTGTACTTATTACATCTAAATGACATAAAATTACAACATGAAAATTAGAAATTACATATTTTTGGAGTAAGAATTACAATTCAGGATAAAAATCACAAATTTGAAAGGATAATTACATCTTTGCAAATCATCTCTTTACATGGTAAAGAGATGTTTATTTTGTTCACTATTTCACTTGCTCACATTTTTCAATGGGATGGAGATTTTATTGAACCTTGGAAACCCTAGTGACCTAATGAAACCTTGAAAAACCCTAAAAGACCTAATAAGACCTTGAAGGACTGAATTTCAAGATGACATGTGTAATATCCCAAAAGAGGGAATTTATACAACAATAAGAACACCTTAAGATGTTCCAAAGTTTGAGATAGTTCATATGATGTGTTAAAAACACATAGCCATCAATTAAAGTTATAGCAGCAACTTATACTTCATTTTATGATCCAAAAGTTGGGGAAAAGCAGCAAAATAAGCCCCAAAAATGTTATTCCCAGCTATTTGCATAATAAAAGAGGAAAATAACGGTGTGATCCCTTATATTATGTCATATGGGAGTTACATACCAAATGGGAGAAAAAAAAATCACTCTAGCTAAGTTAAACAGATCTCCCGGTCCCGATATGGCTCAAAAAGGCCCAAATCCCATGACTTAGCTTATGCAGAATTTACTGAAGCATATACAGCGTGATTTTCTGAGGGTTTATGATGAAATATGATGTAAATAACATACATGGATTTTATTACATCAGATCATGGAGGAAAATGGATAAAAGGCTTCTTTTACACATTATAGAAATGACCCAGCAAGGGTTTCATGAAGGTACAAGTGAAAAATGTCAGATCTGCAGATCTGGATCTGAAAAACATAGTATAATTGAATATATGAATACATATAGCTGAAAAATACAGAAAATAAAGGATATTCCTTCTTACAAGGTTTCCGGGAGAAGGGTTGGCCCTTTCCCTGAGAAACAAGCTCAATATTGAGGGGATTGACCCTCACACTACAACACTGCAAGAAAATACGCAGTTCCTGCAAAGGACTACGCTGTATATGTTGGGAGTACTTTGGCCAAGTGCCAAGATGTGAAATACTGCTCTGGAATGCTTCCTCACTGACCTCCCAAAGGAAAGAGAGCCTCCTCCTCTGAAAAACAAGTGCTGGAAGTGGTGTTGTGAACCCTCACTACAACACCCTGCAACACAACGTTATACTGCTGCAGACATAACGCTGTAGATGAAGGAGGATGCTTGGCCTCAAGCCTAGATGTGATTCAAATCAGTACACTCCTCCAAGAGGCCTCTCAAGAAGGAGAAGGATTCCTAAACAGGAAATCCTTATGCTAAGCAACACAACAATCTCAACTAAACAGTTGCAGAAAGAAAAATAGTCTTCAAGACCAAAATAAAATCATAAGCATAAAATTTTTATGGCTTCCTTGCCCTCATTTTAAACATGTGTGAGCCTCCTTTCCTTGGGCCCCACTCATTAGGGTTTCCTTTAGCAAGGAATCTTCCTCCCACTTGCACTGCGCTGTCTCTAAGGATGATCTCCTCCTCTCATACCTGCGTTGTTGACTTGGTCAAACTTGACCTTGTCCACATGAATTTGTCCCTGTTTACACATGGGAGTGTAAAATCCAGCTGCTATCTTGATCCCCTTTCACACCAAGAGGGTTTTTATGCTATTTTTAGTTAAATATGGGTCTCCTCCCCCATTTATTCATCTAATAAGTGTAAAAATCAAAAATTAATATTCCCCTTAGCTACTTGCTAAAGTAGGAATATTACAACATGACTGATATTGATTTTATGGATGATGTACAATCAGCAAGTTATAAATATATGCTAGAAAGTAATCAAATTTGTATAAGAGTGATGATTTTGAACTTGGGGCTACCATCAGTGACTAATTTTTTGCATGACCTAGTGGAATGATAAAAAATTCATGAGTGGGACTCCTAAAATGATATGAAAAGAGGATTTTGATCACTGATGGAAGGATGAAAATATTGACACTAACATTGGCCTTATCGGGGATGATAGCTCTGAAATAGGTGTCAAGAACCATAGAAATCTCGATTTTTCATATCAAAGCCTTATCCATTGGGCCAATACATTAAAAGAGACGCAAACTAATAACATGACTAAAAAATAATAACTCGGAAAAATAGACTGACTCAAGACAAAATCAAGTGACTGAAAATTGACTCGGTACTAACTTACTTGATTGAAAACTTTTTTTTTGAAAATGGAAGAAAATTAGTGAAGCTCCATGGCCTTCACTTCGGGCTCCGAACTCCAGTGATTCTCTACTTCACACTCGCAGAAAATATAACTGATATTTACAATGAAATGGAAAACTGATCGAGAAATGAGTTTCATAAAAGATAGTGTTTCAGGAGCCTACCATTAACTGGTCCTCCTAAACACTCTTGTCAATTCATCTCCTCAAGAAAATAAGCATTCTATCCCTGACAAGCTGAAATCTAATATGGCCATTTCCATAAATTCTCAAATTTTCCATGCTTACCCTTGTTTTCATTTCTAGCATCCCAATGGAGTACTACATATCCAACCTTGAAATTGTCTTCCTTAGTCTTCCGGTCATAGATATTCTTTATCCTTTCATGAAGTTTTGAAGTATTCTGAAATACTTCATCTCTTGTCTGCTGAAGGTGTATCATTTGATTCATACGATGTTATATGTCATTTTCTTCAGTCCCTGCTTCTTGCAACGATTTAATTACTGGGACTACTAATGATGAAGGAAACACAATATCGACACCATACACAACTTGAAAAGGATACATACCAATAGAATTCTTATTACTCACCCGATCTGCCCACAATGCATTGATCAACTTCTTATGCCAATTATTTTTATTCACCTCTAACATTTTCTTAATGATACTTATCAAGAATTTATTAGATGACTCCACCAATCCATTACCTTGCAGGTAGTAGGTTGTAGAGTGTCCCAACTTAATTTTATATCTATCACAAAACTCAGTCATCTTTTTAGACTTGAATGTTGCCACATTATCTGTGATAATTTTAGTAGGACATCCAAAATGGGACAAAATATTATTTTCTAAAAATTGAATGATGACATAATCTGTTGCTTGCCTAGTTGGGATCGCTTCGATCCACTTTGTAAAGTAATATGTGGTTGTCATTATCCACTTGTGATATGTGGATGATGTTGGGTGAATCTCGCCTATGAAATCTAGTCCCCACTGCTGAAATGGTTCATGTATTGAAATAGTTTGAAGAGGTAACGGGAGAAGATTTCTCTTACCCTGAAAAACTTGACATTCATGGCAGCTCATTATTGCTTTGTAGACATCTGAAAAAAGTGTCAGCCAATAATATCCTGCTCTCAATATTTTATTGGTCATGGTCTTCCATATAGGTGGCCCCCACAATCTCCTTTTTGGAAGTCATTCATCACTTCCTTAGATTATTCTTTGACCAAACAGTTTAGCAACACACCTCCGTGATCCTTCCAATAAAGTGCATTGTCTAGTATGCAATACTTTGAAGCTTTGAGTTTCAAAGATCTTCCTTAACTCTTAGTAATGCCTAAAGGAGGATTTAATTGTTTAAAAACATAAACAATATCAAAATATCATGGAGATGACAAAAATATATCGGATACCTGAATGAGATTCACTTCTTCTTCATTTTCAAACAACGATGAAATAAATTTGATGTTAAGAGCATGAAGATTTGACTCAGCCATGAGCTTGGCTAAGTCCTGACCTTTGATCAACTTGGTGGACTTGATCTCAAGGTTATATTCCAGTAAAGCTACTATCCATCTTCCTCTCCTACCTTCTGGGTCTGTCTACATGAGAACTTATTTCACGGCTGCTTTAGGTACATAGGCAATAGTATGTGAATGTAATATGCAAACTCTAAAATATTTCAGCGCTTTAACCAAAGCCAGAGCCTATTTCTCTATGATGTTTTAGTGAAGGGCTGCATCTCTAATATTGTGACTGAAAAATGAAATTGGTAGCTCTGTTTTATCTCTTATCCACATCAGTATTATTGCCATAGTGTACTCAGAAGAAAATGAGAATAATATGAAATCACTAGTATAATCAGGACTTATCAAAACCAAGGAAATAGTCAAGGAAAACTTAACTGACTGAAAGGATTTCCGAGCATCTTTATACCACTTCACATCACTATATTTCTTCAACATATTTTTCAATTCTCTAATATGCTCCGCAAAATTAGGAATGAATATACATAAGAAATTCATCTTACCGTTGAATTCTTGTAATTCCTTTTTGCTATGAGGGAAATCAATCTGCTGAATTACTTGAACATGGGAAGGTTCAATCCGGATCCTATCCTTGGAGATGATGTGACCAAGGAGATTACCCTCCTCCATGGAAAACATTATTTTCTTTGGGTTGAGAGATATTCCTAACGTCCTGCGTCTCTCTAAAAAAATTATTAAATGGTGCAAATGTTCATCATAAAAATGTGAAAACAATGTCAAGTCATCTAAATAAACAACCAAGAAAACACATTTTTCATTGGCGAATGCTATGTCTATGGCCTGCTGGAATGTGGCCCCTGCATTTTTCAAACCAAATGGAATTTTTGCATATTTGAATGTGCCCCAAGGTGTATTGAATTTTGTCTTGTCCCAATCATCCTCGTGCACCAAAATTTGGTTGTACCCTGAATAACCATCCAACAGTGACATTCAGGAAGAACCGACAACTCTTTGAAGTACATGGTTCATCTTTGGAAGTGGATAGTTGTCCTTGAGGGACACTTTGCTCAATTTTCTGAAATATATGCAGAGCCATATTTCTCACTGGGACCAAATTTGAAATCCAATTAGAGAATCTGATCGGGACAATAATACTGGACTTGAAAAGTCTATTTACCTCTTTTTCAATTGATCGCAGCAATATGGGATTTATCCTTCTCAACTTTTGCCTAAAGGGATTTTTATCGGACTTGATTGGAATAGTGTGTTGAATGATGTTCTTGTCATACACCTTTAAATCTTCATATTCCCATGAGAAAAAATCAGAAAATTTAGAAAGTAATTTAACATATTCAGCCTTTACCTCAGGAGATAAGGACTTGGATAGTTTAACCATATTTGGTTTGTCGGCTATCCCAATGTTTACATCTTCAATACCATTTTCCGTAGGCATCAATGTAGGTTTCCTTGCTACGTCATATTGGTAAAAAAATTCTTCCAAAGGTATGAGACCTTTTGGAATATTGTTGTCTTTCAGTTGTAGTATATCCATTTGAGTTGCTTATATATCTTGGTCATCTTCATCAGAAATTTGATCTATGGAACAATTCTCAAATTCTTCTTCACCTTGGAGAAATTTATTTATCTGCTTATCATCCCAGAAAAATTCCCAATACCGCAAGTTATCGGGAACAGTGGGCTGGTGTTTCACATGAATCTTGAACTTCCCGTTTGAAAATATGGGGATCTTAAAATTCCTTGCAGCTTTAGCCAATGAATCTACCATAATATTTTGATTCCTTGGCACCATTGTAAGTATACACTCCTGAAACATTTTCAAAATATCAAGGACAACATTCCTATATTGTCTCATTCGAGGATGGTTAGCTTTATATTCACCTTTAGCTTGCTGAATCACAAGTTCTAAATCACCATACAGAAAATCCTTCTTGCTCCTAGTTTCTTTAAGATCTTTAGGCCAGTAATTAGTGCTGCATACTCAACTTCATTGTTAGTGCAATCAAAAGCTAAATTATAAGAGCACAATCTAACATTTGTAGGGACCTTATTATGCTGATGAAAAGGGTTGTGAACCCATATTCCAATGCCTGCCATCTTTCCCCAGGGAACCATCAAAGTCCATGGACCATAGACCATTCTCATCCTCCAAATGCTGAAATTCTGATTTCTATTTTGAATCGATTTTATGAAATGTCTCTTCATGCTTTTCCAGACTTTCTTCCACTTATCCAATGGTTGTTCTAATTTTTCACTACTTCCTCTGATTGTTGTTCTGAATTTTTCAATGCTTCATTTGATTTTTGTTTTAATGAGCCAGGAAGATTCACTTTTTATTTTTCCATAACTTCTTTAATACAATTATGGATCTCTGGAACATCTTCTACATCTACTAGCTGGCTATCTACATCATTTAAGATGTTATCATTAAACAAAATGAATGACTCTAAATATGTATGTACAATGTTTATCAGATGATTGTTAGGATTTTCTTTACTTGTAATCATATATTTTATCTTAGTTTCATGGTATAATTTTCTCAATTGACTGAAAATAGGGACAGTTGCATAAGAAAATTCTAATTTCAATGTGCCTCATAATTCCCCCCCAGGATATTGACAACAACATGCCAAACTGTGGTGGTATGTTAGCTACCACCACATCCATTAGAACATTATTTGCTAGAATCTGCTCTAGGGAGACTACCAAATATTTAATTAGGTCAATATAGCAGACTCTACTTGAATCGAAGGATTATAAGTCATGGTAGGGACGAGTGATGTCAAGGCCCAAATTCTCCATTATGGCTTTTGGCATTAGATTGTGGGAGGCTCCAGAGTATAACATGGAATTATGTAAAATAAACTGGTGGATTATTAGACTCAAGTAAAAAGGAGGAACCTTGCTATATTCTAATTGACCGTCAATAGCAGGACCAAAAATGAGTTCGGGTTGATCATCTTTGACATTTACCATGTTGGACAAAGGATCTAATTTAAGCATCTTGGCAACATGAGACTTATACTAGTTATTATTAAAAAGTACGGTTAAAGGAATAGCCACTTTTAACATTGAATTTTTTGTTTCTAGACGGAAGGGAGTGGTTTTGTCTACCTCTTTAATGACGATGTCTCATTTTCCAACATGGTCCTTTGATGGAATTTCTTTCTTCTGATTATCCTTTTCCTTATTTTTTGAACTTGTGGATGGATGATTTACCTTATTTTGATTCGTGATCACAGGCTATTTTCCCTTACTCTGATTTCTTGGAGGATTCTGCCATGTTTGAGTGTCTTTCTGTTGAGATTCTTTCTTCTGAATGGGATCAACTGGCACATCTCTGAACCTCAATAACATCTACCTTTTTTTGAAATAAGTGCATTCAATTACCCCCGCTGGTAATCATTTGATTCAGTCTCTAATTCATGATCATTAGCAAGAATAAAATATTCATCTATAGGATGATCTTTCTTTTCAAAATACTCATCTTCAGTCAAAAACATAGGCAGATCATCAACTTTAAAAAGGAGGTTTTCCTCAACACTTGTGTCTTCATCTTCTTCTTCTCCTTGAGCATAGTTCTACTGCAAGGGTGTCCTGATTTGCTGATGCTGCTGTGGTGGTCGTTGAGGAGCTAGCTGTTCTCTCTACTTGATCCTTAACTGAGGTAGTTGTTGACCTCAGTAGTTAGGATTTTTGACCTCAGGCTGTCTCTCCGTGATGGACATCCTGTCAACCATCCTTTAAATAGTTCTTATCAGTATATCCATATTAGCATAAGAACATGAGGTTGATGGTTCATATTTAATAGTAACTCTTCTCTCATTCCTAGCTCTAGCTCTTTTCATCAGCAGATTTACTTCAATGTTGACCGCATTCTTTTTCATATCCTCCAGCATAGCTGGATTTCTTTCCCTTAATTGGTAATCCATGTCATTGTTGGTTTGAGGGGTCGTGACCTAGGTTCAGATTTAAGGTTTACCAAAAAACCCCTATACTACTAGCCCTTTTGGCAAAGGCCTACTTGAGCAGGTCAAGGTCTCACCCAAAGTAGTATGGGAGGGTGCTGGAACCAAGTTTCCATACCCTGAGAGAGAGAAAGTTAATTAAAGTGGGTACCTTCAGGTCTGCCAGGCCTGCGTTGGAGAATCCCTAACCCAAAAACCCTTAACAATATATTTGTCAGAATAACTCAAGCAAAGCTCATAAACAATCAGATAACAAGTTAACAGAGGTAAGGCAACAAAACATAACCAGATCTATGCATTCATTCCTTTATAAAGCATCACAACCATGTTTGTATCAATTACTTATCAGTATTTAGTACACAAACATAATCTCAGAAATCACATATAGCGCAGCCAATAACATAACACAGAGATACTCACATATCAACAAACAATCTTCTCATTCATTAATACTCAGATTCCACTTACAGACTATTTACCAACCCGCGCACACAACCAGCGGGGTCCGCACACAGTAGGACTTAGGGTCTCTATGCACACAGCCAATAGGAACCCTTACCCAACCAATCCACACAACATATATCAAAGTTCCAACATTCATATCTAGACTTAATCCAAACTTAAACTTACTTCTAGGCTCGATTTATCCATCTATTTATACTATATTAGCCTGCGCTATTCTATGGTCCACAAACTGTGGTTTGCAGACACTTGGTCTACCCTTTGACCCATTACAGTTCATTAGGGGCTTTGAACTGCCCCAAAGCCCCATGTGCTAGACTAAAATATTACAAAATATTACAAAATTGCATCAAAATTGTGGTTAGGGGACCTTGCTCCAACAGGCCCCCAACACAATCTTGCAATGGGGTCTTCATATTGGCTTGGAGTTGCTTGATGGTAGTGGAAAATGGTGGCAGGACACCTTCACTCTATGCAGCTGTTTTTTGTGCAATTTTGACCAACTTTTGGGAAGTCGGTCCTGTTATCACTTAAAAATTTTCTAAACATCATTATGAAAAAATTACTTATGATCATGGGTCAAAATAGGGTCTTAGGAGTCATTTCTTTAGTTTGACCAAGGGAAGTATTAAATTTTTTAAGTTTGAGCCTACCCTAGTGTTTAAATAAACTCATTTTTTAAGGTTTTTCATGTCAAGTCTTTCATCATTTTAGGATTCATTTCATTTCCCAAAGTTTTTGCATCAAAAATTCCCAATTAGCTAAGAAACCACAGTTTCGTAGTGCCACCTCTTGAAAAAAGTCACTTTGCGCTATGAAAGCGATGATAGTTTCATAGCACAAACAACAAAAATTACATTACAGACACTAAGAAATATTGGTTTTGTAACTGTCTTGTCAGTTGAGCTGTCAAATGTCAAAAACCATTGGGAAATGGTAGGATAGTGGCATGTTGACTCATGTAAGGATGGAATCAAAGTACACACCCACGTTTGCAGTCATCATGGTCAGTTTAGGTATGAGTGAGTCATGATTTTCAGTTATGAAAGGAAATTTGAAATTCAAATTCTTTCCTAATTAGTCATCCTCATTCCTTTTGCCTTTCATTCCTAATGTTTGAGCTCTGAGTGTCAAGCCAAACCTGTGGCTGGCTCTTACAAAGGTTTATTATATCCATTTCAAGTGAGGCTATTGTTACATTTATTCAAGCAAGGTTGATACATCCATATCAAGAGAGGTTGAAAGAATTTTTTCAAGCGAGGCTGAGAGTTTATCTGAAGCATATGGTAGAGGAAAGAAAAATACACAGAGGAGGACAGTGCTTAAGGCATGAACCTGAAGATATGAAGGCAATAACTGAAGACCCAGCAATGATGGAAGCATTCAGAGGAGCAGGTTGGCTACGGTTTTGTGAGAATTTGCAAGGCTATCACACATAGATATCCAAGGAATTTTCTATGAATTTCAATGGAACAACCACTAAATTTGGGATGCTAAGTGTGACGTCTATCACACCAGAGGTCATTGCTGTCGTTACAGAGATACCTAGAGGTTAAGAAACATGGTTCAAAGGGTTCAAATTTGATATGGAGTAGTGTAAAGAGTTCATGAAGCCTAAGCACACCGACATGGATCTTAACAATGCTATCCCTAGAAGTTGTATCAAATATTATTACTCAAAACTACTGCTCAAAATTCAGAAATATTTTACCTGTGAAGGAAGATATCATAAGATTTATTCATATCATTTCAAATTTCTTCTACGCTTCACTGGTAAGATTTCACTTGATTTACCTTTTTATCTGCATAGAAGTCTTGCAAATATGGCTCATAAAGTGCAAGAAAAGTCTAAGGGGTGTGAAACATCATTATTTCATCATGGCTTAATGAAATTATTAATTTTAGATGAACTTCATAAGATAGTCAAATATTGGTCATGGCTCTTGTTTATAAATGGTTTTGAGTTGGAAACCCTAACTCCTGCAAGAAACCATAAAGCTAAAGGAGTTCCATCACCACCACCAGCAGAACCAATTCAACCTTGGGTTGCAAAACCAAAAGAACCTGCAATACTAAAGCCAAGAAAACAAACTGAGAAAGGGGCATATCAAATGCAAATGCTTGATACACCAACTATCCCACTTGCAAAACATAAATCAAAGGTTTTCAAAGATGAAAAATAGAAACAAGTTGTTAGCAAGCAGGAGACCAAAAGAATAACTAGAATTCAAGCAGTGGGTTTGAACAGAAAGATAGTGGCTATAGAAGACAACTCAATAACAAAGGGGAGTCTAGAGGATATTCTTCATGCCATTGACATAGAAGAAACACCTATTGTACAAGCTGAATTCATAAGGGAAGATGAGCAGAAGTTGAGAAAGGTCAAGTCTGCAAATACATTATATTTTGAGGGAGAAGATGCAGGTTACATTTTTCAAGGAAGAAAGCCTATGACAAGGCATGCTAAGAAATTAAAATTCATGATGAATTAAATAACAGAGGCATTAAAATGACAGTCATAGAAGAACCAATAGGTCAACCAAGTGTAAATGAAGAAGGAATGCCTCAAGGAAGCTAAAATGAATTGGGTTTACTTTTTGTATAGTTTGAAAATACTGAAGACAGGTATATTTTGAGTTTTTGGGAAAAACTACAACTTTCACTTAGAAAATTTATGAAAAATCTTCATACTCAGTAGTTTCGTAGCACATTCAGTGTAAAAAAGCAGAAAAGCACTACAAAACTGTTGTCGCTGCCTTTTTTGTTTTCTTTGATAAGTATGTAAGGGGTTAAAGGCTGAGTCAAGAGTTGTAATTACTATGATAAAGGTGTTGAAGGGTAATTAAAACAATGCAAGAGGAAGGATTCAAGTTTTCGGAGAATAAAGGTTTGAAATGGTAGTGTTACATAAAGCGCTACAAAACTGTTGTGTTTTCATAGCGCAATACATTACAGCCTTTTTGAACAGTTTTTGAAGCAGTTTTGGATAGCCGGAGGCTAGGAAAGAGTGATGGGACATGTTAAGCTAATTTTCAATATCTAAGGACCACGAAATGAAGA
The DNA here is from genome assembly GCA_034641835.2 of Pinus albicaulis. Lineage (NCBI taxonomy): Eukaryota > Viridiplantae > Streptophyta > Pinopsida > Pinales > Pinaceae > Pinus > Pinus albicaulis. Next base: position 1,314,360,089 of record CM076575.1, read on the forward strand.
TTAGATGATGGTCAGTATGTTCAAAGAAGGAAAATATCCTATGCCTAAAAAATAGGGTACGGTTTCCTGCTTTTGCGGAGGTCAGCAAAGTGGTCATGAATAATTGAATATCATTATCCAAATTCGACCATGTGATGATACACTTGTCAATAATGTAATTTCAAATATATAAGGTTGTTATAGATAGTGTTAAGGAGTTTCAGTCCTTTTTGAAATAGGTCTATTAAGTAGAATAGGTGTCTTTTTGTAATAAATTCCATGTTTTATGGTTATGCAAGGTGTCAGTGGACATAAATTCGATGTATCTAGCCTAGAGGCAGATCATCTGATGATGTAAGAGGTTGATTAAAGCCCATTGTGTCAAATTTGTCAAGGGTTGGACATTTTTGGCAAAAGACTGAGCTTTTTGTGAATTGACTGTTTCAGCTAATACAGAGATCTTCTACTTGACCAACTTGAGATTCTTAAGGGGTTTTAGTGTTTTCCTATTCTATTTGTGTCTCTAATATATCTCATTTGCAGTGGTGTTCATATATATTAATCAGAATTCAACTATTAGATGCCCTGACTTCCTATATAAGTGAACTGGCTGTGTTTTGACATGTTTCATGTGTGTGTGCCTTATAACTAAAAACCCTGATATGCCTCAACTTCCGTGTTAAGTGGATTCACTGAATTACTGAATTGCTTTGATTCCATAAGCCCAATGTATACATGTTGATGCCATTCTCAACCTACAGCTATCATTTATCAGTTTATTTCCTAAATAGAGTTAGCCATCTATATCTTTATCCATATCATTAACCCTTGAGAGAGCCCTCTCGGGCTGAGGAGGCTAAGCCTCAGTCAAAAGATTAGGTTTGAAATAGTTACATGAGATTGTCTGATCAAGCAGTCTATCAAGTCAAATTTTGTGATAACATTTTGGTGCGTCTGCTGGGAGCTTGAAGCTTATACTTCCCGAAATTTTGAAGCTGAACTTTTGAAGGTAGCAGGAGCTCAGGAAGCTTTTCGAGGCTGCATCTACCTTGGTGACTCCATTCAAAATTTATATGATCAAAGGTGGCTTCTAGAAGGAGATACATGAGGAGTAATGCTGACCCAGATCTACCTACCATTTTGGAAAATCCAAACACTATTTCCAGATGCAGTCAAGGCATTTCTGAAATATCAGGTACTCCATCACAATAAAAATCCTTGTCCTCTGAAATATTAAGAAGTCTTGAAGATAAAAGAGTTGATGATAAAATCTATGAAATCTTGTTTAGATCTGAAAGTGAAAAAGAATTAACTGAAATCATCCTAGACTTGCATAAGAGAGGTATTGATACCTCAACCCTAGTAACACAGGAAGATAAAGAAGAGTTTTGGGAAGTGGTCACTTCTGATTTGTTGTTGGAAAGAGAATATTTAGATAAGTTGAAAGAGATTGAACCTTTTTAAATCTTGTTGAAAAGTAAAGTTGGTTTTCCTCTTCCTGAATGGATTTCAATTGTTAGTGGACAACAAATACCAAACAGTCCTCCTCATAACAATTCTTCATCCTCTATTGCTGCTATCCATAAAGCTACCTCAGTCCCTTTCACCATGGCTGGAAATGTACCTCCTCCACCTACTGCACCTACTAGATATGCCCCTCTTGTTCTTCCAGTTGTTTTACATGACCTCCCTAGCAAATATGTTGCTAGAATCAAAACTTGGGTAAGTGATGAAGAGATTACAGCAGAAGAACATGTAGATCAATTTAATGATTTTATAGACAAGGAGGAGGTTGATCATGAAGATGTTAGGTTGAGATTGTTTGCTCAGAGCTTTACTAGTGAAGTTAGGAAATGCTTCAAAGCCCTTACTCCTGGAAGTATTCATAATTGGAATGAGTTTGAAGACACCTTTTTGAGAAAATGGGGAAATAGAACTAATCCAGTGCAATCCCTCACTAAGTATAATAGTTTAAGAAGAGTTGTTGATGAGACTGTTCAAAAATTTTCAAAAAGGTTTAATAAGGTTTATGACTCTATTCCTGCCCATTTAAAACCTCCACAAGCCCTAGATCAGATGAGATATGCCAAAGCTTTAGAATATGACTTTTCTATACTGCTGAGAGAGAGAGAATCCCCTTTACTTGTTGAAATGCAAAATGATGCAGTGAAGGTGGATGTTAATATGATAGCGGAAAAAAAGTAAAAAATGGGTAATACTAGGTTAAAAGAAGAATAAAAGCCTTCTTCCTATTCCATTGATGATAAATTTGATTCAATGATGAAAAAAATGGAAAAGTTGATGGATAGGTTGGCCCTTGGGAATACTTCTGCTCCTCCTGTACAACATGAACCTCATTTTAGAAAGCCTCAGCTCAAGAGACCTCAGAATCAGCAAAGACCAAGAGAAATTAGAAATCAACAACCTAATCCTCTAGCAAGACCTCTTATCCAACAGAACTTAGTTGATGAGGAAGATGATCATGAGATTCCTGAAGAGTCTATTCACTGTTTAGATGAATAAATGTCTGGAATTTTCTTGAATAAAGAGGAACATGAAGAATTAGACCAAGGTAATCATGGAGAGGAACCATCAGATTATCTTAAAGGGTATCAACATGCTATTTTTGAGATGTAAAAACAATACAATCTCAGAAATAGAAATGTGCCGATCATTGCAAATAAAACATAGCTTAAGAAAGATACACCTAAGGTTTCTGATGTCAAGAAAGATACTCTTAAGGTTGCTGAAGGTAAGAAAGATACACCATCTCTTCCTCCTATTAAAGAATCTGAAAAATATGTTTCTGTTTTCAGTTTGGAAAGTGAAATTTCTAAGATCAAAATAGCAATATCTTTTGGTGAGATTCTCAAGGTAAATGAGTATATAAGTAATATTGTTAAAATGTTGAATTCACAACTAGGAGCTGCTGATATCTTGAATGTACAAGAGGATCATCCAACCATATACTTGGGTCCAAGATTAGAAGATGAACAGAATGAGGAGGTGCCTCCTTTTTATGTGAGCCTTAGAATTCATGACATGAAATTACATAATTCTATGTTGGATTCAGGGGCCTCACACAATATTATGCCCAAATTAATCATGGAAAGGATGGGGTTAGAAATAACTAGACCATATAAGGACTTGTTTTATTTTTATTTAAAAAAGAGTTCAATGCATTAGTTTAATTAAGGATGTTCTTGTTGGTCTTACACAAGTCCCTGCCAAGACAGTGGTCATGGAAATTGTGGTAGCAGACATTCCACCAAAGTTTGGCATGCTATTATCAAGGTCATGGGAAGAAAAAATCAAAGATACAATGAATATGGACCTTACTTATGTCACCGTTCCTATTTTTGGTGAGAAAAGAAGATTGTATCGAGAGACAAGAATGGCTTACATGGTGAGTAGTAAATATAAACCCCAAAATTTTCCAATTTATGCTCCTGATACTGAACTTGGATCTGCTATTATTTTCGATGAGTTTACTAATGAAGTAGAAGATGAGAAGAAAGTAGAAAATTAGCAATCTGAAATTCAGCAGTCTGAAAATCAGCAAACAGAAGATAAACAAGTCAGTGATAAGAAGGCGGAAGGTTGGTGGTCATTTCATTTTGATGGATCGACAGGAAGAGAAGGGGCAGGATCAGGGATTTGGATCACCTGTCCAAGTGATGAAAGTAAGTTCCTTTCCTAAAAATTGAACTTTGATTGTACAAATAACATGGCTGAGTATGAATCCTTGATTTTGGGTTTCGAAGTCTTGAAAAGAATGAATGCTCAAAAGATTTCTATTTTTGGAGATTCAGAATTAGTCATTAAAAAAGTTTAAGGTGCTTATCAAATAAAGGATATAAGGATGAGGGCATATAGAAACTTAATTTTTGACATGTTGGAAAATTTCCAAGCTTACTCATTCACTATCAAAACTAGAGACCAAAACTCCATTGCTAATTCTCTTACTGTCTCTGCAAGTTTTTTCATTATTCCCATACATTCCACTGAAAAATATGAGGTTTAAGTTTGCCATAGACCAGCTATCCCTGATAATATTACTCATTGTGAAGTTTTTTAGGATGACCAATAAGTGAATAACTTTATTGAGCTGAAAGAAGAGTTTGAAAATATACAAGTAGATCAACAAAATATGCTTGCTGAATCTAAAGGAAATTCTAAAATTTTGCAGCTAAAGAATAATTCCATACCAAAGGGTCTCATACCTATTAAAAAAAATTTGATCAGAATGATGTTTTTAAATCTCCTAAGATACAAGCTGATGATGAAGATATTGAGAGTTGTAACCTTGGTACAGTAGATATGCCCAAAATGATTAAACTTTCAAAATTTCTTTCAGTTTATATAAAGTATAAGTATATTGAGATGATGAAGAGATTTATTGATGTTTTTTCTTGGAACTATGTTGATTTGAAAGAGTATGACCCCACTATTATTCAGCATACTATTCCCATCAAAGAAAATGAAAAGCCTTTCAAGCAAAAGTTGAGGAGGATTAATCCGCTTCTCATGCCATTGATTGAGAAGGAAATCAAGAAACTCTTTGATGCCAAAATCATTATCCCAATCAGATTCTCAAATTGGCTTGAAAACTTGGTTCTGGTTAGGAAAAAGAGTGGAGAAATCATAATATGTATTGACTTCAGAAACTTGAATAAAGCCTCTCTAAAGGACAACTATCATCTCCCAAAGATGGACCAAATTTTTCAAAATATTGTTGGTTCTCAAAGGATGTCTATGCTTGATGGTTTTTCAGGTTACAATCAGATCCTTGTACATCCGGATCAGGGAAAATTTTAAGAACCCCCCTAAATTTATATATATAATAAATAGGTGAATCCCCATGATACATAGGAAAAATGGAAGGCGATTTTATTAATAATATAATATGTATATATAATTTTTTGGCGAATCTCTCACGAGATTATATTATCCTATAAAATCATGGCGAATCACCGGTACAAATGGCGAATCACTACTACAAAATGGTGAATCGTTGTCTAGTGGAGTTTGGGGTGTTGGTTCCAATGAAGATATGGTAATTGAACCAGGAGTAGAAGGAAGAGAACCATCGAGACCAAGCATGGCACATGGTGACTCGTGAGGGAAGTATTTCTCGTGTAGTTTGGAAAACGCGTTCTTCTAGTTCTGCTAAGCGTAGTGTTGTTTCTCATGCTACTACTAACACTGATATTGAGGTTGGAGAGGAGTTTGAGGAAGCATGGAAGGTAGCAGTGGTGGAGAATTACAAAGAGTACCCCATGATGGGCTCCATCTTTCCCTTTGGTATTTGTGCCTGCAAGACCTTCTGTCCATTGAACCAACAATTAGCCGTTCAACCAACAATCAACTTGACTGAGTTGATTAGGTACGAGTCAACTTAGACTAATCTTCAAAAATATGCTTTGCACTATCCCATATTTATCACACTAATGCTACACAACATTGTGCATTTGCACCTAACTCTCAATAATTCTTTTCCAAGAAAAATCTATAATAAGAAAAATATTTTACTATATTCTAAAAGGTGTAGATGTCAAAATCATGCCACAAAGTGAAAGGAAATAAAATATCTTTCCTCAAACCACCAAATATATAAAGAAAACAATAACAATTATAATAATAGAACTAGATCTATCGATCTATCGATCTATGCATGATATGAGAACCATAAGCATTCAAGAGACTAATTTCAAACTCAACAAAATCCTCTAAACAAGCAACAAACAAACCACTAAAATTTTCAAAGATATCAAGGCTAGACATTAACACAATTGCATGTACTTGAATAAGTCCATTGTTGCTTAGCGTTAGACTTCTTAAATTAGTTCTTTATCATTTAATACTAGGACACATAAAAATCCTGTTACAAAAAACATAAACTCTCATAGACCAATCGTCCCATTGCCTATAGATCTTTGCTAGGGAAGAAATGATGCAAATACTAGTATAGATTCTCTGTAACTCTAGATCTATTAAGCAACAAAAGGGATAAATATCAAATAACTTCTCAGGATTAAAAAAATATAGGGTCAAGTGGATCTATGCTAGTTTATATATATTTGTAACATTAAACATCGAATATGAAATACTTTCCATGTTATTTTATCAGTGTCCATGTCTATTACAATGATGTATTTGCCACCCAAGCTTTAATGCACCTCACTTTCTGTCGGTGCAACTAGAGATCTAAAATGTAGTTAGTTCTATTATTGTTTAATACTTTTAGGATAGAATTAAATCCAACATTAAATATGTGATAAATTTATCCTCCCTACAAACCCTAAGACTTTGATGAATATATCTAGAACGTAGTACTTTTACAACATATGTTTCCACGAAATAAATTAATTACTCTATTGAAAAAAATTTAATTTTGAAAATCATAATTTCATTCTATTTTATGAGAAATCTATTTTAATATTTATGGTTTGCCAGAATGCACAGCTCTGTTCAATGCAGTGCACATCCTTTCCCAAAAACTTGTCCACGGCTTATCCCTTTGCCAACCGCTGGCAGTAAGTTGCAACTTATTTCTTCTTTTGTAATCTGCTCCAAAACTACCGCGGCAGAATGATCCCAATCATTGCAACAATTTTTAAAACTGCCTGATATTGCAATTAAACCTCTTTCCAAAAAGAAATCTCAGAAAAGGAAAAAAAAAACATTCAATGAAGTGAAATATTGTAGCTTGTTTTGTTAAATTTTGGAAAAAAAATGGTTTTGACTCTGTTTGGTGTTGTTTTTAGTGTGACTTTTTGAAGTTTCAGGTGCTGGAATCTGATGAAAAATTTTGAGGTAAAATCTTGGTTTTTGTTATTCAAACTGGTTTTTTGACTCTATATATGGATTCAGCACCCTCAAAAACCTCTAGAGCACTTCGATTGTGCAAAGTTAGCAATCAAACTTCTGTTTTCAATAAATTCCTGTCGGTGTCTAACCCTCCGATTTCAAAAGATTTTTAATCAATCCAGCTGTCAGAAAACATAAAACCGCATTCAATGAAGTAAAATTTCAAACTCTTGTTTTTTCAGATTCTGGAAAACGTAATAGTTTATGACATCAAAGTAAAAATTTCAAACATAACATTGACAATACTGGAAAAGCTTAATGAATTGAAAAAAATCATAATTTCTGAGCCTTCAATGTCTCAAGATTTTTCATCGATCCAGTTGTAAAAAAAATAAAACCCATACAATGAAGTAAAATCCAGAACCTCTGTTTTGTGAAATTCTGGAAAAGGTCGACGAAGTGAAAAAAGTCATAAATTTTTTATAAGTAAAATTTCAAACCTCTGTTTTGTCAAAATCTGGAAAAGGTTATATTTTGTATGTTATGCTTTATGACATCGTACACATTCAATGAGTCAAACTTGAAACCTCTGTTACGTCAAATTCTGGAAAAGGTTAATGAAGCGAAATAATTTAGTTGGTTGTTTACAAATTTTGGTAAAAATCACAATGTCTGTGTAATATTCCTAATTAGCACCGCTAATTGGAATATTTCATTTTTGTATAGTTTTGCCGCCTATAGTTAAATTAATAAATAAAGTGAGAAATAAGGGGTCAACTCACTTTAATAAAATAAAGTGCTTCCTAGTAGATGGACGTTGTAACTTAAAGGGGAAGGCCTTGGGGGTCCACACACACATGAGGGAGGCCTCACGTAGACTCCTAAGGTAACTGCGCAGGTCAAGGAGGAGGTCAAGGACGCAGTTAGGGTTTTTGAGGGAGCTAGCACTATAAAAGGTGGGGGTTTCACTCCATTTGGCATGATTGATATGTTGATGATATTGAGAGCTAGACTTCTGTCTACTTCAGCACGTCGGTTGTTTAGTCGGTCTGCAGCACTGTTTAGTGCGAACTGAGTGTCTCCGGTCGGAGATCTCGCCCTTGGCCCCGGGGGACTTCGAGTGCCTGCTCGGGCAAGGTATTTCCTTCAGTTTCTGTAGGTGATTTGCAGTGGATTTTGGGTGGACGTTGCAGAGGAGATAGCCCCTTGGAGTGACTGCGCAGTCCAGGAGAGAGGACGCAGTTTCAGCAGGGAGGACGCAGTCATTGTTGTGCAACGCAGTTGTGAGGAGATTTGGTGGTGGTTTCAGCGTTTTTCTGTCTTGGGAGATTGTTGTTTCAGCCGGAGGTTTTGCAGGAGGAATTAGGCCCCTTCTCCAGCGTGTTTCTTGAGCTTCTGCGCTGTTCCTGGGAGAGACAGCGTTTTCATTGAGGAGGGTTTATTTGGTGGATTTTCGGAGGTGGAGCACTTGCTTCACGGTTTCTGGGTTTTGTCCGGAGGGTTGAGTACAGCTAGCCTTCCGATTTTCAGCTCATTCCGGTGTGGGGATCAGCCCCTAGTTCCGGCACATTGCAGCAGCAGTTTTCTACGACAGTTTTCTCCAGCAGCTAGGACGCAGTCTCTATTGCAGCCATTTCTTATTCTGAGAGGGTCTCCACTTGCCTAGAGCAAGGATAGGTGCACTCATTCTGATTATCTCTTGTACCCATATACATGTATTCTCAGATTAATAAAATGGCTTAGCGTTCTGGTATTTTATGTGTATTTGCTCCATATTATAGTTCCGACATTTTGTTCTATATAGCTGCTTGTTGTTTTTCTGTGTATTACTGTTTATTACCCGTTGGGGATATTACAGTGGTATCAGAGCATAGTTCTGGCTCAGCCTGTGGTGCTAGCAGTCTATGACGCCCGGGGATAATCCCTACTTTGATTAGAGGAGACACAGAGACGTTGAGAGTAGGTGGGAGTTTCCCTTCGGAGAGAGGGATTCTGATCAGGAGCCACCTGAGACAGATTCAGAGCAGGAGCAGCCTGCGGGGGACACAGAGCAGCGGAACCCGATGGCAGACGATGAGGGTTCGAGGAGATGGGATACACTCCTCCATCACATGCAGGAGATGACACGGAGACTCACGGCATTAGAGGTCAGGCAGAGGGAACCCCCCAGGGTTATCCAGATCGGTGAGGGATCGGGTATGTCCCACCACGTGCCAGTGCATGATGCTATCCCCATTGTGGCATCGCATGCACCCACACGATCCACTATGCCCACATTCTTGCCAGAGGACGCAGGGGCAGGAGTACAGAGGAGTGCACAGAGGGATATTCCAGCACCCACGCGATCCACCATGCCTACCTTCCTGGCAGAGGACGCAGGGGCAGCAGCACAGCGAGAGCTAGAGCCGGGTCTGATGGGTGACCTTTTTACAGAGTACCAGGCGTACGGACCGGCATTCCGAGATTCTATCACATTCAGAGACTTTGTCCAGGTCCAGCATGACATTAGACCCCGTGATCATCACCGAGGGCACAGGCACCACCGTGATGACCACCGCGCAGCTAGCAGATTTCATTTGCCCACGTTTGATGGCTCATCAAATAGTTCGGCAAAGTCTTGGGTGGAGAAGCTGGACATCTATTTCCAGCTTAACCAGATGTCGCAGTCAGAGGCCATTAAGGTGGCAACATTACATCTGGATGGTGAGGCCCAGGACTGGTGGTTCCATGGGATGACGAAACTCGGACATTCTGCAGTGACGACATATGCCAAGTTTACCCAGAGGGTGATAGAGCACTTTGATAGGAGGGATCCGGAGCAGCACTTTGTTGAGCTGACAAAGCTCAAACAGACTGGGAGTGCAGAGACATACATTTGAGACTTCTTGAGGGTTTCGGTGATGGTACCTGATTTATCTGCAGCTCGGATGGTTTACATGTTTGTGGAGGGGTTGTCAGAGCCACTTTGTGGCCTAGTCCAGTCGACCAGACCAACTACCCTTCAAGATGCCATCAGCAGGACTCGGGACTTACAGGATGTCTTACCCAGGACTCAGACACCTTATCCCTAGAGACAGGCCTTCCAGCCTAAGGGGAAGGACATGAGGGTTCCGCCTCCCAAGGCGAATCTTGGATGAGGGTAGTTTGATGACGAGGCTAGGAGAGAGCTGAGGAGGAAGCGATTGTGCTTCACTTGCCAGGAGCCATGGGCACCGGGACACAGGTGTGCTGTAGGGAAAGCACATTTCATTGAGGTCTTCTCCGAGAGCAGTGGAGAAGAGGATGAGGGAGATGACGTGGAGGCAGGAGATTGTTATGCAGCACAGGATACCTTACCACCTCCACCACCTGCAGTAGGAGGGGCATCATTTGCACCCACTGGGGGAGCTCTAGCCGCATTGCGGGGAGTTCCCAAGTACTTGACGTTGCGCGTACGGGGGACAGTGCGCGGGCAGCGGGTTTCGGTCTTAGTTGATAGTGGGGCCACCCACAACTTCATTGATGCCCAGATGGTTGAGCGGAGAGGCATACAGACAGAGGGTTTTGATGGATTTTTCGTCTTGGTCCCAAGAGATCAGACTATGGCATGTGCTCGGTATGTTCCAGAGCTATTAGTGACGATGGGCACTTACACATTGACAGATCACTTCTTTGTGGTGGATATTGCGGACACCAACCTGATATTGGGTGTTCAGTGGCTCATTACTCTAGGGAAGGTCACGACAGATTGGAAGGCCCTAGAGATGGAGTGGGATGATCCCAAGACGGGGAGGCATGAGAAGATACGGGGACAGCACACATACCCGCCTTAGACGGTGTCGGCACACAGGATGGAGGCGACCTTCCACAAGGGAGACATAGAGTGGGCGCTAGAGTTGTGAGCTTCAGAGGCAGTAGATACAGGGCAGACAGTGCATCCTGAGCTACAGTCTATTCTTGACAGGTATGCAGTGGTATTCGGGGATATTCCACCAGGGAAGCCACCAGATCGGGGGTTTGAGCATACGATCGAGCTTGAGCAGGGGATACAGGCAGTGATTACCACACCGTATAGGCATCCCAAGGCCTATCGGGACGAGATAGAGTGGGCTATTCAGGAGTTGCTGGCCCTTGGTCACATTCGGCCCAGCATGAGTCCTTTCGCTTCTTCTCTAGTGTTGGTGAAGAAGAAGGATGGCACATTGTGCATGTGCATTGACTACAGGGCTCTGAATAAGAAGACCCTGAAGAACAGGTACCCCATCCCCAGGATCGATGAGCTGGATGAGTTGAGAGGAGCACGGTTCTTCTCGAAGATTGACTTGAGATCTGGGTACCATCAGATACGCGTGAGGGAACAGGACATTCCCAAGACCGCTTTCAGGTGTCATTATGGGCACTTTGAGTTTCTGGTCATGCCATTTGGGCTGACCAATGCACCTGCTACCTTCCAGTCGTGCATGAACCACATTTTCAGGGGTCATCTGAGGAAGTTTGTGCTGGTCTTCTTCGATGACATACTTATATATAGCAGGACTTAGGAGGAGCATCTTCAGCATATTGAGACAGTTTTGCACATCTTGGAGGAGCAGTAGTTCTATGCCAAGCTCTCCAAGTGTGAGTTCGGGTTGACAGAGATGCTGTATCTAGGGCACATTATAGGAGTGGACGGGGTGAGAGTCCACGAGGAGAAGATCAGGGCCATCATAGATTGGCTAGAGCCGCGGAATGTGACGGAGATTCAGAGATTTATTAGCATTTGCACATACTACAGGAAGTTCGTCAAGGGCTTCTCACAGCTTGCTGCACCCCTCACAGATTTGACGAGGAAGGGGGCATTCGGTTGGTCGGACACAGCACAGCGAGCTTTTGACAAGCTCAAGGAGGTGATGAGCATTTGCCCTGTGCTGGCATTGCCAGATTTTACACAGCCTTTTGTCCTCGAGTGTGATGCATCAGGAGAGGGGATTGGTGCAGTTTTGATGCAGGGCGGTCACCCGATAGCTTTTGAGAGCCAGAAGCTCCTTCCACATGAGAGGTTGTATCCCATATACGACAAGGAGATGTTGGCCATCATGCATGCATTGGCCAAATACCAGCAGTATCTAGTGGGCAGCAGATTCAGGGTGAGGACAGATCATAACAGCCTGAGGTACTTTCTGGAGCAGAAGCAGTTGCAGGAGTGACAGCAGAAGTGGATCAGCAAGATCCAAGCCTATGAATTTGACATAGAGTATGTCAAAGGCAAGAATAACGTGGGAGCTGATGCCCTTTCTCGTAGACCGGCCACGTTATCACTTATGAGCTTGGACGCTGATTGGAGGGCTCGACTGCTGGTAGAGTACTCCAAGGACAGGTTTGCGTGTGAGGTTCTGGATGGGCAGGTAGCAGATGACAGGTGCCGGGTGGTCGATGAGATCATCTATTACAGGGACAGGATCTTCTTGACTGATGGATCTCAGCTCAAGAAGAAGATACTTCAGGCTTCACACGATTCTCCATTGGCGGGCCATCAGGGGTTCACCAAGACTTATCGGGCTATTCGGGAGAGGTTCTCATGGAAGGGCCTCAAGGAGGACGTACTCCAGCATGTCAGGGAGTGCGATGTTTTCCAGCGGAACAAGGGAGAGATGAGCCATCCTGCAGGGTTGTTGCAGCCTCTTCCCATCCCAGAGGGGAAATGGGAGAGCATATCGATGGACTTCATCACAGGGTTGCCCATGGTGCAGGGCAAGGACTGCATCTTTGTCGTCGTTGACCGACTGACGAAGTATGCCCATTTTTTTTCCATATCCGCACATCATACAGCAGCGCAGGTGGCTGAGCTGTTCTTCAGGGAGATTTTCAGATTACATGGTCTACCCAAGACCATTGTCAGCGACAGGGACAGCCGTTTCATGGGCGGATTCTGGCAGGAGCTCTTCCGACTAGTGGGGACCGAGTTGACACCGAGCACTAGTTATCACCCCCAGATGGACGGGCAGACAGAGATAGTTAACAAGTGGCTGGAGGGATACTTGCGTAACTACGTCAGTCGACAGCAGAGGGCATGGCTGAAGTGGCTGCATCTGGGCGAGTACTGCTACAACACGACGCATCATATGTCTATTGGTATGTCACCTTTCTATGATTTGTATGGATATCATTCCTTATCTTTCGTAGAAATGATGTTTGGTGTTAGCAGGGCTCCGAGATCCAAGTTATGGATCCAAGAGAGCCAAGATATCCTCCGAGCTCTCAAGGACAACATAGCCACAACATAGAATCAGCAGAAGTTGTATGCTGATAAGGGTCGGGTGGAGAGACACTTCAAGGTAGGGGACTTGGTCTACCTATGACTACAGCCATACCGACAGTCTTCGCTCAAGCAGAAGGGGGAGGAGAAGCTTAAGCCCCGCTTTTATGGGCCATACAGGGTGATACGCAGGATCGGGCAGGTTGCATATGAGTTGGAGCTGCCCCAAGGCAACAAGATTCATAACATCTTTCATGTATCATGCCTGAGAAAGGCGCTGGGCCAGCAGGTGACAGTCACAGAGGAGCTACCACCCACGGATGATGAGGGGCATCTGGTGTTGCAGCCGGAGGCTATTATTGATACTAGGGAGAGGCAGCTGCGGAGCAGGAAGATCAGGGAGTTCTTGGTGAGATGGAAGAACTTGCCGGATGAGGATGCCACTTGGGAGGATGAGAGGATATTGCAGCATCCATCACTTCAGTTGCTTGAGGAAAAGCAACGTTCTGCCGGGGGAGACTGTAATATTCCTAATTAGCACCGCTAATAGGAATATTTCATTTTTGTATAGTTTTGCCGCCTATAGTTAAATTAATAAATAAAGTGAGAAATAGGGGGTCAACTCACTTTAATAAAATAAAGTGCTTCCTAGTAGATGAACGTTGTAACTTAAAGGGGAAGGCCTTGGGGGTCCACACACACATGAGGGAGGCCTCATGTAGGCTCCTAAGGTAACTGCGCAGGTCAAGGAGGAGGTCAAGGACGCAGTTAGGGTTTTTGAGGGAGCTAGCACTATAAAAGGTGGGGTTCTCACTCCATTTGGCATTATTGATATGTTGATGATATTGAGAGCTAGACTTCTGTCTACTTCAGCACGCCGGTTGTTTAGTCGGTCTGCAGCACTGTTTAGTGCGAACTGAGTGTCTCCGGTCGGAGATCTCGCCCTTGGCCCCGGGGGACTTCGAGTGCCTGCTCGGGCAAGGTATTTCCTTCAGTTCCTGTAGGTGATTTGCAGTGGATTTTGGGTGGACGTTTGCAGAGGAGTTGGCCCCTTGGAGTGACTGCGCAGTCTAGGAGAGAGGACGCAGTTTCAGCAGGGAGGACGCAGTCAGTGTTGTGCAGCGCTGTTGTGAGGTGATTTGGTGGTGGTTTCAGCGTATTTCAGCCTTGGGGGATTGTTGTTTCAGCCGGAGGTTTTGCAGGAGGATTTAGGCCCCTTTCCCAGCGTATTTCTTGAGCTTCTGTGCTGTTCTTGGGAGAGATAGCGTTTTCATTGAGGAGGGCTTATTTGGTGGATTTTCGGAGGTGGAGCACTTGCTTCACGGTTTCTGGGTTTTGTCCGGAGGGTTGAGTACAGATAGCCTTCCGATTTTCAGCTTATTCCGGTGAGGGGATCAACCCCTAGTTCCAGTACATTGCAGCAGCAGCTTTCTACGGTAGTTTCCTCCAGCAGCTAGGACGCAGTCTCTGTTGTAGCCATTTCTTATTCTGAGAGGGTCTTCACTTGCCTAGAGCAAGGATAGGTGCACTCATTCTGATTATCTCTTGTACCCATATATATGTATTCTCAGATTAATAAAATGGCTTAGCGTTCTGGTATTTTATGTGTACTTGTTCCATATTCTAGTTCCAGCATTTTGTTCTATATAGCTGCTTGTTGTTTTGCTGTGTATTACTGTTTATTTCCCGTTGGGGATATTACAGTCTGAGATTTCAATTTCTGAAGATTTTTCCTCGATTTAAAAAAAAAAAAACATAATACCCATTCAGTAAAATTCCAAACCTCTGTTTTGTCAAATTCAGAGCAAAGGTTATAGTTTATGATAAAAACACACTCCATAAAGTAAAATTTCACAAATCTCATTTGTCAACTTCTGTAAAAGGTATCGTTCATGAGCCTTCAGGGTTTATAGAACCTCACAAATATTTTCTTAGTTCATCCATGAATTTGGAAACTACAGGAAACATCTCAAGAATGACGTAAAAAGAATAAAAAATCAGCAAATCAGCCAAAGCTCTTTCAAAATACACAGTTATTCACAATCCAAACACCACAATCAAACAATTTTTGACATCCCTGCTCTGTATTACTGTATGTTCCACATCCGCGAGATAGAAATTGATATGCATAACCACAAATAAATCTCCTAAAACCACTTAAAAAAAAGGATATGTTGTGTTAGTTTTCCCACGCAACGAACCTGCTATTAATAGAAATTTTCAAACTTAGAGACTAATTAAGGCAACTACACTGCTTAATATGTTCAATGCGTATCACACAAACATTTAAAAGAGAGATTTCTAAGCTATCACTTGAAATTGGACGCCTTTCTATCTAGAACAAAAAAAGAGATTGAACAAGGATCTTGTTGGATTGTGGGTAACACTGAGATCTCCCAATAGCTTAAGGACAAGAGTCATAAGTCGGCTCCTTATCACACTGTTCTGTATGCTTTCAAAACATATATATATATATATATATATATATATATATATATATATTTGTAACAGCGATAAGGACATGCCCAGAAACGGGAGTTAGCTCAAGCGGTGACCAGAGCCAATACGTGGTCCTCTATTGTTGAGGAGGTCTCGAGTTCGGTCTTGAGTCCTTTGGGGTTAGGCTGAAAAAATCTCTATAGACGGTTTACCCGCGCGTACCCTCAGTCCACAGGGAAATGCGCTTAGGGTTTCCCGTGAGCTTTCCCCTCGTGAAAAAAAAGATAAGGACTTGGCCTCTTCTTCGATACACAAAATAGGGTTACTTTATTTTACTTATATGGATGACATAGGATGCCTACTGATAGTCTTTTATAGGATACATTTCATGTCTTGCATACAAGATCTCGATTTCCTTAAATTATGGAGGGCTTTCGAACTGTCGTTTAAAAATTCTTGTCTTCCTTACAAACATGTGGAATGAGAGGTCCACCACCTTTCTTCTTTTATAGCCTGAAGATCAAGAAATCACAGACCAGGTGACCTATACTAGTCGGTCAAATTGACAGAGTGTGATAGTATATAGTTGTGTGTTATGTGTAAAATATCAAAGTGTAATATGGTGATGATTCACTGCTTCTCGGTTGACAACTTTTAGTTACCATAATTGTCATACTTTTAGTTTTGATCAAACATTCAGAACACCAGAAAATCAATCATATTGCATATCTTGTTGTAGTTCATGGAATTCCTGCTGAAAAATTACAATGTCAATTAGCCTTTCAAACTGGGTCAAGATCTGATCAAATATTTCCTTTTTTTTTTTTAGTATATTAGATTTGTGATTGAATCTCTAAACTAAGTCTAGCACTGAACATCAATGGTCACTTAGAACAATCCTTAAACTAACCTCAAATACAACCACTCAATAAGCTTGATTACAAATGATTTCACTTTGAAGAACAACACAGTGAAACTCTCTCCAAAAAGGTCATAGAACTTAACATTGTAGTTTAGTCCACTGTTCTTTATATGCCTTAAATTACTATAGGCCTTTGCCAAAGAATCCCTATATTAATCAACAAAATTTGCACCAACATTTCTTACCACAGTACAAACTGCAAAAGACCTCATAATGTGTCAATAAACTCATGTCCTAGAGGGTTGATATCTTATCAAAAGGAGTTGCACTAGTCTTCTCAATTGTTTGCAACCTTGACGCATGATAAAAAAAATAGAATAGCGTGAATACTCTCGCTAGATTACTTCTCTACCATAGGGCCAATAATCCCTACATCTAGCACAGCCCTAAGCCCAACAGAAAAGACAAATTGTGTCACAACTGACCTTTGTTGAGGAGGTCGATAGGCCTCAAACAATCTGCTCCACTAGCAAGTAACCTAAACAAAACAAAAAATCCATATTAGATTCATTGCTCCATAGGGTCCAATACCTTAGAAGTTAGTTCCCAAAATAATGCCTCAGATCAACACACTAGAGCTTGCAACAAGATACTTCAAGTCCATTGCTTCATCTCTTGTGATTGCATTCCTCGTCTTGCTTGGGATTGACCTCACCAAGCTCTTAATATTTCTTATCAGCAAAAGCAAGCACTGACAAAGAAAGATGCATTGACAAACTATGAAAGAGTAGTGATACAAGTCTTTAGCTATGAAAGAAATCTGGGAAGAGATTTCCTGCAACTGGGAAAAAGAACATCGCAATACAAAGCTCCTAATTTGAACATTGTCTTTCTAAGAACTATACAAAGAGAGATAACGGGCATATCAGTAATCTGTATTTATAACTGTAATTTAAAAATAAAATGCCATTAAGCAAAAATAGAGATAACTTACACATCCTCAGTGATCTGTATTAATAACTGTAATTTAAAAAGAAAATGCCATTAACCAAAAACCTGTGAAATATGCTTTAGACTATGCTAATTATGTTTATCAACTAGGTTTATGCTTTAGACTATGCTAATTATGTTTATCAACTAAGCTTATGCTTGTGAGGAGGAAAGTCATCTCATGTCTTCTGGAATGTTCATCAAATTGTTTACCTTGATAAATAGCGAAATGTTGGGAATTGTTTGTCCAAATTTTGCAAAAGGAAAAAAAATCTAATGTTCTGATAGTCCAAGTGTACAAATAGGCTTCCATGATTCTACTGCCAAGTAACCTCAACTGAAAAACAAACATCCTACTACAGTGGATACATTCTCTATGACTTGAGCTCCATAACCTGCTCTGGAATCTAACCTGTGTCATGAGTCCAACATGACCATTTTTGAGCTTCAACATGATTTGCATGTGGGATTAGAGAATTACAGCAGCTGCCACAGTGACAAATGGAATAATTGGCAGGTCTGAGATGTCTTTCGCATTTAGTGTTAAAGCTAAATATTGTTTTTTCCACTCTAAAAAATGAAAAAAAATGGCAAGTGTGAGAAGACTTTTATGTTAAGTGTTAATGCTAAATTTTATTTCAAGCATTCATTATTTAAAATGTTATTGCATTGTGATGGTTGCATTTCCAAATGGCTCCACTGTTTAGTGATCATGGTAGAAAAATTGCAAATGTCTTTTCACAGTCTTTTGTTCATTTGTTCTCTCTCGAAAGCCCTTGCACTGCCTGCTCTGAACTACATCACCAAGATGACCAGCTCTAAGCTGCAATTCTATCTGCAAAAGGTCATGGAGCCTTGCTTTAGCTGCAACAGTGAAAAAAAGTGAAAACAATAAGTGTTGATGGCTTCACCATCTACTGCAAGGGAGGCCTTAATGACACATAGGCTAAACCCAGGTAGTTTAGGTTGCATAAGACCTTCTGAACCACCATATAAAGGTTTAGGTTCTTTCAATATATTCGTACATCTAAAAGCATTGTAAAGTTCTAGGAATTAGAGTTTTGTATTAACATCACTGAGAGAACTATCGTATCATCTGCAATTGTCAGTTTTCTTCTTTTTCACCTGATCTCATTTACCTATCTTTTTCATGTTTCATTAGATGTTAGCATCTAAGTCACCATGCACAATTTGGAGTTTGCTTGTGATAAGAAAATATTCCTGAAGAAATTAATGATTGTCAAAAAAGTTGAAAAGAATTGTCATAATACTACGCAAGCATGTACAATAAAGTCTATCTTCATAGTATCATACCCACATTCGTTAGTAAGAGAGGAAGTTAATTTGAGGTTCAAAAAATGGGTAGAGGATAAAGAACATAGAACGAAGAAGCTGCTATCTGCAATATGTCAGAAGTTTCTGAAGATTTTCCAGCATTCACTCTAATTTGACATCAGTTTCCCGTTTAAGAAAAAAAGGCATTTTAGAAATTTGTTTGCAGCTATTTTAAAGTTTTTGATTGCCAAGAGACTTGGAAAATATGAGTCTATATTTAAAAAAAATAAAATATTTGGTTTTAGGAACATTCAACAAAGCCATAACTTACAACTTTGGATATACTTGAGCCAAATTTTATTTTCAGATCACATAATGAATTTGATCTCAAACCATGCAGGATACATCCATGTATTGAAATGATTGAGCTTCTCACCAAAATTTTATGTAATGTATTTGCAGATGGTGATGGAACTTTCACTTTTGAAGATGATCTTGGAACATCTTCTTGTAGATGAAGTTCCTCACTGTTCCTCAGACAGAGATGGAGAAGTTGATAGGGATGTTTTGCCTGCAATGTTGGATCCTTTGGATGATAGTTCAGATTCTGTGAAGGCAAAGGTGGTAGGTCAAAAAGCCATAGATGTCGGCAATCCAGATACTGGATCCTTACAAGGTTCTTTGGGCTGCAAGATTAAAAAACATAATAGTGGGGAAAGAGTAGGTGAAGATGAAGCCGATGATTTAATGTTGGTTGGAAAACAAGCAGATTTACCAGAGAGAAGGAACATTTTCACCTTTGAAAATGATCTTGGCACATCTTCTGCTGAAGTTGATGAAGTTCCTCGTTGTTCCTCAGACAGATATGGAGAATTTGATAGGTACGTTTTGCCTGCAATGTTGGATCATTTGGATGATAGTTCAGTTTCTGTGAAGGCTGAGGTGGTAGGTCAGAAAGCCATAGATGTTGGAAATTCAAATATTAGATCCTTGCAAGATCCTTTGGGCTGAAAAATTGAGAAACATAATAGCTGGGAAAGAGTAGGAGAAGATAACGCTGATGATTTAATGTTGGTTGGCAAACAAACAGATTTACAAGAGATAAACAACATTTGTGAAAACTTAGTCCTCAATACCTCATCTGTGTTAGAGGTAAAGAAAATTCAGAAAGAAACAACAGATGAGCAATCTAAGAAAGAGAGTGATGTTTATGAATATAGGCAGAAAAGCTTTCTCAGTCCTATTTTGCCGGTGAGTGCCACTTCCTATT
Source organism: Pinus albicaulis (assembly GCA_034641835.2). NCBI lineage: Eukaryota > Viridiplantae > Streptophyta > Pinopsida > Pinales > Pinaceae > Pinus > Pinus albicaulis. The sequence goes on from CM076575.1 coordinate 1,314,379,928, forward strand.
CACATGCATTAACTGAAGATTTGGAACCAGGCGAAATTATGGCCACATCTGGTAATATTTTCAAAGGATTTGAAATTAAACCAGTTTTTCATGAATGCAATTTTGCTTCTGCTTTGTGTGATGATTAAATAAAATGTTGGAATTGATTAAGAAATATGTCTAACATGTACAAATTGTCTTTTAAGAACATTGCCATAGGAAAGGTTTTTTTTCCTTCTCAGCTGCCAATTCTTCTTTGAAATAAATGTTATGCAAGAACTGGCTCAGCTTGTACATTAACAGACTGCAAATTGATTTTCAGGAATTGATGCTAATTCTTTTCAAAATGTCAGTTCCAGTCAGTGAAATTCAAAGGCAAGAAGTGCCCCTTTTCTTGTCAAACAAAAACAGTTTTTTCTGAAGGAATGTTAGCTATGTCACTGGGGAGGAAACCATGCTATGGATGGCTATCATCAGATGAGGAACTTTCTCCACGTGAACCGACTATCTCAACACTTGCTAATGAAGTGTTTTGTGACCATTCTGAGATGGAAGTCAGAGGAAATAATTTCTCAGAAAGATATGGTTCAGGAAGAAAGATTGAGCATGACACAAATATTAAGTCTTCAATTCAAGTGAGACTACAAGAAAAAACCTCAGCAGAGTATGATTGTAAGCAAACAGTAAATGAGAAAGACATAAGAAGACCAGCTGGCAGATTGATTCAACAATATGAGAACCTTTCAGAGGAAACAGTTTGTTGACATGAAATATATAGATCAGATCGGGAAAGATATAGAAAAGACTGGGAACGATCTGACAAATAAATTCATAGATCAGACCGTGAAAGATCAGACCAAAAAAGGCGTAGATCAGGCCAGGAAAGATCAGACCAAGAAAGTCACAGATTAGACCGGGAAAGATCATACCAAGGAAGGTATAGATCAGACCGGGAAAGATCAGACGAAGAAAGACGTATATCAGACAGGGAAAGATCAGACCGGAAAAGGTGTAGATCAGACCGGGAAAGATATAGATCAGGAAAGGTGTAGATCAGACCGGGAAAGATATAGATCAGACCAAGACAGATACAAATCAGGTCATGGAAGATATAGATCAGATCATCAAAGATATAGATCAGACTGTGAAAGATATAGATCAGGCCACAGGAATGACAGAGAGGATAGAAAACACTCACAGTAGCCTATGGACAAGCATTCTGCCTGCCATGAAAAGACATCAGCTGACATTTTAAAGGATAAATATCAGAAAAGGGAACACAGAATAAAAATTAGGGTCAAGAAAGCCCAAAACCCTGTTGAACAGACCACTGATTCTTACAGAAAAGAAATATTTTCTGAATACCAACAGAGGCAAGGTTATGAGAGAAAATTAGAGAATAATGAAGGTAGATCACATGAAAATAGGTGCACATATAATCAAAGGAGTGAGACTGAGAAAGAGAGGGGTTTGATGGAGGCTGATAACAAACATCCATTGCTTCATGTGAATAACTTTTCCCAAGAAACAAAGCTTGGACTTGATCGAAAGTGTCATCGCTCATGAGGAAAGCCAACAGAATCTATTTTTCAATGAAATTTCTTTGTGTGTTCAACATTTTTTGAATAAGAGGCTGACCAAAGCTCTTCATTTGCTCCAAAATGCCATTGCTCATAAGGAAAGCCAGGAAAACAATATTCTGTGCCACGTTTAGTAATTTTTTAGGAACTAAAGATTCTATCCAATCATAGAGTGCATTGTCCGAAACATGGATGACTTCCACAACCCCTGGTAATGACCTTCTGTTGCTTCCAAATTGAAGAAAAAACTGCTCACCTGATACTACTGGGCGTTTCCTTGTAGATCCATCTTTTATGTTAGGCAAAATCTTTGCCTTCTGGTTTTTATTGTCACCTTTACCTATGGGCCTCAATATAATCTCTTCTTCATACAAAATCATGTGGCCAGAATTCTCAGATTTTTCAATGATAAACTCTGATTCCTTCCAAGTAGAGGGTTGAAATTTAATCTCCGCCCCAGTGAAAACCAGTTTCTGCTTCCCCGAGTTGCCACTCAAAATAGTAGCCAACTGATGTTCCAATTGCTGAAACCTATTTATTTGAATAGGAATCTCATCATCTCCAATATGCTCCCTGTCTCCAGATGCATATGTTGAGTTAGGGATATATCGAATGAATTTGCAGTACTCAGGAAGAACTTGGAGAAAATTCTGCAAGATTTTCTCCTCTAATTCATTAAGCTTTGATTGGATGTTGCACTTCCGACTTTCCCTGCGGCGAATTTGGATAGAATTCTCTAAGTCTGTATAACCCTGGAACTCTGGCAATGCAGAATGCTTTAAAAGAGAAATAAATTCTTCATTGTTGAGCCAAGTGAAATCAAGATCATAGTCCTTCGACAGCTGCTCCAACTCAGACAGAAGGGAACTGATGTTAACCTTTTTGAATTGAGTACTAAAATACTTTCTGGACTGTTTATAATTAGTAGTGAGAAAAGCACATCTGTGATATCCTTCAGCAAAGAACAAAGTATGTTTCGTTATTGCCAGACCTTCAGGAGGGGTCGTACTGATATACCTTCCTATGCTTAGGTTGAACTCAGGCGAAACCCTGACATCATTTTCAGAATTCTGGACATGACTTATCTTCAGCCTCTGAGTTCGTTTCAGTCTACAAGAAGTAGTGGTGACAGAAGCAGACAGAGCTCCCAGAATGTTATGCTCTTCAACGCACACAAAAACATCATCGCACAAATCCACTACATACCGTATGAAATTGCAAGAAACCTGTTTCCTTGATGCATCTTTAAGATGAATACCTTGATGCCAATAGAAAACAATTATGTAATGCTTCAAAAGACCAACATACAAACCTGGTTCAAATTTGTCTTCCTCCATTTGCGCATGAACGGAATGATCTATAACACCCATCTCCTTCAATATTCTACACATCGTTCGCTTGTCCCCATAGAAGCCAATTGTCGGCAAAGATTGTTGATTCAAGGAGTTGAAACTGATTCTGATATCAGGGTATTGATTTTCTGCAGAATTAGGTACAATTCCATTACAGAGACGAAGAATCTGCTCTTCTAGAAGATGAACCTTCTCTACAAAGCTCAAATCCTGCTTGTCAGATACGATTTTCATAACTTGAAAGAGAGAGACCTCCAAATCCTTGCTTGAGGCTTGACCAGTAGCAGTCTGGTTCGGTAACTCAGGTTGAGGGCCTTCAAAATTCATAAATGCGCTTGGAGATTCGCTACTAGGGGTAACTGTGTGTGCTAGTGAACCCAGAGTCTCATTTGGAATCAATTCTGCAGGGCTTTCAAATACTGAATTTATCAATGCACTTGAGTTTTGGTTATTGATGATAACTGTAAGAGGTGGTGAATCCAGTGCCTCATATGGAATGGCTTTTGGATATTTTTCCATTGCAGATTCTGTCACGTTACAATAATCATGCTGTAAGGACGTCGAGTCGGCCAGCATCTCTTCTTTCCCCACCCATATAGTATCATCAGAAGTAAAAATTCCAGTCGCAGAGAACATTTCTTCTTTATTTGTAGGTGAAACAGGGCTTTTCTCTGCTTCCTCTGTGATTCCGGTTCCTAAGACCTCAAGTGAACTGAGCATTGTTTCCTCCTCCAATTCATTTGGAAAGAGACACCCACCACCCATTGTAAGTAAAGATAATCTGCAGAGAACAATATCAAAATTACTCAAAAGAATTTCTGATCTAACAAACACACACAAAAGCAAATTATATATTGTATAGAACAACGCAGAAATGATTCCATTCAAATATGGCGAATATATTGAAGCATATCGATTAGAATTAGAAAAAAAATACAAAACTAACGGACCAGAGAGAGTCGTCCAGGCCCTAACGGACCATGATGGGATTGCTATGACTGTATTTTTCCAACTCGATCTGCTCAGCCAGCAAGAACTTGGAAGATCGGTGTGCACAAAGCCCAGCCACCTCTCCGAACCACTGAAAAAATGGGACGAATGCCATGGAAATCTGGAAAATCCGTTGAAAAAATGGGGCGAATGCCATGGAAATCTGGAAAATTAGGGCGAATTTCATGTTTCCAGTTTTGTGCGCCCTTTTTTTGGTGGGCTAATATTAAATAATTAATTATTTTTAAAATATTTTTTGGGCTAACTTTATTAAACTATAAAAATTGGGTTTTATATAAAAAATTCGCCCTAATAAAATTTAAAATCCCTTAAAATTCGCCTTTGGGCTAAAATTCGCCCCTAAAATTATCCCTGATCCGGATGATTAGGAAAAAGCAACCTTTACTACACCATGTGGCATTTTCACATATGCCAAGATGCCATTTGGTCTCATGAATGCAGGAGCTACCTTTCAGAGGGCAATGTATATTGCGTTTTCTGAAGATAATGACAAGATTGTGGTTGTTTATCTTGATGATATAACAGTTTTCTCAAGGAGGGAAGAAGATCACTTGAAACACCTAGAAATAATTCTTCTGAAGTGTAGAAGGTTTGGTATCTCTCTAAATCCCACCCAAAATATTTTTTCTTTAACTTCAGATAAATTACTTGGACATATTATTTCTAAATATGGGATTAAGATTGATCCAAACAGAGTCAATGCAATTCAGAAAGTGGATTTGCCTAGAAGCAGGAAGGAGATTCAATCTTTCCTTGGAAAGGTAAATTTTGTAAGGAGATTTATTCCTAATTTTGCTGAGATTGTGAAGGACATAACAAGGATGTTGAAGAAGGGAGTTGACATTAAGTGGACAGTAGAGGCAAGACACTCATTTGAGGAGATCAAAAAGGCACTCACTCAAGCACCGGTATTGATCAGTCCGGATTTCTCAAAATAATTTCTGGTTTTCACTTTTTGATCATAAAATACTATTGCTAGAGTTTTGTTGCAAAAGGGATAGCAAGGTATTGAATAGCCCGTTTCATTTTTTAGTAGGAAATTATCTAACTCTGAGCTAAAGTAAAATATCTTATAGGATCAAGCTTATGCCTTAAAAGGCTATCAAAGATTTTAGAGTTTATATTCTGCATTCTCATATTGTGGCTTTTGTTCCTAACACTGTTGTGAAAGACATCCTTACTCAAGTTGATCCTGATGGTAAGAGGGGAAAATGGATCGCTAACTTGTTGGAATATCATATAGAGATCAAGCCAACAAAATTGGTCAAAGGACAAGGCTTAGCAAAGCTAATGGCACAGTCAAAATTTGACTGTCTTGACATAAATTTACTTGTAGAAATATCAGAAAATTCAGATGAGAAAGAAGAACTAGTCCCTATTGAAGAAAAGTACATTACTTCAAATTGGTATAAGGATATTGTCTTTGTCCTACATCATCATAAAGCACCTGCTAGGCTAACAAATTCTAAGGCAAGATTTGTGAAGCTAAAATCCTTGAGGTATTGCATTTTTGATAAAAATCTGTTTTGGAAGGATACCGACGGTATTTTGCTGATTTTTTTGCTGGAAGAGGAGGCTGATAAAGTGATTGAGGATTTCCACAAAGGCGATTGTGGTGGTCACCATTATTGGGAGGCCACAGTGAACAAGATTCTTAGAGCAGGGTATTATTGGCCTACAATGTTTAAGGATGTCTACAAAAAGATTGTTGCCTGCCATGAATGCCAGACTTTTTATGGTAAGAAGAAGCTTGTACCTTTACCTTTAATTCCTATCTATGTGGAAGCGCCATTTCAGCAATGAGGGCTAGATTTTATTGGAGAGATTCATCCATCATCATTAGGTCAGCATCGCTGGATTCTCACATCGACTGATTACTTTACCAAATGGATTGAAGCAATCCCAACTAGGAAAGAAAATGATTCTGTTATTATTTCTTTTTTGGAAAATAATATTTTGTCTAGATTTGGTTGCCCCATGAAGATTATAACTGATAATGCATAGGCATTTAATTCTAAGAAGCTGATTAATTTTTTTCATCAGTATCATATTACTCTTGGGCATTCCACTGCATATTATCCACAAGGGAATGGTCTTGTTGAATCTTCTAACAAGAGCATTGTGAGGATCATTAAAAAGGTGTTGTAGGAAAGTAAGAAGGCTTGGAATTTGAAGCTGAAGTATGCCTTATGGGCTGATAGGATATGCACAAAAAGTTAAATTGGAACTTCACCATATGAATTGGTATATGGAGCTGAAGCCATTTTTCCTACATCTTTAGGGGTACCTATCATGAAGCCGATTCAAGGATTAGAAGAGGAACCAAATTTAGTTTAGAGAAGAATCAATCAGTTAATAGCTCTCCAAGAGAAGAGGGATGCATTTTATAATAGCAATCAAAAATCTCAAAATAGAATCAAGAGGAAATTTCATAAGAAAATCAAGGAAGAAAGTTTTCAAATTCAGGATGTAGTACTGAAATGGGAGGCCAGAATTGAAGAGAAAGGAAAAAATGGTAAGTTTGAGAAATTATGGAAAGGTACTTTCAAAATATATTCTTTACATGGAAACAATACTTACATACTACAGGAGATGGATGGAAAATCATATGCTGGAGGACCTGTCAATGGAAGGTTTTTAAAGCATTACTCTTCCTAAAAATATGTTGATCATTCATATCATTGTATATATTCCATTTTATGAGTCTTTTCTACTAATAATGACAAGCTAAATCAGCAAGCTTGAGCCCGAGGTGAAAGCTATTAGAGTTTAAGGAGAAATCTTGGCAATTTCAAAGTTTTTTCTGTTTTGTCAAGAAAATGGATAGCAAGACTAGAACTACTGGTTCTTAGTGTACCACAGGGGCACACTATCCCAAGTGGAGCCACTGTTATCACTTAAAAAATTTCAAAACATCATTATGACAAAATTACTTGTGATCATGGGTCAAAACAGGCTCTTAGGAGTCATTTCTTGAGTTTGACCAAGGGAAGTATTAAATTTTTTAAGTTTGAGCTTACCCTAGTGTTTAAATAAACTCATTTTTTAAGGTCTATCATGTCAAGTCTTTCATCATTTTAGGATTCACTTCATTTCCCAAAATTTTTGCATCAAAACTGCCTAATTAGCCAAGAAACCATAGTTTCGTAGCACCACCCATTGAAAAAAGTCACTTTGCGTTGTGAAATCGCTGATAGTTTCGTAGCGCAAACAACAAAAACTGCACTACAGACACTACGAAAGCACGATTTTGTAATTGTCTTGTTCATTGAGTTGTCAAATGTCAAAAACCATTGGGAAAGGGTAGGATAGTGGCATGTCAAGTCATGTAAGGATGGAATCAAAGTACACGCCCACGTTTGCAGTCATCATGGTCAGTTTAGGTATGAGTGAGTCATCATTTTCAGTTATGAAAGGACATTTGAAATTCAAATTCTTTCCTAATTATTCACCCTCATTCCTATTGCCTTTCATTCGTAATGTTTGAGCTCTGAGTGTCAAGCCAAATCTGTGGCTGGTTCTTACAAAGGTTTATTATATCAATTTCAAGAGAGGTTGTTGTTACATTTATTCAAGCGAGGCTGAAATATTTTTTCAAGTGAGGCTGAGAGTTTATCTGAAGAATATGGCATAGGAAAGAAAAATACACAGAGGAGGACAGTGCTTAAAGCATGAACCTAAGGATATGAAGGCAATAACTGAAGACCCAGTAGTGATGGAAGAATTTAGAAGGGCAGGTTGCCTACAGTTTTGTGAGAAGTTACAAGGCTGTCACACATAGGTATCCAAGGAATTTTCTATGAATTTCAATGGAACAACCACTAAAGTTGGGATGCTAAGTGTGTCTATCACACCAGAGGTCATTGTTGTCGTTACAGAGATACCAAGAGGTCAAGAAACCTGGTTCAAAGGGTTCAAATTTGATATGGAGCAGTGTAAAGAGTTCATGAAGCCTAAGCACACCAACATGGATCTTAACAATGCTATCCCTAGAAGCTGCATCAAAGACAATTACTCAAAACAGTTGCTCAACATTCAGAAATATTTTACCTGTGAAGGCAGATATCATAAGGTTTATTCATATCATTTCAAATTTCTTCTACACTTCACTGGTAAGATTTCACTTGATTTATCTTTTATCTGCATAGAATTCTTGCAAAGATGGCTGATAAAGTACAAGAAAAGTCTGAGGGGTGTGAAACATCATTATTTCATCATGCCTTAATGAAATTATTAATTTTAGATGAACATCAGAAGATAGGTAGAGATTGGTCATCATTCTTGTTTATAAATGGTTTTGAGTTGGAAACCATAACTCCTGCAAGAAACCCTAAAGCTAAAGGAGTTCCATCACCACCAGCAGCATAACCAAAGTCAACCTAGGGTTGCAAAACCAAAAGAACCTACAAGACTAAAGCCAAGAAAGAAAACTAAGAAAGGGGAAAAGAAAATGCAAATGCTTGATACACAAACTCTCCCACCTGCAAAAAAGAAATCAAAATTTTTCAAAGATGAAAAACAGAAACAAGATGCCAACAAACAGGAAACTAAAAGAATAGCTAGAAGTTAAGCAGTGGTTTTGAAAGGAAAGACAGTGGCTATAGAAGACAGCTCAGTAACAAAGGGGATTCTAGAGGACATTATTCACGCCATTGACATAGAAGAAACACCTATTTTACAAGTTGAATTCATAAGGGAATATGAGCATAAGTTTAAAAAGATCAAGTCTGCAAAGAGATTAGATTTTGAGGGAGAAGATGCAGGTTACATTTTTCAAGCAAGAAAACCTACGACAAGGCATGCTAAGAAATTAATGGAAGGCAAAAATGAAGTTCAAAAGCCCACTAAGATAGCTAAATCACCTAAAGAGATTATTGATCTCTCATCACCCATAGTGAAGCATACAATCATCAAATTAAAATGGGGAAAAGAGAGAATGACAAAGAAAACAAAGTTTCAATGCCTTGAGAAAAAGTTAAAGTTGGCAGACCAAGAAATTGCTGTCATGAAAAAGAGATCTAGAAAACACAGTGTCAAGAAAGTGCAGTGTAAAAGGATGAAGGCAATGTGGGAAGAACAAGTTGAATCTGTTCCTGAAACTTTAGAAAATACAGAGCAACCTTTCAAGTGGACAGTTCCAGCAATAAAAGAAGCTAAGTTTGTCAGAATAATAAACACTCATCTGAGAGCTACTAACAGAAGACTTAAAGACTAGGTGAAAGATTTAGAAGAGCAGCTGGAGTTAATTCATGATGAGTTAAAGAAAAAAGGCATTAAAATGATAGTCATAGAAGAACCAATAGGTCAACCAAGTGTAAATGAAGAAGGAATGCCTCAAGGAAGCTAAAATGAAGTGGGTTTACATTTTGTATGGTTTGAAAATACTGAAGACAGGTATATTTTGAGTTTTTGGGAAAAACTACAGTTTTCACTTGGCTAATTTATGAAAAATCTACATACTCAGCAGTTTTGTAGCGCATTCAATGTAAAAAAGCAGAAAAGTGCTACGAAACTGTTGTGGCTGCCTTTTTTGTTTTCTTTGATAAGTATGTAAGGGGTTAAAGGCTGATTCAAGAGCTATAATTACTATTATAAAGGTTTTGAAGGGTAATTAAAACAATGAAAGAGGAAGGAGTCGAGGTTTTGGAGAATAAATCCTTTGAAATGGCAGTGTTGCAGAAAGCACTACAAAATTGCTGTGTTTTCGTAGCGCAATACATTACAACCTTTTTGAATATTTTTTGAAGTGGTTTTGGATAGCTGGAGGCTGGGAAAGAGTGATGGGACATGTTAGGCTAATATTCAACAGCTAAGGACCATGAAATGAAGATTAGATGATGGTCAAAATGTTCAAAGAAGGAAAAATATCCTATGCCTAAAAAACAGGGTATGGTTTCCTGCTTTTGTGGAGGTCAGCAAAGTGGTCATGAAGAATTGAATATCATTATCCAAATTTGACCATGTCATGACACACTTGTCAATAATTTAATTTCAAATTGATAAGGTTGTTATAGATAGTGTTAAGGAGTTTGAGTCCTTTTTGAAATAGGACTATTAAGTAGAATAGGTGTATTTTTGTAATAAATTCCATGTTTTATGGTTATGCAAGGTGTCAGTGGATAGAAATTCGATGTATCTAGCCTAGAGGCAGATCATCTGATGATGTAAGAGGTATATTAAAGGCCATTGGGTTGAATTTTTAAAGGGTTGGACATTTTTGGGATTCTTAAGGGGTTTTAGTGTTTTCCTATTCTATTTGTGTCTCTGATATATCTCATTTCCAGTGGTGTTCATATATATTACTTAGAATTCATCTATTATATGCTCTGACTTCCTGTATAAGTGAACTGGCTATGTTTTTACATTTTTCATGTGTGTGTGCCTTATGACTAAAAACCCTGATATGCCTCAACTTCCATGTTAAGTAGATTCACAGAATTACTGAATTGCTTTGACTCCATAAGCCCAATGTATACATGCTGATGTGATTCCCAACCTACATCTATCATTTATCAATTTATTTCCTAAATAGATTTAGCCATCTTTATCTTTATCCATATCATTAACCATTAAGAGAGCCCTCTCAGGCTGAGGAGGCTAAGCCTCAGTCAAAATATTAGGTTTGAAATAGTTACATGAGATTGTCTGATCAAGCAGCCTATCAGGTCTAATTTTGTGATAAAAGGTCCTTTAGTCGCTATAGTGATGCTATCCAAGGTTTGGTTTAGCTGATTTACTACAACGTCTAAGTCTTGTGAGAGCTTGAGAGGTTCATCCACCCATGGCTTCATATGATCATTGAGGACCTACTTCTTGTGGCAGAGCTCCTTGATTTTGCCTCTTAGAGAAAGGCTAGTACAAATATGTGCTAGGCACTATGCTGCCACGAGGATGGGCACGGTAGCTTCCATATTCTTAAAATACTGCTCTTTCTTGCGCAAATCCTGGTTGAACTGTCAGAGGAGGGGATCACACTGCACCGTGGACCATAGTCCCATGTAAGTATCTAATAATTCTGAACCCTTGGTGATGTGTGTTGAAATACTGCTTTTTTCTTCCTTTACCAGCGTGACTCGCTAGGTGTGCACCTCGGGAGGGGTTTCCAGCTGCAACTTCGCTTGCAGCACCTCAATCTATTCCAGGCCTTCTTTGACGGCTTGCACTTCTGTCCTGGATGCCTTCAACGCAACCACCAAGCCCTCAACCTTGGCTTGTGGTGCAGCAGAGGCAAGAATCACTTCCAACATGTATTCATACAACTGATCGATCAGGTGCTCTAACTCTGCTTACTATGCAACTGCCACAATCTACGCTACCTGAGCTTGGGTGGATTTGGAAGTTTTGGTAGCAATTGTTTTCTTGACCTCACTTAGATGGTGTTGTGCCCAGAGTTCTCTATTCTGAAGCTCATCAAAGACAAAAAAGTGGAGAGCATGTAACTGCCCACTCATTATTATCGCAATATCAACGCCAACATCCGCGCATGCTTGGACTTGCACACATAGGGCTAGTGGTTAATCCAGTATTTCATGATAGATCTAAATACATTGACATCTGGTATCATCATATCAGAGATTGTGTGCAGCGGAAGATCATGTTACTTTCATACATTCCCACGGAGGATCAGGATGCTGATATCTTGACGAAGGCGCTCACCAGGAGAAAATTTGAATACCATAGGGGCAGGATAGGGGTGGGAGATAATCCTTTCTTGTTGAGAGGGAGTGTTGAGATTGCAACAAGATGATGAGCTTAGTGGAAAGAAGTCGCCTTCACTAAGTGGGCCCGCAGGCTATTTTTGGTGCAAGCCTATTTTTAGACATGTCGATCATATTCTATGAGTTGCAAGATGCTATTTGTGGATGGTTGGTCAACTTGGAAAAATATATGGACTTCTATTTTTAGACATATTGGGCAGAATCTATTTTTAGATTTCCAGTCTAAAAATAGATATGTCGAATATTATTAGCTCTTAATAATATTTGGACTATAAAAATTATCTTATTCTCTTGGAGCACTTCAGTTAAGTGCACAGATGTGGCACAGGAGCTGAAAAAATGAATTACGCTATTCCTGAGGGTTAAATGGAGCTATTGCATGGATACTTCAGTTAGAACTCATGTGACAGAGTTTGGTGGAGCTATTGAGGTAGTTGATGGATTTGTGTTCATTTTATCTGAGTTAAACATAGTTGAGCTAGTTGTATCTATTCTAACTGATTGATACAATAGTGAGAGTGGTGTGAATTAATTATTAATTAATTCACTAATTATTAACTCATTAATCAACTAAAGAATACATTAGTTAACTACAGTGCATGGACAGTTTTAGTGAAGACCAGTGAAGAGGTAGGTGAAAGAGAAATGTGACTATCAGTTGTGACTATAGTGTTGCATGATTTGAAACAACCAATTATTGGAGATGCCAATGAGGATTGCATGAGCAAGGATGGAAAAATTGGAGTTCATTCAAATCCATTATTTAGTAGTTATTGCGTAGTAGAGGCAGGCTATCAGGTGGCAGAGATTGGAGCATGTGTTTTGCTAGATCAGACCTGTTTAGTGTGTAGAAATTGGAGATTATACTGAGAGCTTGTGAGGAGCTTTGTATAATGATTGTTACATGATCTCTATGACATATAATATACATATAGTTGGGGGTTTTCAGCTTTAATATTTCCCATAAAATACTGTGTTCATATGTGTGATTTTTTATGGTTTTAATTTGCGCATGCGATTGTTTTTATTTCCGCAATTAATGATCAATGGCAGAAGAGATTCTGTATTGTGCATGAATTTAAAATAGTTTGTGATCAGGATAATTTCGATGTATAACATATCAGTTATCAAATTTCTACAGAGCAAGCTCTCAACCCCTGAAAACAATGATACAACAATCCTTATAAGGATTGGCTGAAATATGTGTACAAATGGAAAATCTGCAGAAATGCCAGAGTTGCTGGACAACAGAAACTCAGAAAATAGAAATGGATGAAGATATTTGATGATGCTACATATAATAAATAGATCTCATCCAATGGATCTCTCAATTGAAAGGCTGATCCAATCCCTGAAGATCTCACCCTCCAGAATAGTGGTGCAATCCCCCACTGCAAATACACTCTAAAATAACGCAGTCAAGGAGTTGGAATGCGATGTAGGAGATAGGAGATGCTTGGCCTGGTGCCAAAGATGTGAAATTAGCTCTGAAACCTTCCTCACTAACCTTCTCGAGGAATAGGAGCTCCCTCCTCTGAAATATGAGTCAAGGAATGGTGTTGTGGAACCCTCCACTGCAACACCCAGCAACACTACGTTATACTTCAGCAAAAATAACACAGTGACTGAAGGAAGTGGCTTTGGCCTTGAGCCAAGATGTGGAGAAATGAAGTGCAATCTTTCAAGAGGCCTCTCAAGAAGGAGATGAAATCCTAAACAGGAATCCCTCATGCTAAACAGCACTGAAACTCAGCTAAACAGCAGGAAAATGCAAATAGTCTTTAGACCAATAATCCAATACTCAAATATGTCTCACTATGGCTGCCTCTTCCTCCTTTTATGCAAGTGAATGTATCTTTTCCCTGGACCCCACACATTAGGGTTTCTTCCACAAAGAATCTTTCTCCCTCTCAAACTGTGTTGTCTTCCCATGCAAGCTACACCTCTTAGGCAATGTTGTTGACTTGGTCAAACTTGACCTTGTCCTCATGCATTTGCCCCTTTTCACACTAGAAGGTGAAAAATAAAGTTGCTCCATTGATCCCTTTCACACTATGAGGGATTTATTCCTACTCATGGGTCTCTTTACCCATTTTATTCACCTCATAGATGATATAAGAAAAAAACAATATTCCAATTTGCTACATGCAAATTTTGGAATATTACATCATCGATCTTTCTAACTCATGAAAAGGTTCTGATTTCTTGGGTTTGGTTTTCTCTCCCAAGAAAGTTTCAGGTTGTTTCAAATCAAATCTTTTCACTAACCTCCTATTCAACTTTGCATAAGGAGATATATTTACATTTTTCAATGAAGAAGATTCAAATAACCTCCAGGCATAAGCCTTACCTTCCAAATGTAGCACTGCTACTCTAATGGCTTCCTCTTCTGAAACTTGATGCAGGTGGAAATATGTGTCTAGCTTCTTTACCCAAGCCTTGGGTGTGCTCTTGGATGACCCATCAAAAGTAGGTATAAAGAATCTATCCAAACTGTGCTCCATGCACCCTCTTCTTCTATTGTAGTTGTTGGGTATTCTCTCTTCTTTAAGTTGACAAAACCCTTGGAAGTTTAGATGCTCCTTGAATCTTCTAGACTGAGATTCATATTCTTGGAGATAGTCACCAAGAGTCTCCACCTTTGGTGTTTCTCCTTATTTTTATTCTCTTGCCAAGACAATAGGCAAGGTATAACATTGTAGACATGATTGTGTGGTTGAATGCTCACACACATAATATGAAGAACTGGGGCTTTATTCCTGTGCAAACCTTCTTGAGGGATCTTCATGTCATTCCCTCCTCATCTCCATGATGTCTTTTTTAATGTCCTGAATAGTTTGGAAAAGAAGTTTTGAGAACTCCTTCCCTTTCATTCCTCCAGATAAAGGGGTTTTACCCTTTCCTTATTTTTCATTTGTATGATCAAATTTCTGATGTTTTATCTTTTGATACCTCTTTTCTCTATCAGTAAGAGGCTCTCCTTCTTCAGATGATGTATTGGATTTTATAATTCACAATTTGTGCCAAGATGATGCTCTAAAACCACTGTAATATTCCCAAATGGGAAAAGCAGGAATATAGTGAAAAATGATGGAACAATAATGCAGACCATCATTTATGAAGTAAGAGGCCAATATGAAGACTTGTCATATGTATTTACAACAAAAAAATATATGTAAAAGATGGCCCATAAGATGCATAACAGAAAATACAAGCCTCCAATGGATAAAATCATGCAATAAGAGGTGTTACAACCATGTATAAAAGATGGAAAACCCTTACAACATTATTTTATTGCTTCTGTAACAACATTAGATTATACATCATATCTAGAGCTCATATGTGCTCCAGAAGTTAGATCTATATCAGATCCATGCACTATACAAGCTCCTCTATAGAACCCCCTTGGGGTTTTCAGCAAAACACCAAGTACAAGATGTAGATTTGAGATCTGAGACTGCAGATCTACTGAAAAATACAAATCTAGAAATTTTGGATGATCTGATATGATCAATAAAATATCCTCCTCCAATAGATCCTCAAAGTGAAGGGCATATCCCCATCACTAGAAAATCAACTCTCCAAATGGTGTGCCAAATCACCCTGCAACTCCTCCTACAGAAATAACATAGATCTGGAAGTAAACTACACTGTAGGGATAAAAATAAGGTTGGCCTCATGCCAAGATCTTAAAATGAGCTCAATACCCTCCAATATTTTCCTTCCAATGAATTAGAAACCTCCTCCACTGAAAAGGAGCATTGAAATGGCCTAGATCTGAAAGATCTAGTCTCCACTTGTTGCATCTTACAAAAACAACCAAACCCTCAATAGGATTTGCGTTGTACTTGAAAGAAGAAGCTTGGCCCTAATCCATATAGTGGAAAATGTAATAAAAACTCTCCCAAGAGCTACTCAATGGGAAGAGGTGGGATTCCCAATCAAGAAAACCCAATGCTAAATAGCATTCAATCTTAGTTAAACAGCAAGAGAAAGATATATGTCTAAATAGAACATATATTCAGAAAATATCATATACATCAACAACCTTCTAATGCTACCATCCTCTTCCTCTTATAAGTCAAGAGCTTGCAAACCCTCAACCACATTCAATGATAACACTCTTTCCACACAAGGCATCTCCATCTAAAAGTGTGTTGTATCTCATTGATGGCCACTCCTTCATGACAACGTTGTAGATTTGGTCAAGGTTGACCTAGTCAAAGTGATCTAGCCCCTTTCACACCAAGGGTGCTTCAATTAAGCTTCCAATATTTGTCTCTTTCACATTTGGCATTGATTTATTCATGATTAAGGAGAAATATGGACCTCCTTTGTCCTCTTATTGTTTAAACAAAGAAATAAAACAAAATTGAATATTCCAATTAGCTTACGACTAATTAGATAGAAACCCTATTATATCATAATCCTTCTGCAAAACTGTTTAAACTTTCAGAAGTGATATTATAGGCCTAAATCATTTTTTTAAAAGGTAAAAATTATAAAAATTGATAAATCAAACAAATCTATGGCTTCCAAAAGAACTCTAGTAATCAACCCTCTACAACCCCCTATTGTAGATGTAGAGCACATTCCCCTGGTAGATGTAGACTTCAAAGTTACTGATACTATGACAAAGTTCAACCTTCTTAAGCTGCACTGCTGGAGCAAAGAGAAATCCCTAGATTAGGCTGATGAAGTATTTATTTGGGAATCAAACTGGCCAAAATATGTTGTTCCTCATACTCTCCAATGCCCAGAAGAAATCAGACTCTGCCAGTCATGCTACTCTCCTGATCAAAGAGCCATTGTGAATCTTGAAAAGGAAGTTTTGTTTACCATTACAACTGATTCTATCAACCATATGCTTCAGTTATAGCCTGGGCCAAATAAAGTTCCTTTATCTATTGAATCCCTCACTAAGTTCTACTTGGATCTGGATTTTCCCAAGAGAATCCAGATTTTTCAAAATTTCATGCCATCCTATGTGGAAATTCCCAAGTTGAACCCTCCATACTCCTCTCCTAAATTCTTAGGAAGAACAAGACATATAATTTCCATGTTGTCTTTACACCTGGTTAGCCTCCCGTTACTATCTTTAACTTTGCCCAATATATTGCTGACAGTATCCATGAGCAACTAGTCAAAATGCCTTCTGAAGGTGTTTTTAGGTATTCTTCATTCTTGTTCCACATGATCTTATATTTTCAGTCTGAAAAGTCTCCTATAAGCCTTCAGAAGCTTGATGTGGAAGGAAATCCACAATCTATCATATTATGGACTTCCTTAATAAGGTAGGATTCAAATGAGTTTACCTATTCAGAGTTCACAGATTCTTTTATCCATCCCTTGGTCAATTTGCTAAATAACAGTGTGTAGCCAAGAATTAGCAATGAAATCAAGAAACTTTTACAATTGTGTGAACATAACAGGACAGGTGATTGGTACTTGTACCAAAATCACACTGAAATCAGAGTCTATGGGTCAAGCCTTATTCTTTATAAATTTCCAAAATACCTCCCTATGAGGTTATTTGCTCTGGAGTATATAAGGAAGATTTTAAATTAAGATGCTAACAATTTCTTAATTGCAAAGAAGAAAACACAATTCAAGTTAAAGAACCAGGTTTGCCCATTCATATGTAATAATAGAGAAGCAGGTCCAAAGGCAGAAAAATAGTTGCAGGAGTTCAAATTCAGTTCTAGTTTTCTTTGGTATTATGATCCCCTTGGTATTATTATAAAAATGAGAGTTAAGTGCAAATTAACTCCATACATACATGAAAATAAGCCAAATATTGAGAAATTCTCAAACCAATCTGAATGGTTAGAGAATACATTGGTAGAGGCTAAGAAGCAAAGTGATACTAGTCAAAATTTGCAAACTCTAGCCAAAAAAGACAAACGTGTAAAAAGAAACATGGAGGAAGGGTCTTATACAACTAAGACTACTACAAAGACTAAATTCAAACTAAGATACAGCAAAAAGCCGAAGCTTAATCTTGCCAGTAAAGAAAAGGAGATGTAGAGGTCATTGACACAGAAATTTCAAAGAAAGATACTGTATCTCCTACAATCATTGAAGAGGAACATCAACCCACCACTTCTAATACACAGTTAATTCAAATAAAAGTTTCTTCATCCAATAAAATAGAAGAAAAGAACATGGACATAAAGGAAAGATACAAGGAAATTAAGGCCAAAAATTAAGAAATAACAAATGAAATATATTCTCAGTACCTAAAGAAAACTCCTAGTGTTCAGAACAGGCTGCTTTTAGCCTTTGAATACAAGAAAAAAAATATGTTGATGATAGTTCTTCAACCCACAGTTTCAACTCCTAAATGATCCTCTGATTATAAAAATATTAATTTTGAAGTTCCAGTCCAGGATATTCATCCTCTGGATCAAATTAAATTTCATAAGCAGGGAGGAGAGATGATTTATTCCACAATGACCACCAAAGCCATGAGTGCACAGAAACTTCAAACACTTTGATAAATGTAAGAGATCAGCTCAAATTGGAGAAGGCATCTTCATATGCAAAAGATACCAGAATCAAATCCTTGGAAGAGCTAGTGATTGAAGTATGATATGATCCTCAAAATATAAAAGCTACAGAGGAATTGATCAAAAATAAGAATGTTGGTATTGCGGCACTTAAGAAACAATTGAAGCTGCCCCCTACAAAGCACCCTCAAGCCAAGGAGGTTTTATAGGATTCTAATAAAAAATATGAGATGTTGAGTCTCATTTTACAGTTAACAACCTAGATTAAAGAAATGGAAATTGAATTGGACAAATTAGTCCAAGAGAAAGAATCCAAGAAAGCACAGGAAGTTCCTGCCACTATGATTCCTATCGTTACAATAGTTGTACCATCTACTTTGGCAGAAACACTGGCTCCTAATGTTCAAGTGGCCACAACAGTTCCAGCTACTTCATCTACAACTTCAGCCACTGAATCTTCAACAACAACAGCACAACAATAAGATGAAGCAAGAAAATTAGTAAAGGCAATGCAATACAAGTCTATCCAAACCAATGAGATAAATATGTTAAAAGAAAAGATAAAAAATATTGAAGATGCTAAGAAACTTGCACAAATAAATGCCAAGAATGAAGAACAAAAAGGAAACAAGTTGAATGAACAACTGAAGAAGTTGGAAAAATATATAACTTTGAAGGAACCTATGGCACATGTTAAGAAGCAATTATGATCCAATATCATTGAAGCAGTCAATGATATTTGGCCATGCATACAAGTGATATATGAACAAAAAGACCTAGTGAAATCAGTAAGAGAAGTAATATAGAAGACAAAAGAAGAGCTAGGTAAAAGACCTGAAGAAGCTCTAGAAATCATCAAATTTCTCAATTCCAAAAATAAAAAAGAGCTGGAAGAAATCGGAATTACTGATAGAATAGAGACCATCCTAGAAGTTAGGAAGGTAATATCCAAAAAGAATTTGATGACACAGTTAGAGGAGAAGTGCCAGAACATGGAGATTGCAATTACAATATTCATGATTAAGTTTGATGTTTGTAAGGAAAAAAGTCATTTCCAATCCTCTAGTGATCAATGATAAATATATGAAACAGGAGGATTACAAAAAAAATATAAGAGATTTTTCCAAAGAGCAGGTGAACAAATCAGCCTTGTAGTGGATCCCAACAGGGAAGGTATTATATAAGAATTTTGAAAAAAAAAAATTACTTACAACATGAAGTAAAACACTTATTTGTGAACAAACCACAATTTTCAAAATATACCGAAGCTAATGAAAACTTCAGAAGTCTTATGAAGATAAAATTTCTAGAATCTGAGTTCTGGGAGAAGTTGTAGTATTCCCAAACGGGAAAAGCGGGAATATAGTGCAAAATGTTGGAACAATATTGCAGATCATCATTTATAAAGCAAGAGGCCAATATGGAGACCTTTCATATGTTATTATAGCAGCAAAATATGTGTAAGAAATGGCACATAAGATGCATAACAGGAAATACAAGCCTCCAATGAACAAAATCCCTCAATAAGAGGTGTTGCAATCATGTAGAAAAGATGGAAGACCCTTACTGCATTATTTTATCAGCTCTGCTACAGAAAATGATTACACATTAGGGCTGATATGTGCCTCAAAATTTAGATCTATATCAGATCTAATCACTATACAAGCTCCTCTAAAGAACCCCTCGAGGGTTTTCAGCAAAACACCAAGTACAAGTTGTAGAAATGAGGTCTAAGACTACAGATCTACTGAAAAATACAGATCTGGAAAGTGTGGCTGATCTGATATGATCCATACAATAGCCTCCTCCAATATATCTTCAAAGTGAAAGGCAGATCCCCTTCACTAGAAAATCATCTCTCCAAATGGTGTGCTAAACCACCCTGAAACTCCTCCTACAGAAATAACACAGATATGGAAGTAAATTTCTTTGTATGGATCAAAATATGGTTGGCCTAATGCCAAGATCTAAAAATAATATCAATGGCCTTCAATACTATCCTCCCAATGGAAAGAATTCCTCCTCCACTAAAAATAAGCAATGAGATGGCCTAGATAGAGATCTAATCACCACTTGCTACATGTTAGGTCCCTATATCACTAGTATAGTCCCTTATTATTGTTAGTGTAACCCCCTTATTTTTATTATTGAACCCTTGTAACCCCCATTTTTTTATTATTGTGCCCTTAAATTATTATTGTTAGGTCGGCTAGGATTACATTGTAGCCCTCTAGGATTACATTATGGCCCCATGGACTCCTATATATAGAAAGGAGGTTTTGTAAATTGTATCATCCAAGAATTGTTCATTTATGTAATGTATTGGAGGTTTCCCCCTCGAAGTGGCCCATTTCTAAGGCGTTGATATCTTTTTTCTTCTCTTTTTGGAGCTGGTTACACAACATTTGGTATCAGAGCTTTGGATTCTAGGGTTTCGCTGCTCCAAACAGGTCATCGTGGAATTTTCGCTATAACTTTTTTTCTACGAAGTTTCAGAAGCTGAAATTTTTAGGGTGCGAAGCCGAAATCCTGAGGAAGCTTGTATAAAAATTTCAAAGCTTGGTTCGCAATATTTGGGGAGATATAATCTGTGTAAGTTAGGTATTTTTTCAGGCTCCTAAACAGGTCATCGTGGAATTTGCACTATAAATTTTTTTGTACGAAGGTTCAAAATCGGAAATGTATATGGTACAAAGCTGAAATCCCGAGGGAAATTCATCAAAAAAATTTCAGAGCTTGGTTCGCAATATTTTTGGAGATATGATTTGTGGAAGGTAGTGCTTTTTCAGGCTCCTGAATTTCATCTCAAAGAGGTGATCGTGGGAAAATCTTCATAACTCTCTCTATGAGCATCGGATTGGAGTTCCGTAAAAAGTGGTTGCAAGTACACAGACTGTAGTTTCTTGGCTATCAATTTCAGAGCTGAATGATGAAACAGTGACACGTGGAAATTCGTACAAGTTCGCTCTACTGAATCAGTCCATAATTAGGTCATTGTGGGAGATTGGACACAATTTTGTCTTGGAGAATCCAAATCATGTCAGACCTGTGGCATTCGAGAGATAATTCATAGGGCTACGTTGGTACCAAAATTCAAATATTGAAGTGTTGCAATCACAGAGATAATCCAATTTCAATACCGAGCTCCTCAAAAGCAAGAAAAAGGTGTGTATTTTTTTCCGAATTGCATAAGTCTTATTTGAAGAATCAATTTGAATTGATTCCAAAGGCATATTGTAGAATAGATATCAGTATTGGGTTCTAAAATATGCCCCGTAAAAATAATTCAACACCCATTAAGCCTTCCGAAGGCTCTACTATGACTCATGAAGATGAAAAATTGCAACATGATCTATCAAAATTACAAGAGCAAGTGCAACAAATTTCACTCTCGCAAAGAGCAACAAAAAATGAAATGGTAGTTTTGAAGAAAGGCGTGGAAGAGAATATGGATGGAATGGAAGCTAAGATGGAAAACATGAAGAATGATCTAAAAATAGACATTGAAGGTTTGACAAAGTTGATACAAGAACGGTTTCCTAATGGTGAAAAGATAGTACAAGAACCTCATGATGAGAACAAAATCAATGTTAATTGTGATTTGATAAACTCTAATGTTGGCGGGAAGAACCAACATATTCAGAAAATGGATATGAGGAAGTTTGATGGAAAGGATCCTGTAACATGGATACTACAGATGGAGCAATATTTTGATCTCCATAACGTGTAAAACACACAAAAGGTACGCATTGCAACTTTACATTTAGAACAAAATACATTTGTATGGTATCGATGGTTTTGCTCCCGTAAAAAAATTCATTACTTGGTCAATTTCACGAGGGAATGATAGCACATTATGAGATACAAAGAGCAACACCTTCTTTAGCCAATTGATAAATCTCAAACAAAAATTTAGTGGGGCAAAGACATCGAGGACTTCCAAAAATTGAATATAAGGGTAAATTCTATATTCCAGAGAACACAGGATCGATCTCTTTCATTGGCACTTTAAAGGATAACATCCAACATGAAGTTTGTGTTTCTGGGAACCGTATCTATTGAGAAGGTATTCGTTGGGTAAAAGAAAAAGTTGAATGTAAAATAATGGCGACAAGGGTTTTACCACTACCCTATAAAGAAGGAAGTGTTGCTACGTCTAGATTTCCAATAACCTACAAGGTTGACACCACAACAATTGGAAGAAAAAGAGCAAAAGGGCTTTGCTACGCTAGGATAAAGTAAATACACTAAAGGTCATAAGTGTGCTGAAAAGAAATTATTTTACATAGATTGTGAAGAAGAAGAAGAAAATGAAAAAGAAGAGGATATACACCAAAAACCAGCCATAGAAGAGGAAGAAATGAATCCGACCATATCATGTAATGCACTGGCAGGAATTACCACTCCTCAAACTCTCAAGATAGCAGGACAGATCAAGAAGAAAAAGGTAATAGTGTTGATTGATTCGGGTAGTACCCATAATTTTATTCATTGTAAGGTAGCCAAGGAATTGAATTGTTTCCTATACCTAGCACCAGAATGTTAAGTGATGGTTGAAAATGGAGGAACTATAAATTTCTCTGGAAAATTCCATAATATTAAGCTAACCATGGGGGAATATGTATTGAATAGTCCAATGCTTTCTATTCCAATGGGAGGTTGTGTTGTTGTACTAGGAGTACAATGGTTACAATCTTTAGGGATGGTAGCTTTTAATTTTCAAGAACTTTTCTTGAATTTTTTTTTAGAAGGAAAGGAAGTCGAATTACGGGGTATTATGGGGAAGCCATGAAGGATAATAAGCTCTAATGTCATGAAAAGGCTTTTAAATAAAGAAAAATGAGGCGTAATTTCACAATTATGCTCACTAGAAGTTCCAACATCAAAATCATCTATTTCTGCAGATCTCCAACAAGTCTTGGACAATCATTCCAAGGTGTTTGAAACTCCTAAAGGACTCCCACCTATTCGTGATCATGATCATGCTATTCATTTGATTCCAGGAAGTGTTCCTCCAAACATCATGCCTTATATATATCCTTATGTCCAAAAGAGAGAAATTGAATGTATGATTGCAGAAATGTTAGAGGCGGGCATAATTCAACCTAGTCAAAGTTCTTTCTCTGCTCCTGTAGTATCAGTACACAAGAAGGATGGATCATGGTGCATGTGTCTGGATTAGAGGGAGCTCAATAAGCTCACCATTAAAGATAAATTTCCCATTGTCGTGATTGATGAATTATTGGATGAATTACATGGAGCAATTTATTTTACCAAGTTGGATCTTCATACAGGATATCATCAAATTAGAATGAAGACTGAAGATATTCTGAAAACAACATTTCAAACTCATGAGGTTCATTATGAATTTTTGGTCATGCCTTTTGGCCTTACCAATGCACCTTCTACATTTCAAGGGTTGATGAATTCCATTTTCAAACCCTTCCTTAGAAAATTTGTGCTAGTATTTTTTGATGATATACTAATCTATAGCATGTCTTGGAAGGATCAGGTTGAACATGTTGACAAGATGCTCAAACTATTGCAAGAGAAAAAATTATATGCAAAAACATCCAAATGTTTCTTTGGAGTACAAGAGGTGGAATATTTGGGTCATATTGTATCTCATGAGGGTGTTAAAGTAGACCCTAACAAAAAAATTAAAGCTATTAAGGAATGGAAAGTCCCCAATAACCATGAAGAAGTTGCTAGGATTTCTTTTGGCTAACCGGTATTATCGTGTTTGTTAAGAATTAATGGGAGAATAGCAAGACTTCAATGTATTGTTGAAGAAAGATGCATTTTCATGGACTCCTGAAGCAACTAAAGTGTTTGAACATCTGAAAGAGGAAATGTACCTAGCACCGGTCTTAGCTACGCCAGACTTCACAAAAACCTTTATTGTGGAATGTGTTTCCTCAAGAATTGGAATTGGTGCTATTTTAATGCAAGAAGGAAGACTCATTGCTTTTGAAAGTCGTTTAATCAAAGGAAAGTATTTACAAAAGGCTATTTATGATAAGGAAATGTTGGCAATACTACATGCACTAAAGAAATGGAGACCTTACCTAATGGAAAGACACTTCAAGGTAAAAAATGATCATGATAGTTTTAAACACCTTTTGGAACAAAGACTATCTTCAGAAGAGCAGAAAAAGTGGGTCACTGGGTCACAAAGATGTTGGGTTATGACTTTGAAATAATCTACAAAAAGGAAAGCTTAATGTTGTTGCAGATGCACTCTCAAGAAAGAATGAAGAGGTGGAAGCATTGCTTTGTGCCATTTCTATTATCCAACCAGATTGGATAACTGAAGCAAGAGATGAATGGAAGAAGGAAAAAGATGTATGGACACTCATTCAAAAGTTGCAGCAAGATCCTAGTACATTTGATACATTTAGTTGGAAAAATGATTCCTTATGGTACAAAGATCGCTTATATCTTTGTAAGAATTCCCAACTAAAACAAAAGATTCTTCTGGAATTGCACACTTCTCCTTTAGGAGGACACTCAGGATTTTTAAAAACTTACCACAGGGTGAAGAAAGAATTTTTTTGGGATGGCCTTAAATCTGATATTCAAAATTTTATGGCGGAATGTTTGGTTTGCCAGCAGAATAAAGTTGAGACAATTAAGACCCCGGGACTTCTACAACCTTTATCCATTCCAAGTCAACGTTGGGAGGAGATTTCAATGGATTTTATCACAGGTTTACCTAATTTCGAAGGAAAGAGTGTCATCATGGTGGTAGTTGATAGACTTACCAAGTATGCACACTTTTGTGCATTATCTCATCCATTTAAAGCAAGTACGGTTGCTACTACAGTTATGGACAGAATTCAAAAGCTACATGGAAGCCCAAGGGTTATTGTGAGCGACAGAGATCCCATTTTTACTGGAAATTTTTGGACGGAGTTATTTGCTTGTTTGGGTACTCAATTAGCTCATAGCTCATCTTATCATCCTCAATCTGATGGTCAAACTGAGATAGTAAATAAATGTTTGGAAGGATATCTTCGTTGTTTTGTATCCGATAAACAAACACAATGGGTCAAGTGGTTACCTCTCGCTGAATGGTGGTATAACACTTCCTTCCATACTGCAGCAAAAATGACCCCATTTATGGCACTTTATGGATATCATCCACCATCGATCACATCATCTTTAAGGGAAAATTCGAAGGTTCAAGCAGTGGAAGATCACATCGAGCATCAACAAGAAGTTTTCCAACTCTTAAAGGATAACCCTAATTTGGCACAAAATCGAATGAAACAACAGGCAGATCAACATCGCAGCGAGAGAAGTTTTGATGTAGGAGATTGGGTATTTTTACGGCTACAACCATACAAACAAATGTCCCTCAAGCAAGCTAAGAAGGATAATAAATTATCACCAAAGTACTATGGTCCCTACAAGGTGTTGCAAAAGATTGGTTCTATGGCATACAAATTGGAGCTTCCTGCTTCTTCGCGAGTACATCCAGTTTTCCATGTTTCATGCTTAAAGAAGGTTATAGGTGAAAATCTTCCAGCTCAAACAATATTGCCAGAACTTGATGAGGAAGGAAAAATCATATTGGAACCTGAAGTGATCATGGAAACAAGAACTCGACAGCTACGGAATCGATCAATTTCAGAGTATCTCATCAAGTGGAAGAACTTACCCACTGAAGATTCTACATGGGAGGATGAGAAGTTTATACAGAAGCACCCAGAGCTACTCAAGCGTTGAGGATAACACTTTTTTGAAGGAGAGGGGCATGTTAGGTCCCTATATTACTAGTATAGTCCCTTATTTTTGTTAGTGTAACCCCCTTATTGTTATTATTGTACCCTTGTAACCCCCATTTTGTTATTATTGTGCCCTTAAATTATTATTGTTAGGTCGGCTAGGATTACATTGTGGCCCACTAGGATTACATTATGGCCCCATGGACCCCTATATATAGAAAGGAGGTTTTGTAAATTGTATCATCCAAGAATTTTTCATTTATGTAATGTATTGGAGGTTTCCCCCTCGAAGTGGCTCATTTCTAAGGCGTTGATATCTCTTTTCTTCTCTTTTTGGAGCTGGTTACACAACACTACAACCTACAAAAACAACCAAACCCTCAACGGGATCTACACTGTTGTTGAAAGAAGAAGCTTGGCCTTACGCCAGATAGTGGACAATGTAGTGCAAGACTCCTCCAAGAGCTCCTCAATGGAAGAGGTGGGATTCCCAATCAGGAATACCCTGTGCTAAATAGCACTCTATCTCAGCTAAAAAACAAGAGAAAGATATATGTCTAAACATACCATATATTCATAAATATAATATACATCAAAAACCTCCATATGGCTTCCATCCTCTTCCTTAAATAGAATATGAGCTTGCAAACCCTAAGCCCCATCCAAAAAGATCACTACATTCACACAAAGCATCTCCATCTAAAATTGCATTGCCCCTCATTGATGGCCACTCCTCCATGACAACATTGTTGATTTGGTCAAGGTTGACCCAGTCAAAGTGATCCAATCCCTTTCACACCAAGCGTGCTTTAATTAAGCTGCCAAGATTTGTCTCTTTCACATTTGGCATTGATTTATTCATTATTGAGGAGAATTATGGACCTCCTTTGCCCTCTTATTATTTAAACAAGGAAATAAAACAAAATTGAATATTCAAATTAGCTCATGACTAATTGGGAATATTACAGAAGTTGACTGATCTACTGTAAGATCAAATTACATAGAGTACAGAGCAATGAAAGTAAAAAGCAGAGTTTGTTGTTTTTACACTAGCATTGAAAGTTTTTTTTTTGCAGTAAAAAAGTATCAGTAAAGAGTATCAAGATGAAAGTGTATTAGATGTAAGTTTAAAGACAAAATACGAGCAAAGGTGAACATGCCAACGTGAAGGACACCTCATTATCCAGCTGCAGTATTCGTTGAACAAACTAAGAGAGAAATCAGTGATAAAATCAAGACAGCAAGCCATTTTATTTCAATAAAAAAGGGACAGCTAGCATTAGTTAGGAAGCTGTCACTATCTTCTTGCATGAAGATATTTAATTTCCATAAATAATTCCTAAGTTTATTCTAGGATATTTTGTACAATTTTTTGTATAAATACTTATCATTTGGAAGTATTGAGGGTGGATGAATTGTTGAACATTTCTGAAGTTATACTATTCTGAACCTAAGTGTTTTTTTGTATCAATTTCAAGTCAGAAGACTAGATCACATGAAATAAAGCATCATATTACATGATTCATGTGTTGGGCTAGTGCAGTGAAGTATTTTCACTTGTAACTTTATCGATTTTCTTATTTTTTACATCTATTCTTAAATGTGTTCTAAATCTAAATGATAAATCAAGATTTGTTATTTTAGAATGTGTTAAGAGCACTTTGTTTTAACTGATTATCATTTATATGTTTTCAACTAATATCCAGATTAGGGAACCCTTAATTTCTCCCTGATTTCGATTGACCTCTGCCTTTTCACTCATAATCCGGATTTAAGAACCCTTAATTTCTCTTTTATCCCGATCAAAACCATTTCATCATTAGCCTTGAAGATCTTAAGTAAGTCATCTATCTTGCCCTGTAAACATTTACCTTTAGACCTTGATCCTGATCTAACTGCTTGACACATTGACTCCATTTTCACAATGGGATACAAACCTATAGCTATCCATCTAAGTAAGTGATTTCACCACCAAATCAAATCAAAACCCAAAACCATTTTTCCCTATATAACTATTCTAAAATCAAATACAAATCAACAAAGTTAAATCATATAGAGAGAGTCCTCTCTGAGCATTAGGAAGGCTAGATCCTAAGGCTTAAAATTAGGTTTGTGGTTACCTCTGATATTCTTTAAAACTAAAATGAAAAAATCTCACAACTTTTGAGAAATATTAGAGTGATAACATATTGGAGACCATACTGGGGAACTAACCAATCCTTAATTTTTAAATAGATCTTAAAGGAAATATTTTCATTTATCTTTTCACCTTAATATTTTTAAAATAATTTTTGAGTATATTTTCATAAAAAATTGTAGTTCTAGCTTCCAGAAGAGTTTACTATACCAGGTCCAATCCATATCCACAACCTGCTGTCATAGTACATAATCTTGACAGAATTGGAAAGAGAAACAAAACATTAGAAGATTTAGGTAATAAGATTTCAATAGTCAAAGAAAATTCCCTTCCCAAACAACTATCAAGTTTACAAGACATTGAATTTGATTTAAATTTTGAACAATATTTGTTTAGAACTAAATCAGAAAGTGACTTACATAATACTATAATAGACCTTGATTTCATTTCATTCATTGAAATTAAGAAGGAAACTGTTTCAGTTGATTTTGATCAAATGATTTTTGAAGTTTATGATAAACTTGATGCCATAAATGCAACTTTGATTAAAGAAATTGATGAAGCTTATTTACAACATTCAGTTGAATTGACTGCTTTATCAGCCTATATCCCTAAGCCTTCTACCATTCATTTAGATACTAGCCTTTTAGAATCTTTAGGTTCATCCCTATTCACTACCACTTCATCCATTATTTCCACCACACTTCATTCCACAGATTCATTTTTTCCTAAGCAACCATTTCAACCTAGAATTTTATTTCCATCTTCCACCACCTCAATTTCATCCCCTAGTATTTCTACTGCATTTTCCAATACATCATTCTCATTCCCAAGCACCTCTTCTAGCATCCCAAATTCATCTTCTAGTATCTCAACCACATTTGCAAGCACATCTTCTTATATTCCAATCTCATCTGCAAGTGATTTAACTACATCAGCAATTACTTCTAGTTCTTCACCAAGTACTTCAAACTTAACTCCTAGCCAATTAGCTAGAATCCAAGCCATGGATGCCAGATATGCTCCTTTGGTTTTAACAGCACAGTTACATGACATGCCCCAGGATTATCAAAGAAAAATCCATCAATTTGATGGAACCACTCATTACACTACACAACAACATGTTAATAAAATGACAAACTATTTTAAACTACATGAAATTGATGATGATGATGTTCAAATGACACATTTTTCTCAAACTTTAACTGGTGAGATAAAAAAGTGGTTTAAAGGTTTGAATGCTGGTAGTATTGCTGATTTAGAAGTTTTTCATAGAATTTTTCTTAATAGATGGGAAAAGAAGAAAAATCCACTACAAATTTTATCTGAATTTGAAAGCATAAAAAGAGCACCAAATGAAACAATTCAAGATTATTGTACTAGATATTAGAGTATTTATAATGCAATTCCTGCTAATCTTAAACCTCCTCTAGACTTTGTCCTTATCAAATTCCCTGATGGATTTGATACAGATATAGCTTATCAGCTGAGAGGGAGAAATCTAGAAACCTTAGAGTAGATGCAATGTAATGCTATTAGTGTAGAGACAAACTTGTTAGCAAAGAAAGCTAGATTAAGAAATGAAAGGAGAGTGACAATAAAAGAGGAAACATCCACTTCAGATTGGAAAATAGATCAATTAGCAAAAACATTAGAGAGAATGATGGATAGGTTAGATAATATGGAAAGGAAGCCATAGTGGGATAACCAACAACAAGGACCTCAAATTAGAAATCCCAATTTCAGGAAAAACACCAACACTGGAAAATATAGAGAATCAACACCTGACCAAACAATAAGACCACCTTTCCAAGAGAACTATGCTGAAAGTTCTCATCAAAAAGAAGATGATGAAGACACCATTAATCTAATGGGCATTAATGATGATAACACCATTTTTCTTACACAATAAGAACAAGAGTTATATGAATTACAACAACTATAATTAGATTCAGGTGAGTCTTTTGATTACAAGAAAGGTTATGAGTTTGCAATTAATGAAGTTCATAAGAAATATAACCTTAGGAGAAAGAAAAATGTAGGTCCTTATATTAAGAAATCTGCCCAAACAAAAACAAAGAAAATAGTAGAGGATCCTACCACTAAAGTTCTGCAAATTCTCCCTAGGGAAACCAAGCAAAACTCTAATTCAACTCAGAAAATTTCAAGTCCCAAAATTTCACCTAGTCCTAAAATTGTTGACATCACAGATGATGTTGTCCAAACATCAACAAATCCTCAAAAATATGTTGCTACCAAGACAACAATTTCTACTAAAACAACAATTTCAGACCCAAAAACATCTATTGTTGATCAAAAATCAACTGATCCTAAAACAGCTATTGCCAAAATAGCTGCTGAAACCACAAAATCTACAAAGACTTCCACTGCATCTCAAATTGTCCCTGAAAATAAAATTAAAAGTAGTAAGACAGTGGAAATACAAACAGGGAATGAAAAAGCAACTGTAGAAAAAGAAGACAAACCCACCCAAACAACAGTTACAAAAGAAGAAATAATTTAGCTAGGAAAATAACAAGCACCATTTAATATCCAAGCTGAAATTGCCAAATTGAAGATACCAATTCCTTTGACAGAGTTGGTAAAACATGACCTATAAAAAACACATATTACTGAGAATTTAAATATGAATGATGGAGAATATTCAGTAAATTTGAGTGATGATCAACCAGAACTAATCTTTGGTCCTAATGTTAACGGAAAACACCAAGATGGAGCAGTTCCACCTTTTTACATTAGCTTAAATGTTCATGATCAGATTTTACATAATGCTATTCTATATTTAGGGGCTTCACACAATTTGATGCCAAAATAAATAATGGAAACCTTTAATTTAGACATCACTAGACCTTATAAATATATCTTCTCATTTGAATCCAATAAAGTGAAATGTTTAGGCTTGATAAAAGATTTATGTGTTACTTTAGTTCAATACCTTGGAAAAATCATATTCATGGATATTGTAGTAGCTGACATCCCTCCCAAGTATGGAATGTTGTTATCTCGCTCATGGGGAGCTAAACTGCAGGGATCTATACAACTTGATATGTCTTATGCAACAATATAAATTTTTGGCCAACCCAAGAAACTTTACAGAGAAACATTAATGAAGTACATGGTTAGTAGTGTAGAAAGACCTCAAAATTATCCTATTTACTCTACACCTAATGATATGGACTCATTCATTTTATGTAATTCTAAAACTGGCATTGAAAAAAACGATGAACTAAAATAGAAAAAGAAAGCACCAGACGATGATGACGTTTTTCATGAATCAATGTGGCACCTAGATTTTGATGGACCAGTTAACAAATTAGGAGCAGGAGCGGGAGTTTGGATACATAATATGGAAAACAATCATGCAGAAGGTCATGCTTTTAGATTAAATTTCAAATGTACAAACAATATGGCTGAATATGAAGCTCTTATTTAGGACTACAGATTGTTAGAAATTTAGGATCCAAAAGAGTGTCAATCATGGGAGACTCTGAGTTAATTGTGAAATAGATAACAAGAGAATATTCTATATATAACCCAAGATTAAGCCAATATAGAGATATTTTTTTAGATCTGATTAAGGATTTTCTTGAATATGACACTGCTGCAATTCCTAGAATACAGAACATACAAGCACATAGCTTAGTAACTTTTTCTAGTACCTGTAATCTTCCATTTCAACCAAATCATAGATATACAACAAAAGTTAAACACGGGCCTACAATACCAGATAATCTTAAATATTGGTAAATATTTTCACAACATGAAAATATTTATCATTCATGAATAATGAAGGAGAATTTCATAATTTTAATATAGACACAGATTGTACAATAGATCAAAACATAGATAGTGAGATTGATATAAACAATGTAGATGTAAATAACTTAGATTTTTCTAAACCCACTAAATTTACTCAAGTAGAAATAGATAATTTAGAGAAAGTAGAGATTGAAGAGTTAGTAGATGATGATTCTGACATTTTAAACCTTAAGAACATTTTTTTACCTAAAGGATTAGCCCCTTTAGAAGATATTTTTTATTCTAATGACGTTGCAAGGAAACCTAAGATGGAACCATTAAGATCTGATATTGAAGAGTGCAATATAGGAACATAATTAAAGCCTAAGATGATTAAACTTTCAAAAGCCTTACCTCAAGAAGAAAAAGTCAAGTACATAGCTCTGTTTAAGGAATTTCAGGATGTATTTGCATGGAGTTATGAGGACTTAAAATCCTATGACACTAGTATAATACAGCACAAAATATCCATAAAAGAAGATAAAAATCCTTTCAAACAGAAACTTAGAAGAATAAATCTAGTTTTGATGCCTTTAATTGAGAAAGAGTTTAAGAGAATGTATGAAGCCCATATAATTGCACCCATCAGATATTCTGATTGGGTTTCAAACCTAGTTCCCACTGGGAAAAAGACTGGGGAAATCAGACTAAGTGTTGATTTCTGGAATTTGAATAAAGTGTCCTTAAAATACAACTACCCTCTCCCCAGGATGGATCAAATTTTACAGAGGGTGGTTGGTTCTTCCAGAATTTCATTACTTGTTGGATTCTCTGGATATAACCAGATTTTAGTTCAACCAGAAGACCAACCTAAAACTGCTTTTACTGCTCCTTGGGGCACTTTCATGTATGTGAAAATGCTTTTTGAATTAATGAATGCAGGAGCCACTTTTCAAAGAGCTATAGATATAGATTTTGGTAAATAAATTCGTGAATTCCTTGTGATTTATCTAGATGATATTACTGTATTTTCAAATACTGACAATAAACATCTAGATCACCTCAGACAAGTGTTTATCAAATGCAGGAAATTTTGCATCTCTCTAAATCCTAAAAAGACTCTATTTGGACTGGAAGAAGGTAAATTATTAGGACACATCATATATAAAGAGGGAATTAGGATAGACCTAGCTATAATAGAGGCCATTCTTAACATTAGTCATCCTAGGAATATTAAATAATTGCAAGCTTTCTTAGGTAAAATCAATTTTCTCAAAAGATTCATCTCAAACCTAACAAAAATAATTAGAGAACTTAATAATATGTTGAAAAAATACTCAGTACTTAAATGGACTGTGGAGGCCAAGAAATCATTTAATCAATTAAACAAGCCTTGACAAAAACACC
Organism: Pinus albicaulis; assembly: GCA_034641835.2. NCBI lineage: Eukaryota > Viridiplantae > Streptophyta > Pinopsida > Pinales > Pinaceae > Pinus > Pinus albicaulis. The sequence goes on from CM076575.1 coordinate 1,314,413,110, forward strand.
AGTCCTTATAAGTCATGATTTCAAAAAAGATTTCATTATTTTTCCCTTTTATTCAAAACATACTATTGTTGTAGTTTTACTGTAGAAAAATGATCAGGGCTATGAGCAGCCCATTTCTTTTTTCAAAAAATCACTTAGAGATGCCACTTTAAAGTATAACATAATGTAAAAGCAAGCACTAGCTTTAGTGAAGGCTATCAAAGACTTTATAGTGTACATCCTTTATTCACATATCATTGCTTATGTTCCAAATGTAGTTGTAAAGGACATTCTGACTTAGAATGGTCCTGATGGTAAATGATGCAAGTGGATTGCCACCATTTTGGAATATGATATAAAAATTAAACCCACCAAACTCATAAAAGATCAAGGTTTAGCCAAACTCATGATTGAATCAAATTTTCATGCTTTAGATAATAATTTTATTGCCCAAATAGATGATCAAGAAGAGATGGTGACTCTAGAGATCAGTGAAGCCTTTTCAGACTCACCATGGTATGCATATATTATATTTGTATTACTAAATTACAAGCTCCTCCTGGATTATCAAGAACTAAAGCTAGATTTTTAAATTTAAAGGCAATGAAGTTTTGTATCATAGACAATGCACTGTTTTGGAAAAATCATGATGGAATTTTATTGAATTTTTTTCTTAAATAAGAAGATGATAAATTTTTGGAAGAATTTCATGCAGGTGACTATGGAGGACATCTTTACTAGAAGACTACTACAGATAAAATCTTGAGAGCAGGTTTTTATTGGCCTACCTTGTTTGCATATGTAAAAAAGTATGTGACCTCCTGTCACAAATGCCAAATCTTTGAAGGAAAGAAAAAGTTCCTATCTTTGCCTTTAAAACCCATCTCAATAGAAATGTCTTTTCAGCAAAGGGGTCTTGACTTCATTGTAGAAATTCACCCTCCATCCTCAACCCAACACAAGTGGATTCTGACAGGCACAGACTATTTCACTAAGTGGATAGAAGCCATTGCTTCCAAGCAAGCCACTAACATTGTCATACTTTAATTTTTAGAAAACAACATACTCTTAAGATTTGAATGCCCCTAAAATATCATCATTGATAATGCAGCATCATTCAAGTCCAAAAATATGATTGAATTCTGTAATAGATACCACATTACCCTTGGCCATTCTATTGCTTATTACCCTCAAGGTAATGGCCTTGTTGAATCCTCAAATAAAAGCCTTATGAATATCATCAAGAAACTACTAGAAGACAATAAGAGAACTTGGAACAAAATGTTAGTGAATGCCTTATGGGTAGATAGACTTACCACAAAGAAATCTATTAGTACATCCCCTTATCAGCTTGTTTATGGGATGGATGTTGTTTTTCTATCTTCTATAGGAGTACCAGTAATGAAGATAATCCAAGAATTGCAAGTTGAAACCAATGACATCCAAAGAAGAATAAACCAAACCATACACTTGCAGCAAACCAGAGAAGAGGTCTATCTTAATTCTCAAATTTTTCAAGAAAAGATTAAAAAGATATTTGACAAGAAGACTAAGGAAGATTATTTTTTATAGGTGTCAAATTTCTAAAGTGGGATTCAAGGAGAGAAGAGAAAGGTAAATATGGGAAATTTTATTTCTTATGGAAAGGCCCCTATGTTATTTATGGTTATAGAGGTAACACTGTTTTCTTTTTTAAGGAGTTGGATGGATCAAATCTGCCAGGTGGAACTGTCAATGGTAGAATGTTGAAGCATTACTATTCCTCAGATTAACAAATATTTCACTTTGTTTACTTTACTCATTGTACATAACATTACAAATTTTAGATTGGATTAAATTTTTTTCTAACAAAGTTGAAGCCCAGAGAGAAGGCCCTAAGCTTTGAAGGATAAAATATCATAAGTAAGAATAATGCAGAGCCCAGAAAACAGTTCCGCGCCCAGCACAGTCAAAAGACAAAGGCTACTAGTCTCAAAGTTCTTGAAATTTCAACAAGAAATTCCATCCCCATGTGGAGCCACTGTTAGGGTCCTATAATAATAGTATTCATAATTTTTGAATTGTATTTGATTAGTCTTGTAATATGTACATACATTGCTTTCTGGAAATTGTTTTCCCATATTAGAAAAATAAAATAAAAAATGTAAAGAGGGTAAAAGTCCTAAAATAAAAATCAAAGGAATTGGAAGAAAAAATATCAAAAAGAATAGAAAATGGACCTCAAACCAAAAAGAGATAAAAATAAAACATGAAAGTGATGCAAATCCAAATGCCACTACTATTTACTTTTTCTGCAAAATAAAGCTTGTGTGTAACTTGTTGCAATCCCACGATCCATGAAGGTTAAATAGCTTAATCTTAACCTCTCATGCTTTAAATTTCATGTTGTTATATAGAGAATAAAAATCTAGCCAAACAGTCTAATCTTGGAAGATCAGTAGTTAGGTAGAGAAAATAATAAGGAGCTCAACAACTTAATTTGATCCCTTGGAAGAAATAAGGATAGAATTAGTTAGTTTGTTGTTTTAAGAGAAAAATGAACAAGGGTTTGCAAGCTCAAATGCACCCAGGTAAATGAAGAAAAAATGTTAGGGTAGCATATGGGTAGGCAGTGGTAGTTTTTACAATCATGGATAAATAGAGCTTTGGTAATTTCAATCACTAACTTCCTTCAAAAAATCATCCCCTCCATTTTCATTCTTTCCCCTTCACTTTTCCCTTTTCCCATTATCATTCAGTTTCCTTTGCAAAAAACCCCTTTTCCTAAGTTTAAAACCCATTATACTTAAGGAAAGTAAAACCCTTTAACTAATTCCCCTTTTATTCAAAAACACCCAAAAACCCAAAAAATACTTTATCCTAAGTGCAAATACAGAAATATTATGTCAGGACCCACAACAATGGAATTTATCCCTATATCATGTTTTACACTAGGCTTAGTGTATTTTCCCTCATATCATTATTTATTAACACATTAATTTATATATTAAACTCCCATATTCACATTTTCGCCTATATTAAATTAAATCCCTAAATAAAATAGCCCAACCCATATTTTAATTTTAACCTATGTTTTATTTCCCCATGTGATATATATTCCTGCTCATCCCATAGGTTAAGACTATTAACATTATAAATAACCCGGCAAATGCTAAGGTTACATATGCCCGCATTCCATTTGTTAAATAAAACATTATATCCACCTATCATATTTCATTCCAAAACTATGTATTAAACTTTATGTTTAAATACATATTTAACCACCTGCTTCATTAAAATCCCAGGCCTTACGCCATCTCACCCCGTAGCTTTGTTGCATCATCTCAACCGTTCTCTTTTCATCTCCTAGATCTGATGGTAACAAACCCTCATCGCACATTTCCTTGCATAGTGGTTAAACAAACCCAAAGCTTGTGATAAACATCATTTTCGATATTTCTCTCACCTCTACATGTCAGATTTCTCCTAGATCGCATCGATCATTCCAATCCTGCTTACCACTTCTAAAACATGTGAAAACCGCCTGACGGTTTTTCCTCCCCCGCACCCAAACCACCAGCCTGTTTGAATTGACCCTGCATTTAATGCATTCACTGTTTAATGAAATTGTTTATAAAAATTCCCAAATGCATTCATTCGTACCTTTCTATTACTTTTTCCGCGCAGAAGAGCATTCCAGACCGAGTTAAACACTGGTAACTTTGTTTTAGCCTAAAAACCAACATAATTCACCAAATTCGACTGCTACAATCACTGCAGAAGCCATCAGAGTGCCTATAAAGACCAGCAAAAGCTTTTGAAAGCATTTCAACCCCAAAAACCCTTCTACACAGTGGCATTCCAAATTTCCCATATATTCTTGAGAGGAAAAAGACTCATTCATCAAATCTCAAAGAATTATACAGTTAATTGAATCATTTAGGAGCCTATATACCTAAAAAAAACCTTATTTCTTCATAAATTCATTGATTATGTAAACCCTAGGCATCTTCTCACAGATTCCAAAGCCTTGACCTATTTTAAAACAAACTTTTATTAAGTCTAGCCATCTGCAGACCTCAGAAAGCCTCAGAGACCTTCAAAAACCTTTCCTACAATTCTTAGGCATCCTTTTGATGTCATAAAGACGGTTTTATCACATAAATTCCATCGTAAACCCTTGATATCATTTGCTAAAGCTATAACGTCTTAAAATTACTCTTTTGATACAAAAGTTACAGCTTGAGTTAATTAATCAAAATTATTCCTTTGCAGACAAAATATAGAAACCCTGTTATATCATAATCCTTCTGCAAAACTGTTTAAACTTTCAGAAGTGTTATTACAGGCCTAAATCATTGTTTTAAAAGGTCAAAAGTATAAAAATTGATAAATCAAACAAATATATGGCTTCCAAAAGCACTCTAGTAATCAACCCTCTACAACCCCCTGTTTTAGATGTAGAGCATATACCCCTGGCAGATGTAGACTTCAAAATTACTGATACTATGATAGAGTTCAACCTTCTTGAGCTCCACTGCTGGAGCTAAGAGAAATCCCTAGATCAGGCTGATGAAGTATTTATCTAGGAATAAAACTTGCCAAAATATGTTGTTCCTCATACTCAACAATGCCTAGAAGGAATCAGACTCTGCCAATCACGCTACTCTCCTAATCAAACAGCCATTGTGAACCCTGAAAAGGAATTTTTGTTTACCATTACAGCTGAGTCTATCAACCAAATGCTTCAATTACAACCTGGTCCAAATGAAGTTCCTTTATCTATTGAAGCCCTCACTAAGTTCTACTTGGATCTAGATTTTCCCAAGAGATTCCAGATTTTTCAAACTTTCATGCCATCCTATGTGGAAATTCCCAAGTTGAATCCTCCATACTCCTTTACTAAATTCTCAGAAAGAACAAGACATATTATTTCCATGTTTTCTTTCATCCTTGGCTATTTTACAGATGAACATGTTGATGTTGCAGTTCTTGGTTTCTTGTCCACTTTTACACCTGGTCACCCTCCTGCTACTATCTTTAACTTTGCCCAATATATTGCTGACAAGATCCATGAGGAACTAGTCAAAATTACTTCTGAAGGTTTTTTTAGGTATTCTTCATACCTATTCCACATGCTCTTATATTTTCAGCCTAAAAATTTTCCTATAAGCCTTCAGAAGCTTGATGTGGAAAGAAATCCACAATCTATCATATTCTAGACTTCCTTGATAAGGAAGGATTCAAATGAGTTTACCTATTCAGAGTTCACATATTACTTTATCCATCCCTTGGTCAATTTGCTAAAAAACAGTGCGCATCCCAGAATTAGCAATGAAATCAGGAAATTTTTGCAATTATCTGAACATAATAGGACAGGTGATTGGTACTTGTACCAAAATCACAGTGAAATCAGAGTCTATGGGTCAAGCCTTATTCCTTATAAATTGCCAAAATACCTCCCTATGAGGCTATTTTCTCTGGAGTATGTAAGGCATGTTTTAAATTCATATGCTGCCGATTTCTTAATTGCAAAGAATAAAACACAATTCAAGTTAAAGAACTAGGTTGGCCCATTCATCTGTAATAATAGAGAAGCAGGTCTAGAGGCAGAAAAACAGTTGCAGGAGTTCAAATTCAGTCCTAGTTTTTTTTGGTATTATGATCCCATTGGTATTATTAGAAAAATGAGAGTTAAGTGCAAATTAACTCCATACATACATAAAAAGAAGCCAGATATTGAGAAATTCTCAAACCAATCTAAATGCTTAGAGAATACATTGGTAGAGGCTGAGATGCAAAGTGATACTAGTCAAACTTTGCAAACGCTAGCCCAAGAAGATAGAAGTGTAAAAAGAAATAGGGAGGAAGGGTCTTATACAACTGAGACTACTACAGAGACTAAATTCAAACTAAGATACAACAAAAATCCAAAGCTTAATCCCACCAGTAAAGAAAAGGATACAATAGAGGTCATTGACACAGAAATTTCAGAGAAATATATTGTACCTCCTACAATCATTGAAGAGGAACAACAACCCACCACTTCTAATACATATTTAATTCAAATAGAAGTGTCTTCATCCAAGAAAACAGAAGAAAAGGACATGGACATAAAGGAAATATATAAGGAAATTAAGGCCAAAAATGAAGAAATAAAAAATGAAATATATTCTCAGTACCTAAAGCAAACTCCTAGCATTCAGAACAGGTTGATTTCAGCCTTTGACTATAAGAACAAAAAGATGTTGATGACAGTTCTTCAGCCCACAGTTTCAACTCCTAAATCATCATCTGATTATAAAAATATTGATTTTGAAGTTCCAGTCCAGGTTATTCATCCTCTGGATCAAATTGAATTTCATAAGCAGGCAGGAGAGATGATTTATTCCACAATGACCACAAAGGCCATGAGTGCACAGAAACTTAAAAACACTTTTATAAATGTAAGATATCAGCTCAAATTGGAGAAGGCATCTTCATATGCAAAAGATACCAAAATCAAATCCTTGGAAGAGCTAGTGATTGAAGTAGGATATGATCCTCAAAATATAAAAGCTGCAGAGGAATTGATCAAAAAGAAGAATGTTGATATTGTTGCACTTAAGAAACAATTGAAGCTACCCCCTACAGAGCATCCTCAAGCCAAGGATGTTTTACAGGATTCTAATAAAAAAGATGATATGGTGAGTCTCATTTTACAATTAACAACTCGGATTAAATAAATGGAAATTGAATTGGAAAAATTGGTCCAAGAGAAAGAAGACAACAAAGCACAGGAAGTTCCTTCCACTGTGATTCCTATAGTTAAAACAATTGTACCATCTACTTTGGCAGAAACATTGGCTCCTAATGTTCCAGTGGCCATAGCAGTTCTAGTTACTTCATCTACAACTTCGGCCACTAAATCTTCAACAACAACAACACAACAATCAGGTGAAGAAAGAAAATTAGTAAAGGAAATGCAAGACATGTCTATCCAAACCAATGAGATAAATAGGTTAAAATAACAGATAAAAAAATTGAATATGCTAAGAAACTTGCAAAAATAAATGCCAAGAATGAAGAACAAAAAGCCAACAGGTTGAATGAACAACTGAAGAAGTTGGAAAAAGATATAAATTTGAAGGAACCTATGGCACATGTTAAGCCGAAATTATGGTCCAATATCATTGAAGCAGTCAATGATATTTGGCCATGCATACAAGTGATATATGAACTAAAATACCTAGTGAAATCAGCAAGAGAAGCAATACAGAAGACAAAAGAAGAGCTAGGTAAAAAACCTAAAGAAGCTCTAGAAATCATCAAATTTCTCAATTCCAAAAATAAACAAGATCTGAAAGAAATTGGAATTACTGATAGAACAAAGACCATCCTAGAAGTTAGGAAGGTAATATCCAAAAAGAATTGATGACATAATTAGAGGATAAGTGCCAGAACATGGAGATTGAAATTACAAGATTCATGATTAAGTTTGATGTTCTAAGGCAAAAAGGCCTTCCCAATCCTCTAGTGATCAATGATAAATTAATGAAACAAGAGGATTATGAAAAAAATATAAGAGATTTTTCCAAAGAGCAGGTGAACAAATCAGCCTTGCAGGGAATCCCAACAGGGAAGGTATTATATAAGAATTTTGAAAAATTGTTTTACTTACAGTGTGAAGTAAAACACTTATTTGTGAACAAGTGAACGTTTTCAAAATATACAGAAGCTGATGAAAACTTCAGGAGGCTTATGAAGATAAAATTTCCAGAAGATGAGTTCCGGGAGAAGTTGACTGATCTACTGTAAGATCAGATTACAGAGAGTACATAGCAATGAAAGTAAAAAACAGAGTTTGTTGTTTTTACACTAGCATTGACATTTTTTTTTTTTGCAGTAAAAAAGTATCAGTAAAGAGTATCAGGATGAAAGTCTATCAGATGAAAGGTTAAAGAAAAAATAAGAGCAAAGATGAATCTACCAACGTGAAGGACACCTCATTATCTAGCTGTAGTATTCGTTGAACAAACTAAGAGAGAAAGAAGTGATAAAATCAAGTTAGCAAGCCATTTTATTTCAATAAAAAAGGGACAGCTACCTCTAGTTAGGAATTTGTAACTATCTTCTTGCATGAAGATATTTTTTTTCCATCAATAATTCCTAAGTTTTTTTCTAGGATATTTTGTACAATTTTTTGTATAAATAATTCTCATTTGGAAGTATTGTGGGTGGATGAATTGCTGAACATTTATGTAGTTATACTATTCTGAACCTAAGGGTTTTTTGTATCAATTTCAAGTTAGCAAATTGGATCATAGGAAATAAAGAATCATATTACAGGATTCATGTGTTGGGCCAGTGCAGTGAAGTATTTTCACTTGTAACTTTGTCAATTTTCTTATGTTTTCCATCTATTCTTAAATGTGTTCTAAATCTAAATGATAAATCAGGAATTGTTATTTCAGAATATGTTAAAAGCACTCTGTTTTAACTGATTATCATTTATATGTTTTCAACTAATATCTAGATCAGGGAACCCGTAATTGCTCCTCGATTTCGATTGACCTCTACCTTTTCACTCATAATCCAGATTTAAGAAACCTTAATTTCTCTTTTATCTCGATCAAAACCATTTCATCGTCAGCCTTGAAGGTCTGTAGTAACTCAGTTATCTTGCCTTGTAAACATTTAGCTTTAGACCTTGATCCTGATCTAACTACTTGACACATTGACTCCATTTTCCTAATGGGATACAGACCTATAGCTATCCATATAAGTAAGTGATTTCACCACCAAATCAAATCAAAACCCAAAACCAATTTTCCCTATATAACTAGCATAAATCTAATACAAATCAACAAAGTTAAATCATATAGAGAGAGCCCTCTCTGAGCATTAGGAAGGTTAGATCCTAAGTCTTAAAAGTAGGTTTGTGGTTACATCTGATATTCTTTAAAACTAAAGTAAAAAAATCTCACAACTTTTGTGAATTATTAGAGTGATAACAGGATCCATCGAAGTTCTTGAGGTGGATGCTTCATACTTAACAAAATCCTTCCTGGTTTCGATGAAAGTATTTTTTACTTTCTGCAGGTCCAAGCTTTCATTTTTGTAAGATGCCTTCTTGATTAGCGGTTCAACCATGAATTTTTCCCTAGCTCCTCTAGTGGAAATTCCACCGCGTGTAATTACATTTACACTAGGCCCATCGTCACGTGGTTCAGCCTTAACTCGCTGTACATTTTACGTTGGCGTCTACTGCTTTTCCTGCATTTTAGCTGTTAGTACAGGACAATCTTCAATTACATGATTGAACTATCTGCAATACCTGCAGGATTGGCGCGCAGGGTTTGGGTAGTCTCTTGCATAATTTCCAACGTCCCCAAAGTTGTATCAAATTAGTTTCTCTCTTCCTCGACCTGCGCCTCTGCCCCTCCCCCCTCCCTGCCCTCTTACAGGGGATCCTCCTCGCCCAAAGGGAGATGCTAGCGACGAAGGATCAATTTTCACCCTGTATAGTTTCCCCCTATCTATCATCAGGTCATATGTTCATCAGTTGTGCTCATTGTGACCCAACAACAAGTAGAATATGCACAACTATTGGTTCATTTCTGGTACATGGGAACTTAACCATGGGTAGTGGTTTCTATCATGCATCCCAGCAACTTGACAATCAGTGCACCATAGTGTCACGGGTACTCGGTCCAACAATATCTCTTGGACGTAATGGACTTGGTCCCCCAGCCTGGATATAATCTGACAATAGAGGGCATTGATATTTGGTGTGGCCCAATACCCTGCAACATATGCACTAGACATCTGTGTTAGCTTCTTTACCCCGAACCCTTCGTAAACTCTAAATTTATAAGTGCATCCTGTCTAACTGGCTCTGAATCTACAATGCCCCAACTTGAGTATCGTCCCTTGGTGCAACTTCTAGCTTCATAGAAATCTCCAAGGCTTCTTCTTGCGAATCAATCTTCTGCTGACCCATATGTCCGTGCAGATGTGGTAATAGCATGGTGATTAACCATTTCTTATTTTCTTTGTCATCATAAAAAAATCCCTCGTCACTGATGACTTTCTTCAGTCGCTGGTTAGCCTCCCAGTCAGACTCCGTAGGTCCTTGTTTAATATTTTTCAACTCTACTACGCATTGAGAATATGACTTAGGTTTTTGGAACTACTGCTTCTGGGCATCCTTGATCTCCTGTATTGTAGGATTGACATGTTTAGTAGTGTATCCCATGAACCAATCCAAAGCCCGCCCTTCAAAGGCTATTTATAGCTACACTCTTTTTACAGCATTGTTATTGACATTCTGTGCATCCCACACCGCATTTTCCACGAACGAAAATCGATCCATATCCTCATCCCCCGCACCCTTAAAAGTGGGTAGCTTCATTTTTGCAACCATATCGTCTATCGGTGGCAGTCGAGGTGGGGTAGGAGGATTCTTACCCTTGCACTAGTTTGATGGTGGCATAGCCGGGGGACTGGATTTTGCGTGCGCAATGCCGCCTTTTTTTATATCAGGTGGATCCCTCAAAGGACTATACACTGATTTATCCCCTTCTTGATTAACCTGGTACTATTTACCGATTCGTGTCGTGCTTCTGCTCTGATCGGAGGTCATTCACTTGGTGTGACTGCACAGGACACCCTTTCCACACAATAGCATCTTAATCAACAATGAAAACATTTGCAAGAAATTACCCCTAAATCCTTTGAAAAACCTTTGCTCAACTTCAGAGTAGGACACAAACTGATCAACTACAAACCCAATTACAAATCCACCCAAAACGCGATCAACCCAGTGGTCTACAGTCTGAGTAATAGAGTTATCCGCCCTTTCCAATTGTTGGATTAATTCAGGGGTCCACTGTGTGACCTAATCGTCTTTCCAATAGGTTTGGAATTCCTCTAACCTTGCCAGCCACTCCTATAGTTTGTGTGTGAAGGTTACGAAGAATATCTCGTGCACCTCTGTAAAGATATAATTATTCTTCCAATCTTTAGCAGACAACTTCTTACTTCTATTTTCTTTTAGGGAAAATTCCTGGATTTGTTTTTCAAACTAGTCCTCAATTTCAGGCTTTAATGGTTGCCAATGACCCCGTGGCATCACCCAATATCTCTCTCAAAATGCTCCCGATCTTGGAAACAGAACCATTTGTTGGTCTAAGGGGTCTTGACCCAGGTTCGGATTTGAGTTTAACCAACAAACCCTTGTACTACTGGCCATTTTGGTAATGACCTGCTTGTGCAAGTCAAGGTCTCACCTAAATTAGTATGGGAGGGTGCTAGAACCGGGTTTCCGCACCCCGAGAGAGAGAGAGTTTAATGATGTGGGTACCTTTATATCTAAACAAACCTACACTGGAGAATCCCTAATGAGAAATTTTTAACATTATATTTAACAAAATAACTTGCGGGCAACCCATAAATGATAAGATAATCAATTAACAGGAGAAATATTACCAAATGTCACCAAATCTATGCATTCATTACTCTTTCAAGCATCGCATCCACGTGCACAATCAATTAGATAGCATTATTCAACATCACAGAAATAACAGAGGAAATAACATGCAGTGTAACATATCACAGAGATGATCGATATCAACAAAACATCCTTTTATTCATTAACATTTTAGATCCTTACAGACTCTTCACCAAACCGTGCACACATCCAACAGGGTCTGCACACAACAGGACTTAGGGTCTCTGTGCACGCAGCTAGCAGGAGCCCTTACCCAGAAAAATCTGCACAAAATTATCACAGATCCAATATTATCCTTCAGACTTATCCAAAACTTACTTCTATACTCGATCTATTCATCTATTTATACTATTTTAGCCTGTGCTACTCTATGGTCCGCAAACCATGGTTTGTGGCCCCTTTTTCTACCCTATGACCCATTACAATTCATTAGGGGCTTTGACCCAACCCAAATCCCTTGTGCTAGACTAAACTATTACAAAATACTACAAAATTATATCAAAACTGCATTCAGGGGACCCCACTCCAACACCAATTTCCTCTGTCTCTTCGTACTGAATTACACTGAGCTTTCCAAAGGTTTTACTCATTTATTGAAAAAGGGAATCCCATTCATTTGATACGAAATTTCCCAAATCTATTTTGATGCTTTGAAACGAGCCCTCATCAGTGCTCCTCTACTGCACCCTCCCAATTATCACCACAATTACTGCATGTATTTGGCTATCACAGACAACACTATCAGGATGGTGTTGGTTCAGTACGATGACGATGGTAAGAAGAATGTCATGTACCACTTGAGCCACAATCTCTTTGATGCTGAGACTCATTATTCTCATGTAGAGAAACTCGTGGTGGTTTTTGTCCATGTTGTTCACCATTTTAGTCATTACATTCTCCCGCATAAAACTTTGGTGATTTCGGATTGCAACCTCATGAGTTAAATTATCATGCATCAGTTGCTTGGGGGAAAGTACTCAAAATGGATTTTCATCCTTCAGGAGTTTGACTTACAATTCACTGCTTCTAAGTCTAAGAAATCCCTTGTATTTTCTAATTTTATTTGTGATCTTCCTATTGCGGTTGATCCCACTCCTCTTAATGAGTGGATTCTAGATGAATCACTCTTTCTCATAAATACTCTTGATCCATGGTATGGAGACATCATAATTTATCTCTAGACCCAAACTTTTAGACCAAAGCTATTACACTCTGAGTGACGACGGATTTGTTACCAGTCCCAACCTTACCGTATCATTCGAGACACTCAACACTAGTGTTGACTCTGTCCTCCGTTGACATTTGACTCTTGAGGAAGCTGAGAAAGTTCTCAATGAATACCACTCTGGGGCCTATGGTGGTCACATGTCCGGTTATTCTACCGCCCAAAAAATCCTTCGCGCAGGGTATTTTTGGCCATCTATATTCAAAGACTACATTGATGCGGTACGGAAATTCCATGAATTCCAAATCTACTCTTAGAAATAACGCGCCCCACCCTCACCCTTACACCTAGTTGTGATCGTCGACCCCTTTACAAAATGGGGAATAGATTCCATGACCTGTAACCCTCGCTCGACCAGGGGCATGGATATATTATCATTTCCATTGATTATTTCACTAAATGGCCGCAACGACGCCTACATACGATAATGAAGGTCTAACTGCGACACACTTCCTGTTTAATCATGTCATAGCTCAGTTTGGTGTCCCAAAATAGATTGTCACTGATCATGGTTCGCATTTTTGAAATCATATGATGAGAGAGCTCGCTTTTCAGTTAGGGTTACATCACGATAGCTCCACCCCTTATTATCCACATGCGAATGGCCAGGTTGAAGCTGTCAACAAATTTTTGGTGACCATGCTTCAGTGAACCATGGGGAAACACAAACAAGATTGGAATCTCATGTACTTCTTAGCTCTGTGGGATTACCAAACTCCCACTAAGACTTCTATTGGATTCACACTATTCCAAATGGTGTATGGTATATAGGCCACACTCTCGATCGAGTGTGAAATCCCTTCTCTAAAGCTAACCACCGAACTACTTCCTCGTACTTCACCAGAAGAGGAAAATTTTCTTTACCTCGAGCTTCTCGATGAGACCCGAAGACTTGTTTCTTTAGTCATTGAAGCACAAAAAGGATGAGTTAAATCTCAATATGAATAATCCATCAACCCTCGCATTTTCTCTCAAGGTGACTTGGACCTTCTTTACAACCAAGCCCGCGACAAATTGGGGGTCAAGAAACTCGAGCCAATGTGGCAGGGGCCCTATATTTTTCAACACGTATTAGAAAGATGAGCCTATGAACTAGTAGATTACAAAGGTAACCAATTAGCTGAGCCCCAAAATGGGCTCTATCTAAAGAAGTATTATGCTTGATCATGAGTGTGATGATTTATACATTAGTGTTTTATTTATTAGTGTGATTTGATTGGATTTTTGGTGTGATTTTTTGCTTTGGAGACATGTTTCCTCTGCTCACCTTATGCTCCACTTGGTTTGTAGATGTCATCAAATCATTACGTTGGTTTTGCTGATGGTGATTGCCGTAGCACACGAAACCTGTCTTCCACAACATGGGCACTCTTTTCCCTTGATGGTGAGTTGATTAATATATAAGGTATTTGTTTAGGTCAAATAAATAACAATATTTCCGAATATAGTGCAGTTATCAATCTATTATATGATGTCGTTAATCTCACAATTAGAGATTTCGTTGTTAAATTAGACCCACAAATTGTTGTGTTACATTTAAATGGTCATTATTCTGTGTGGAATCCTCAAATTTTGCATATGTATTTGCATGTTCGATTATTGGAAAGGAATTTTAAAAACATTAATAGATACTTTAGAAAATCATGTATTAGATAGACATCTGCGCAACATGTAAAAAACCAACACATCCTTATGATACACAAGTGGCCATAGAAACATGCACACATACACACACACACATATCGTGTATTTCAAGTGTTTTACATCAAACTCTCAAAAAATATGTATTTTGTGACAAAAATGGCTCTTTGAGCTTACATTAGTACAAACATGTAAAAACATGGCTACTATCCACCCACATGGTGCTCGTGATAGTAGGTGACCGCTCAGATCATGCACCAGAGTAAACGACAGAGTCTGCCTAGAACCCTGACCATATGCCTCTGAAGTCGAAGAGGAATATCATTAAAGGTGGCATACTCTGGGATGCCTCTCGTGAGGCCTACCAAGTTCTGCTCTAACTCGCTAATGGGTCTACTCCCTCCTTGTAGGGGACATCCTCCACCAAGCAGGCTACCCTCCTCGCGATCAGTGACATGCATGGTGGTATCTAAGGACCCATATCTGTAAAAACATCATAATTTTAGATCTCATAATACATGAAAAAAACATTCAAAAAGTAAAAAATGTAAAAAAAAACAATTTTTACCTGCATCAGTCCACTGTGTGCCTGGTGAAATGGGTAGATCTATATTAAATTCGATGCCTATGTATGCATAGTCCTCAAACACAATGAGCTGAAAATGCAACCAGCTGAAAAATATTTAGGGAAATGCATCTACTAGCCCCCACCCTGACGAGGCACGATATCACACCACCTCATCAGTCTCGGGTCCCTTGGGGCTAGATCATGGATCTCTAGCCACTAATACTAGAATAAATATACTCTCTCCAAGAAAAAGGTAACCAAAATGGACCTGTACCCAAACTGTTTTAGTCGACCTATTTTTCACTTGGTCAATTGGCTCGTCATGTTAGCCGATAACCCCTCGCACCAGTTGAACATAGTAGGGGCAAGGTAGTCCACTACGTATTGGAATTGGGATTTCATTTCTTCATGCAACGCTTGGGCTCTAGCCACTCGAGTCATGCAATGACGTATTGTGCACAAGGGAAGAACTATGATAGATGATATATCTATCTTCTTGTTCTCAGTCTTTCGAGCCCCGGGATAGTGTCTTTGAATAATAGTAGCAGTACTCTCACCTCCTACGCGAGCTACAGAGAGTTTGAATCTCTCCCCTCTTGTGGATAAGCCTATGATCAAATAAATTTCCATGAAATCTAATTCCAGTTCTTGGTCCCCGATTATTAATATCTGATGATCTGTGTCCCACAGTCCAACCAAATATTGAAGCAACTACAGTTGAGCTCTCAAGCCTAATTACACAATTGTGGCCTTGGAGTGCTTGGTGGTATTCCACCTCGTGGCCTCATTCTTTCCATTCAATGACCATCTCTACTGAAATCAACTACAAAACATGTTCAAAACAAATTTTAGGAGATTTAATTGGAGTAGTTTTTGGAATCATCCTTTGGAAATGGGTAGATTTCACATTTCAAAATCATCCAACTGAATTTGATTAAGTGTGTGCGAAAGCCATTCATGTTGAATCAAGTGGCAAAAATTTTCGATTTTCCAAGAAACCATTCAAGAAGTCAGATTCCAAAGAAAACAAGAGGAAGAAAGTGACAATAGTTAAGAAGGAAGGCGAGAGGCCAAATTGTACTAATTGTCAGAGGATTGGAAATGATGAATCCAAGTGTTGGAAGCTTCACCCATAACTCAAGCCAAAGAAGCTCCTTAAGAAAAAAGATGAAATGAAGGCTAATGCAACAATCCAACAGGATTTAGGATCTGACTCCGGTGATAAAAAGAAGATAAACACTATGGGTCTGACAAGTAATCCTTCTGAAGCTATTTTTTCTAGTTCTACTTATTATACATCTTCTTTGAAATCTAATAATGTGGTTGAAGACAAGAAGAGGATTGAATTATTGCACATAAGGATAATATCGAATCACACTAAAATTGACACATTATTTGACAGTGGATCACAAGCCAAATTAATATCTTAGCAATTAGTGAGGAAATTGGAATTGGAAACCAAAGCTCATCCAAAACCTTACCATTTAGGATGGTTAAAGGAAAACACTCAGATGCATGTCAAAAAACAATGTCGATTAAAGTTTTCAATCATGGATAATTTTGTTGATGAAGTTGATTTAGATGTGATTCCTTTGGACATATGTGGTGTTGTGTTGGGTAGTCCTTATCTCTATGATTGAGATGCCATATTATACATAAAGGAACAAAAGTGGCATCTCTTTAAAGAAGTAATTGAATACATTTTCAGGGCACACAGAAGTAAGACAAGCTTGGATTTAATCAATGTTGGTCAAATGAAAAGACTCATAAGTTCAAGTAAAAAGTATTTTCTCATGTTTGTTAAGAAACAACCTAACAATAAGTATGATTCTTTTCAAGGATTTGATTCTCATTTTAAGTACAAATTGGTTGTAAAGTTGATTCTCATAAGTAATTGTTTAAAGAACCAAAAATTTTGCTTCCAAAACGCGAAATACAACATGACATTCAATTACTATCTGTTGTGCATCTTCTGAATATTGGCATAAATCATATATCAATCATTAAACTAGATTTAAGAAATGGCTATCATCATATGTGTATTATAGATTGTAGAAATTTGAATAACTGTTAAATTATTCACCGAGATTATCCTTATCACACACTATTTGAGCTTCATGCATAATACATAACCTCTTCTACTATTGATCATCAATTTGCGAAAATTAAACAATCACATGCGCACATTAAAACCATAAACAATCACACATATAAACACAGTATTTATGGGAAATCTTAAAGCTGAAAACCCCCAACTATCTATATATTATAATGATAGAGATCATGTAACAATCATTGTACAAACTCCTCACAAGCTCTCAATACAATCTAAAATTGTTACACACTACACAAGCTCAGATCATACAAAACACATGCTCCAATATGCTCCACTTGTTAGCCAGCCTCTACTGCGCAATCCAATATGGATAAAATACAGATCAAGGTTCAAATCCCATTGGTATGTACTGTGCAATCCTCATTGGCTTCTCCATCAATGTGTGTGCAATTCTCATGCACCAATATAGTCACAACTGATAGTCACACTTGCTCTTTCACCTACCTCTTCACTGGTCTCCACTGAAACTGTCCATGCACTGCAGTTAACTGATGTATTCTTTAGTTGATTTATGAGTTAATAATTAGTGAATTAATTAATAATTAATTCAAACCACTCTCACTAATTGTATCAATCAGTTAGACTAGATACAACTAGCTCAACTAAGTTAAATTGAACACAAATCCATTAACTGTCTCATCAACTCCACCAAACTCTGTCACATGAGTTCTAACTGAAGTCAACCATGCAATAGCTCCAATAAACCCTAGGAATAGCGTAATTCCTTCTGTCAGCTGCATGTGCCACATCTAGGCATCAAACTGAAGTTCTCCAAGAGGATAAGATAATGTTTAGAGTCCAAATATTATTAAGAGCTAATAATATTCGACATATCTATTTTTAGACTGGCAATCTAAAAATAGATTCCGCCCAGTATGTCTAAAAATAGAAGTCCATATATTTTTCCCGACTTGACCAACCATCCACAAATAGCATCCTGCAACTCATAGAACATGATCCATATGTCTAAAAATAGACATAGTCTAAAAATCGACTTTGCGCCAAAAATACCCTGCGGGCCCACTTAGTGAAGGCGACTCCTTTCCACTAAGTTCATCATCTTGTTGCAATCTCAACACTCCCTCTCAACAAGATATGGATTATCTACAACCCCTATCCTGCCTCTGTGGTATTCGAATTTTCTCCTGGTGAGTGCCTTCGTCAAGATATCAGCATCCTGATCCTCCGTAGGAATGTATGAAAGTAACATGATTCTCCGTTGCACACAATCTCTGATATGATGATACCGATCTGTGAAACCATGCCACCTCAACTCATCCTCCTGTCTATACCATGATCCATATCCCGATGTGCCTCTGAGATAACGCAATACATGCTTCCCCACCTTCCAAAAGATCTTGGTAGGCTTAACCATAGCTTGTGAAAGCTAGTTAACTGCATAGCATATATCGGGTCGTGTATTGACCAGATACATAAGCGACCCCACCAACTGTCTATAAACAGTGGCATCCACTACCTCCGCCGAAGTAGCATCCTCCTTCCTCCAACCACCAAGAAGAGGAGTATCAACAGGCTTGCAGCCATGCATGTTGAACTTCTTGTTGAGTCTCAATTTTGCATCTTTTCCATACACTTTTCTATACCTTTTTCACTCATCTGAACCTCCCAAATTGTCAATATCATTGTATATTAATTGCAAAAGAGAATATAACATAGTTTTTAACTATATTTTTGTGTCTGCTGTTTGATTTAGATTTTGTTCATCTAGCTGCAGAATCTTGCCACTTTCCGCAGTTGCTGCAACTTTCTGCAGCTATTTTGTGAAACTCTATGTTACAGGTGTCTACAGGAAAAACGGGCCACATGGGCAAGTCAGAAATGATGTGGACATGGTTCGTGTCCTATTGGTTCAAGAAAACTCATCTAAAGAAGCTGCGGTCAAAGGCGTCCACATGGAAGTCAACCATAGAGTCTCACGTTGACAGGACTCTGTTCCGTGTCACGTGAAGGTTCATATGGCCGTTTCTGAGTTGCGGAGGACAAGTCGACATCTGTACATGGCTCCATAGCCGAATTCAAGCATCCACTCCTCATAGATTTACTTTCCAACACGGCCATGATCCTAGATCCATGGACGTAATGGTCTACGTGTTCTCCACCAGCATAAACTTTAGGAATTAGTTATGTTTCTCTTGTTATAAATAACGCGTTTGCATACGCATATAGAGTTAGTCGATGTTAGTCTCTGTTATCTTTTATTAGTCTGCTCTGTAATGTAATTACGCTGCCTTTGAGCCGTAATACTACCTTACTGTTATGACTGCATTTTAATATAAGAAGACTCTATTTTCAAACTTAATTCGCACTTGAATATTGTTGCCAAGGCTGGTGTAGAGGGCCCCTGCTCAGCTAAGGTTTTGTGCATTAGTGTATAGTTCTTATTTTATTTCTTTAAAGCTCATTGTGCCATAATCCATTCACATGTTTATACACTGCATCTCTCATGGTATATATGCTTCATTTCTGTTTATAAACTTTTATGCTTTCCATTTCACTTCTGTCTTTCATGTTTTATGTTATTAATCACTGATCAGTGTTCTTGTTTCAGGTTATAGATAGGCAGCCCAGGCATTTTCATAGCTTTTTGACTAATGACATGGAATTAACATTGTTCTGCTGCTAATTTGTTTTTCTTAGTTTCTGTTTAATTTTAGTACTGCCTTGTTTAATTCAGTTTTGCTTATTTTCTTCAGTAGTTAAATTTAGATATATTAAACTGCTCATAACATCTTCAGCTGCCTCCGAAAGCCACAGCTGGACTGATGGTGAGGGATTGTATTATGAAATGTGTAGTTTAGTATTAGTTTTCTTTCTGCAAATTTAGATATATTAAACTGCTCATAACATCTTCAGTTGCCTCCGAAAGCCACAGCTGGACTGATGGTGAGGGATTGTATTATGAAATGTGTAGTTTGTTATTAGTTTCCTTTATACAAATTTAGATAGATTAAACTGCTCATAACATCTTCAGTTGCCTCCGAAAGCCACAACTGGACTAATGGTGAGGGATTGAATTATGAATGTATGGTTTGATATTAGTTTACTTTCTGCAAGTTAGATATCAGTTACTCAAGTTGTTTATGGTTACTTCCGAAAATCATAGCTGGACTAATGATGAGGGATCATAAGACAAGTTGATGTAAATTGATTTAGATTTACTTTATTGCAACTTTTGGATTTCTTTCAGCATAATTTATTTTGTGTTTAGACATCAGCAAGAATAGTTTGGTTTCATGCTCACTAGTTCACTGTTTTGATTTATTAGATTAGCAGCACCTTTTCATTTCAGCAGCATATTTTCATTTCCTTTCAAGTTTTGTCATTGTAATTTTCAAATTCCTTTTTTAATTTTCAAGTTGGTAAATCATTATAAAGGATATCACTTCCTTGAACAAACATAACCATACTTGTTTTTATTTTAGAATTTCCATTTCATCTTAGAAAACCAAAAACGACAAAAAGTTAAGAGATAGGTTATCTTGCACATATAGTGCGCCGCACTTCATCAGCTTACGAATCCCAGATTGACAAATTAAATGCAGCAATTTAGGACACACTAAATTGACCAAACATTTTGGTGCCGTTGCCGGGGAAGTGTAACTAGGTAGCCAATTTCTTAAAAAAAAAAAAAAAAACACAAAATCATAAAAGAAGGGAAAACTTGATAACTTCTTGAAGTATGCTCTCCTCTTGCACTTAGTGTGATCTGGAGGATCAGAAAAGAGAGTTATTGGTTTAGTAATTTCTTAAGTATGCTCTCTTCTTGCACCTAGTGTGACCTGAAAGATCAGAAAGAGCATTATTAGCCCAACTTTTAAAAATAAAAATAAAAAATGACATGCATAGAGCAAGAGATTCTAGGGGAAGGTTTATAGCTAAAGCCAAGAGTTCGATTTTCACAACTCCATCTTCTTCAAGGCATAGACCAGATTCACCACCATCTACGCCTAGCCTTAAGATTTTTGGAATTCAAGGAGCAGCTGAATTAGAGGATTCTCCTATACCATCTACTAAATCCCATTTAGAAAACAAAGAGACTCTCTCTCCTCCTTCCTTGATAGAAGAACTAGAGGACTTTAAGGACTCTAAAGAGACTATCATGGCAGAGGAATTAATAGATGGAGGTAGAGGTAGAGGTAGAAGAGGAGGAAACAATGGAGAAAACAATGGTGAAGGAAATAATGGTAGAAATAGGGAAAGAGAAAACTTGTTTGGATTCCCTATAGTTGATGAGGAAACTCATACAACGATGAAAAATATCTCACCATCTGTCCTCCCTAACTTTTATGGATTGCGAAGTGAGGATCCTGAAACATTTCTGTTTGAGTTTGAAGTTGTGTGCCGAACCTATGATTATATGGAAGACTCTCAAAAACTCAAACTATTTCCCTCAACATTGAAGGGATCTGCTTTGAAATGGTTCATGGGATTAGCCACTCAATCTATTAGAACTTGGAATGATATGAAACAAAAATTTTTGGATAGATACTTGGACTATTCTATGCCCACCAATCACAAGGATGAGGTATTCAAAATGATGCAAAAAGAAGATGAAAATTTGGAAGACTTACTTGAAAGATTTCAATACAACTTGAAAAGAGCAAAGATGAGCAATTTAGATGATGAAACCTTGAAAGCCCTCATATTAAAATCCATTAGAGATGAATGGATAGATATTTTAAACATGATGGGGAAAGGAGACATTTCTCAACTTCCACTTCGTGACATAACAGAAATATGTGTCCATCTCTCAAGAGGAAAATCTAAAACAGGAAAAGGGCCTAGGGATCCTTCTCTTATTAGGGCTAACAAATCTGCAACTGGATCAGTAAGTAGGGCAGAAATTGGTAATATGCTTGATGAGTTCAAAACTGATATCTTAGGGAGCCTTAGTGAACAACTAGACACCCTTAAAATCCAAAACAAGCAGAAAGCAGAAACAGATGCTTTAGCCATCTTTTGTCCGAAATGTAGGAAGAAAAATGCTTTAAGGGAATGTCCCTTGGATGCAAAATTTGTAGAAACATGTATGATTTGCTCAGAGAATCATGAGATCAAGGATTTTCCTTCAATTCCTGGACTCAAAGCTGTTTTTCAAGAAGACCCAAATTCAGTAGAATCTCTCTGTTTTATCGCAAGGAGACCTTGGCAGGGACAACAAACTCAAGGGTTTAACAACCCTATGAATTTTCAAACCCCACCAAGTTGGAATCCTTGGCAACAACCTTGGCCCCAACATCAGAATCCATATCAACCATGGGTACAAGGGATGCAAAATCCTTATGGGAGATTTGCTCAATTTTATCAATATCCTCCATCTTTTCAAAATCAACAAGCTCCAAAACTTCCAAATTCAAATCCACAACTTTCATTGCCATTTCCACAGCAACAACCTTCTCAACAAAATCCAAATCCTCAACTCATGCTCCCATACCAACAAAAGACAAGTCAACTTCCAGCTCAGCCATTGCCAAATCCTAATAATAAGAATCCTCAGAATACTTACATGGTAGAAGGACAACAATTTCCTACCTATATGATTGTTCCTCTCAGCGATGTACAACTCAGATCTGGTAGAGTTTTAGAAAAACCTTCTATAGATATTCAAGAGCAAGATACCTCTGAGGAGGATTCTCTTCAAGTCAATAAGGATTCTGAGGAAGAATCTCTTCAAAATTCAAACATTCAAAAAGAAAAAGAAAAGTTAACACCCACAACTCCTATAGTTGAGCAACCTGCATCTTTATCTACACCTCATTTTCCTGAAAGACTACAAATTGACAAGGGGGTGGAAAAAAAAATCTTGTTGCCTAACTATGACTTTCTAGATGAATTGAAGAATGTTTGTATCAAGATTTCCTTGCTACAAGCCATTCGAGAGATTCCTATTCTAGCAAAAACCATAAAGGAGTTGAGTTTCAAAAGACCAGGAAGGAAACTAAAAGACACAAGAAGAATCCACCTGGTAGGAAAGATTGCAGATATTATGATGGGAAAAATTACCATGCAGAAGTATGTAGATCCAAGAAGTCCAATTTTCAAGACACATATAAATGGGATAGAAATTCCAAACACATTGATTGACTTAGGGGCTACTATCAACATTATGAGTAGACAGACTATGGAACAGCTAAAACTTCCTAACCTTATTTTTACACCTACTTTACTGCAACTTGCAGATCGATCAGTTATTAAACCAGATGGTGTATTAGAAGATATTTCAGTCTCCTTAGATTCTTGGGAATATCCAGTAGATTTTATGATTTTGACTCCCAAAAGTAATCTAGGGGGACACCCACTTATCTTAGGAAGACCTTGGCTAGCCACAGCTGATGCTTTTATTAGTTGTAGATCTGGGGACATGTACATTTCTAATGGTAATTCGACAAAGAAATTCAATTTGTATCCTCCAGCAAGAGCAATCACAAAAGTAGGAGACAATGAATGGGTTGATGATGAGGACACTATACAACCTGTCTTTACCATTTCTGAAATCAGTGAGGATAGTCAAATTCTGAACACATTAGAAAATTTTGAGACATATTGAGAATATGACCCCACACAATTTCAGTTGGAATCTGACATAGAATATTTATCATCAAGACAAATGTCTCTTTACTCTATGGAAGAATTTGGTAGTTCTACTATTGAGATTTTTCCAGGAAAAACATTGAATATCAACAAACATTTGGAAAAGTCACAACAGAAAGAACTAATCAAAATCTTGCAAAAACATTCTACTACATTTGCATGGGAGTATACTGACATGAAAGGTATTGATCCTAAGACTTGCATCCATCATATCTATATTGAGGAAAACAGTAGACCAATCAGACAACCTCAAAGAGGGATGAATCCAAATCTTGGGGAGATAGTGAAAGAAGAGCTCCAAAAACTACTCAATGTAAACTTCATTTATCCAATTTCAGATAGCCGATGGGTTTCTCCTTTGGTTATAGTACCTAAAAAGAATGGTAAATGGAGGGTATGCATTGATTACAGGGAATTGAACAAAGCAACTTTGAAGGATCACTTTCCTTTGCATTTTATTGATCAGGTATTAGATACATTAGCAGGTAAAAAGTACTTTTCATTTTTGGATGGTTTTAGTGGCTATAATCAAATTCAGGTAGCACCTGAAGATCAAGATAAGACCACATTAACTTGTCCATGGGGAACTTTTGCCTACCGAGTGCTTCCTTTTGGGTTATGTAATGCACCAGCAACATTCCAAAGAGCAGTACTAGGAATTTTTTCTGATCTAATTCATGATTGTGTAGAGGTTTATATGGATGATTTTACGGTTTATGGTAATTCATTTGAAGAGGCATTAGAAAATTTGGAAAAAGTTCTTATAAGATGTAAAGAAACAAACCTTTCATTAAGCCATGAAAAATGCTTTATGATGTTTACTGAAGGGATTGTTTTAGGACATCATATTTCAGGAGATGGAATTAAAGTTGATAGATCAAAAGTTGAAGTCATCTCAAAGTTGCCTATTCCAAATTGTCAAAGAGATGTTAGAAGTTTTCTAGGATTTACTGGTTACTATAGAAGATTTATAGAAAACTTCACTAAAATTGCATCTCCACTCTTCAAATTGCTTACAAAAGACTGTGAATTTAAATGGGATCCTGATTGTCAATCAACTTTTGAAACTTTGAAAACAAGAATATCCGAAGCACCTATCTTGAGAGGACCAAATTGGAAACTCCCTTTCCATATTTCTACGGATGCTTCAGATACAGCTCTAGGAGCTGTGTTGGGTCAAAAAGATTTAGTTCCTTATGCCATTTATTATACCGGTAAAAATTTGACTCCCACAGAGTTGAACTATACTGTGACTGAAAAAGAGTTTTTAGCTGTTGTTCATGCAATTAATAAGTTTAGACATTACATAACAGGCTATGAAACTTTTATTCATACTGACCATTCTGCAATTAGATATTTGATGAACAAACCTGTTACTAATGGCAGAGTGACAAGATGGCTTTTACTTTTGCTAGAATTCAATATTACTGTGTTGGATAGACCAGGAAAACAGAATACAGTAGCTGATTTCTTGTCTAGGATTCAGAATACTAAAGAAGATTCTCCTGTAGAAGATAAATTTCCTGATGAATACTTGTTTGCAGTAACTATTAAGACCCCTTGGTATGCGGATATTGCTAACTATTTGGTTACAGGGAAACTACCTTCACATTTATTTCCAAGAGAAAAACGAAAAATTATTCAGGAGAGTTCAAAATATTCATGGATTTATAACGAATTGTTTAAAACAGGGCCAGATCTTGTGATCAGAAGATGTGTCAGGGAAGATGAAATGCCTGATATTCTTAAGGCATGTCATGATGAACCATGCGGCGGACACTTTGGAGACAAAAGGACGGCCTATAAAATCCTTTCTTTGGGATATTATTGGCCTTCCCTCTTCAAAGATGCAAAACAATATGTCAAAAGGTGTGATAGCTGCCAAAGAGTAGGGAAACCTACCCTTTCAAATGAAATGCCATTGCAAACACAGGTACTCATTGAAACCTTTGAAAAATGGGCTTTAGATTTCATTGGACCAATTAATCCACCATCGAAGCAAAAGAAGTATATATTGGTTTGCACTGATTATGTTACTAAATGGGTAGAAGCTAAAGCATTAGTATCTGCTACTGAAAATTCAGTTGTTCATTTTCTTTATGAGGATATTTTTACTCGCTTTGGTGTTTCAAGAGAAATTGTAACAGATCAGGGGAGCCAATTCACATCAAATTTGGTGGAGAAGTTGATGGAAGAATATAAAATCAAGCACAGAAGATCTACTCCTTACCATCCACAAGCAAATGGTCAAGTGGAGTCCACAAACAAAGTTCTTGAAAGTATCATCACCAAAACTGTTCATCTACATAGAAGAGATTGGGCAAAAAGGCTTCCAGAAGCCTTGTGGGCCTACAGAACTACATGGAGGAATACAACAGGACATTCTCCCTATGAACTTGTTTATGGGAAAGAAGTCTTGCTCCCCATTGAGTTCCAAGTCAAGACCTTCAAGATAGCAGGTCAGTTGGGGATGGACTTATCAGAAGCCCAAAAGCATAGAATGGAGCAATTGAATGAGCTAGATGAGATCAGACAAGAAGCAATTTTAAGAACTGATCTAGTTCAATATCAAATATCAAAGAGCTAAATGGCATGACAAGTACATCAAAGAGAAGAAGTTTCAAGAAGGAGATTGGGCATTGTTATTTGATTCCAAGTTTAAAGATTTTCAAGGAAAATTTCAGACTCATTGGCTTGGGCCATATGAGATTGACAAGATCTTTAGCAATGGAGCTGTAAGAATCAAGACCATTGATGAGTTTCAAACTCCTCTTATCGTGAATGGCCATAGATTGAAAGTTTATCATAAGCCACTCTCAAAAGAGGATTTTGTCAAAATGTTTCAAGAAAGTTCTGCAATCAGGCTGGTACAGAAGAATTCTTCTTCTCCACCAGCCTAGCTTTTGTTCTTTTCAGTTAAAAATAAATAAAATTGTATAAGCCTGAAAACCAATCACTGATTGGCAGTCTTATATAGAAAATATAGGGTGAAAATTAGGAACACCTGACACTCTATATTTTCCAAAAAAAAAATCTCTCTTTCATTTCACAAGCCTTGTGACACCCACTCCATTTCATTCCACTTCATTCCATTTCATTTCACTTCATTTCACCCCATTCCACTTCATTTTATTCATTTCATTCCATTCCATCAATAAAAATCTTTTTCATGACCATTTCCATCTGGTCATTTGTCATCTGTTCATTTCCATTCATCCAAGTAATAGCTGTGTCAGTTTCCGCAGCTGACATCTGTTTCCGCAGCTGACTCCAGTTTCCGCAGCCAGAAGCAGATTCCGTAGCTACTACTCCGTTTTCAAAAGAATGTACAGTCAAATGTTATTTCCATAATCATGAAATAAAATGCAGGTGAGAGGATAAAAAATGAAGACCTCGAGCATTCAAGACACCAATAAAGAGCAACTAGTTGAAGACCAAGGAAAAGGCAAAGATTCCAAAGGTATGAATAAAATTTATTTCAAATAGCATTGAAAAACACATTTTTATATAGTTCTGAACCATAAGCTCCATCCATTATGTGCAATGATTATATTGACAATTCCGTAACCTTTCACGATCTCCATATTATCCTCTCGCATTCATTCTCAAACGATTCCATCATTAAACCCCCGATCTTCACTCATGTTCCAATATTCAACCGGTGACAATGAGACGTAATTGATTTGACCACGGACTCTTACAGCCGCATAAATCTATAGCCGTTGTTTAAACGTGCTCATATTTATTGTGCAGCCACCAAATTTCAAAACGCTGCCGGATGTGTTATACTCTGTTAATCTCTTAACCGTATCTCTGTTGTGCTCACGAAACCCCTTTCTGCTCTGTCTCACTCCTTTTCGTTCATTGTGCTCATTCCCACTCTCTGATATCTACACTTCTCTGATATATTCCCACAGCCATTCCTGTGTATTTAGCCGTTCTATTTCCATTAAACCCTCACGCAGGCAAATTTGTGAAGATCAGACAGAAGAATGGGTAAATTGCTAAGAGTAGAACCGGAAGGACCTAAGTTTATGGAGGGATATCCGCAAGTAAGGGATATATTGAAGAAAGCAAATTGGCTGCGGTTTATCCAGAAATTCAGAGGTTATCATAAAGAAGTGACGAAGGCATTCGCAAGGTCGTTTAATGGCGTGGAAGCAGATATTGGAGACCTTAAGTTTGCGGTCAATGAAGCATCTATAGCAACAGCCACGGAACTTCTTCAGGAGGGTGAGCGTTGGTTTAAGAATAAAAGTATCAGTGATGAAGCATGGAGAACAATCTTACGAAACCAAGGTATGGACATAACTGTTTTTAAAAGAGGAATTCCTGTTCATGCATTGAAAGAGGAATGGGCTACTTTGTTGCTAGTTGTTCAGAAATTCATTACATGTGAAGGCCGTTTTGGGTCCATGTATATGTACCATACCAGGTTACTGATGAATTTTCTAGATAATCAAACTCTCAATCTCCCATATTTTCTATTCAATAGTTTGAAGAAAATGTCCGTGACTGTTCAGAAACATTTGGGAGATGTAGAACCCCATCTATATCACCACGGCCTTGTAAAAATTCTGATTGAAAAGGAGTTAAAGGAAAATAAAGACACATGGGAACAATTTCTAGTTAGAAATTTCTTTGAGGAACCTCAGGAAATTCCTGAAGGTAGTACAACAAGAAGGAGTAGAAGAAAAAGAATAAATGATGAAACCCAAATTACTCCTACTCAAGAAATTCCTGAAGGTAGCACAACAAGAATAAGTAGGAGAAAAAGAACAATTGATGAAATTCAAAATACTCCTACTACTACAATTGAAAGAACTGATAGGGAAGAGAGACTGTCAAAGAGGAAGAAGAAAGAAATCAAGGGTAAGAAGCCAATAACACCAAAAGAGAGAAAAACTATTGAAGCTATACATAAAACCCCTTCTTCTGAAGAAGAAGATCATCAAGTGTTATCTGAAAGATTAGTTTATCTTCAAAAACAGTCATCTATGCCCAAGAAGACAGAGAAAGGAAAACAAAAACAAAAGGATAGTGCACCACAGCGTGTGAGAAGAAGCAGCAGACTTAAGGGGAAATTGAGGAAAACGCAAATTAAGGGTCCTCACTTCATTGATTTGGGAGAGGAGACATATGAACAATCCCCAGCTGACCATAGTCCATCTCAGTCAGTTAGTGAACCTGGTTCATTTCATTCCCAGTCAGACATTGAACATACTCCATCCTATTCTCAGCAAGATGTTGATGTAAGCCCTTCTCAGCCAGATTTTGAAAATAACTCTCCTTCACGACATTTTGGGGACAACCCAATAAAAATGACACCTGAAATAGACCCCAAGCAGCAGGAAGTATATGACTATATAGAATCTTTGGAAAAGGCAGCCACAGGTCCAAGTACTTCTTCCATTCAGCCTCATACATTGCAGGATGATTTGGTCCAATCACTAAAACAGGAAATTTTTGAGCTAGAGCTTTTAAATAGGCACATCAAAAATGAAAATGAGACATTGAAAGAACAAGGCAAACTGGACAAAATCATCCATGATAATACCATGCTACATCTGGGAATATGGCAGAATAAGAACAAGAAATTGACAAGGAAATGCCAGAAGTTGAGCAGAGCACTGGTTAATATCAAATTTAGGTGCTTAATGAAGAAACCCAGAATGTTGGTAGCACCAAGGAAGAGGAGGAGAGGATTGGATGTGCTGGCTGAAGTGTCAAGGCACATGAATTAAGGAAGGAATATCAAATTTTGGTTACATGAGGACATGCAACACCTTCACAGTGGGGGTATGTTGAGTCTCAATTCTGCATCTTTTCCATACACTTTTCTATACCTTTTTCACTCATCTGAACCTCCCAAATTGTCAATATCATTGTATATTAATTGCAAAAGAGCATCTAACATGGTTTTTAACTATATTTTTGTGTCTGCTGTTTGATTTAGATTTTGTTCATCTAGCTGCGAAATCTTGCCACTTTCCGCAGCTGCTGCAACTTTCCGCAGCTATTTTGTGAAACGCTATGTTACAGGTGTCTACAGGAAAAACAGGCCACATGGGCAAGTCAGAAATGATGTGGACATGGTTCGTGTCCTATTGGTTCAAGCAAACTCATCTAAAGAAGCTGTGGTCAAACGCGTCCACATGGAAGTCAACCATAGAGTCTCACGGTGACAGGACTCTGTTCCGTGTCACGTGAAGGTTCATATGGTCGTTTCTGAGTTGTGGAGGACAAGTCAACATCTGTACATGGCTCCATAGCCAAATTCAAGCATCCACTCCTCATAGATTTACTTTCCAACACAGCCATGATCCTAGATCCGTGGACGTAATGGTCTACGTGTTCTCCACCAGCATAAACTTTAGGAATTAGTATTGTTTCTCTTGTTATAAATAATGCGTTTGCATACGCATATAGAGTTAGTCGATGTTAGTCTCTGTTATCTTTTATTAGTCTGCTCTGTAATGTAATTACGCTGCCTTTGAGCCGTAATACCACCTTACTGTTATGACTACATTTTAATATAAGAAGACTCTGTTTTCAAACTTAATTCGCACTTGAAGATTGTTGCCAAGGCTGGTGTAGAGGGCCCCTGCTCAGCTAAGGTTTTGTGCATTAGTGTATAGTTCTTATTTTATTTCTTTAAATCTCATTGTGCCATAATCCATTCACATGTTTATACACTGCATCTCTCATAGTATATATGTTTCATTTCTGTTTATAAACTTTTATGCTTTCCATTTCACTTCTGTCTTTCATGTTTTATGTTATTAATCACTGATCAGTGTTCTTGTTTCAGGTTATAGATAGGTAGCCCGAGCATTTTCATAGCTTTTTGACTAATGACATGGAATTAACATTGTTCGCTCGCTAATTTGTTTTTCTTAGTTTCTGCTTACTCGCACGTTTGTTTAATTCAGCTTTGCTTATTTTCTTCGCATAGTTACATTTAGATATATTAAATCAAGCCATAACATTCCCGCTGCGAAAGCCACAGCTGGACCGATGGTGAGGGATTGTATTATGAAATGTGCAGTTTGGTATTAGTTTCATTTCTGCAAATTTAGATATATTAAACTGCTCATAACATCTTCAGTTGCCTCCGAAAGCCACAGCTGGACTGATGGTGAGGGATTGTATTATGAAATGTGTAGTTTGGTATTAGTTTCATTTCCACAAATTTAGATATATTAAATTGTGCATGACATCTTCGCTATCGAAAGCCACAAATGATTCCGGGATGGTGAGGGATTGAATTATGAATGTATGGTTTGATATTAGTTTACTTTCTGCAAGTTAGATATCACTTACTCAAGTTGTTTATGGTTACTTCCGAAAATCATAGCTGGACTAATGATGAGGGATCAGAAGACAAGTTGATGTAAATTGATTTAGATTTACTTTATTGCAACTTTTGGATTTCTTTCAGCATAATTTATTTTGTGTTTAGACAGCAGCAATAATAGTTTGGTTTCATGCTCACTAGTTCACTGTTTTGATTTATTAGATTAGCAACACCTTTTCATTTCAGCAGCATATTTTCATTTCCTTTCAAGTTTTGTCATTGTAATTTTCAAATTCCTTTTTTAAGTTTCAAGTTGGTAAATCATTATAAAGGATATCACTTCCTTGAACAAACATAACCATACTTGTTTTTATTTTAGAATTTCCATTTCATCTTAGAAAACCAAAAACGAAAAAAAGTTAAGAGATAGGTTATCTTGCACATATAGTGTGCCGCACTTCATCAGCTTACGAATCCCGGATTGAC
Source organism: Pinus albicaulis (assembly GCA_034641835.2). NCBI lineage: Eukaryota > Viridiplantae > Streptophyta > Pinopsida > Pinales > Pinaceae > Pinus > Pinus albicaulis. Next base: position 1,314,444,504 of record CM076575.1, read on the forward strand.
AAATTAAATGCAGCAATTTAGGACACACTAAATTGACCAAACACTTCTCCAGTATCTCCCGGGCATACTTACCCTGAGAAACAAACAGTCCATCACTACGCTGCCAAATTTCCAATCCCAGGAAATAATGAAGGAGGCCCAAGTCCTTCATCTCAAACTCTTTTGCAAGATCCTCCTTCCATGAGAGTATCAAAAACTCATCACCTGTCAAAATCAAATCATCTACATAAAGTACAATGATCAGCAACTTACCCTCCACCACAATCTGGTATAGGTTAGGATCCGCCTCACTCTTGGAGAATACATGTCCGGTGAAATAACTGTCTATCCATGTGTACCAAGCATGAGGTGCTTGTTTCAACCCATACAAAGCTCTCTTGAGCCTGCACACATGCGACTCGCTGTTGAAGATCTCGAAACCTTCGGGCTGCTCTATGTACACCTCCTCCTCAATGAATTCATTGAGGAACGCAGTCTTCACATCCATCTGATGAATGTGCCACCCCATCTGCGCTGAGAGAGCAATAATCGTCCGTATGGAAGAATACCTTGCGACAGGTGCAAAGGTCTCCTCATAATCGATCCCCTCAATCTGTGAAAAGCCTCGGGCAACAAATCTTGCCTTTTACTTCTCCACACTCCCGTCAGCTGCCTGCTTCACTTTGTAGATCCATCTCGAACCCACCACTGATTTCCCCTCCGGCCTTGGGACAATCTCCCATGCACTGTTTCTGACAATCGAATCATACTCTTCCACCATGGCATCTATCCATGCGGGATCCTCCACAACTTCCTCGAAAGAGGATGGCTCTGTCACGATACACTTGCTCACAAGAGCCATGTATCCAGTATACCGGTCAGGTGACTGTCTCTGTCTGCGCTGTGATGTAGGTGCTCCTACAACCTTCGCATGGAGCCGCCGCCCGCCCCCGTAAGGCGCTTCCGCCCTTTCTGATGGTCGGCGCCGCATGAGTGGTCTCTTCCACTCCATGAACCAGAAAATGTGGCTGGGATCCACATCCAAACTCATCCTTAGAACTGATTAAATATCTACATGCAAGTGTAGCTCCCTCTCAAGCGAACACTTCATGGCTTTCTCCTCCTGAAATTTGATATCCCGTCGCACAACAGTCTTGCGACTATTTGGAAAATACACACGATAGTTGTGGGGCGTATCAGTGTACCCCACAAATATCCCAACCTCCGCGGTCGGCTTCATCTTCTTCCTAGCATCCTTCATCACATGAATGTAAACAGGTGAACCAAAAATCCTCAAATGGGAAATATCAGGTCTCTTACCAGAAAATGCCTCCTCGGGTGTACTCATGCCAAGTATCCTGTGAGGACAACGATTTTGCACATATACTGCAGTATTGCATGCCTCCGCCCACAAGTGTATGGATAGGCCTTGATCATGCAACATCGCCCGTGCAGCACCCACGATCGTTCTATTCTTCTGCTCAACAACCCCGTTCTGTTGTGGGTTATGAGGTGCTATGAGCTCTCTTCGAATTCCTTCTGCGCTGCAAAATTCCTTGAATTCGCCAGAGATGAATTCACCACCATTGTCGCTCCTAAGAGCCTTCACCTGCTTCCCCGATTCTTTCTCAACCAATGCCTTGAACTCACAGAACTTTGAGTATGTCTCGCTCTTCTTCTGCATGAAGAAGATCCACCACTTACGAGAAAAAATCATCAACAAATATCACATAATACCTGTGCTTTGCTGTCGAAGCTACTGAGAAAGGTCCACACACGTCCGTGTGAATTCTCTCAAGGATCTTCGTGGCGCGACTATCCTTCTAGTGAAAGGTGGATTTCACAAATTTTCCCAAGGTACACCCCTTGCACTAATCTGACTGCGCAAGAGTGCCTTTAGGAAGCCCAGTAGAAATCTGCTGCAGTATCTTCAAAGCTCCATGGTGAAGGTGGCCCAATCTCCGGTGCCACAACTCGCCATCATCCCAGCTCACCACTCCTTCTGCCTTGCCTGCCATTGCTGCGCAGCCATCTACCTGCAATTGATAAAGGTTCTTAACTCGAACCCCTATCCTCCGGGTCTCACCAGTTGCCTTACTACGCAGGAAAGCCTTTCCCTCGCTAAAGACAACATCATATCCCTTATCTTCTAACATCGCCACAGAGATAATATTCTTCTTCAATCCTGGAACATGCATCACTTCCTTCAATACGAAGGGTTTACCAGACTCCCTCTCAAAGGAAATGGTACCGATACTAGTCGCACTGTATCTACCATCATCGCCCATCTCGATGTGCACTCCAAGATCTTTCTCATCCAGATCAGTAAACAAATCTCGATCTCCCGTCATGTGAAAAGACGCACCACCCGTCCGTAAACCACACCGATCAAAAAATCCAGCTCAAACTGTGAGGCTAAGGCCTCTCTAGCTGCAGTCCCAGCAACCTGCTTATTTTTCTCCTTCTGTGGACAATTAGTGGCGTAATGTCTGTGTTGGTGACAGTGAAAGCACTTCACCTTGGACATGTCCTGCTTCTTGTCTTTCGCACCAGATTGAGAATATTTATTCTTGCTCTTCCCTTTATTTTCTTTGGCAGCCAAAGCGCAATTCTCTTCACCAGAGTTCTTTGATGAAGATCCATCCCTGGTACTTTGCCTTATCTCCTCTTGCACAAGATTCGACCAAAGTCGCTCCCATCCCCGGGCAATTTCTCCCTCCCATCGACAGAGTCCCGATAACTATGCCAACTCTTCGGAAGCCCAAGGAGAGCCAAGCTCACCAAGTCCTCATCATATACAGTCACCCCCACACTTCCCAGCTCATCCCTGCATTGGGTGAACTTCGTGAGGTACTTGGGCATACCGTCGCCTTTCTCCATCTTTATGTTTCTGAGTTTATCCTTGAGCGCCAACTTCCTCTCGTCGCTCTCACTTTGGAATAAATTTGTCAAGGCTTTCCACATCAGGAATGGAGAAGCCTTACCATGCAGGCTGGACACTATGTGATCCTTCATGCCCTCCAACAGAATCCTTCGACACTTTTTTGTCTTCTTTTTCCAAGCCTCAATTACGGCAGCATCGCTAGAAGTAGGCTTTGGGACTTCAACATCTATGAACTCCTTCAACCCATTGTCATCTAACATCGCTCCATCCCGGTCTCCCCTTCCATATGTAATTCGAGCTTCCCTCAAGGGCATACTCCAATCGCAATCCGTTGAAATACATCTCAACTTCGACACCAAGAAAACACTGCTGCAAATTCGAATTCCACCAGCACAAAACTCAACCGCTTCAATGTTTTGTAATTGCTCCAATGATCAATACTCCTCTGATACCATGTATAAATTTGAATAAATGTTAAATTATTCACCGAGATTATCCTGATCACACACTATTTGAGTTTCATGCATAATACATAACCTCTTCTACTATTGATCATCAATTTGCGGAAATATAAACAATCGCATGCACACATTAAAACCATAAACAATCACACATATAAACACAATATTTATGGGAAAGCTTAAAGCTGAAAACCCCCAACTATCTGTATATTATAATGATAGAGATCATGTAACAATCATTGTACAAACTCCTCACAAGCTCTCAGTACAATCTCCAATTGTTACACACTACACAAGCTCAGATCATACAAAACACATGCTCCAATCTGCTCCACCTATTAGCCAGCCTCTACTGCGCAATCCAATATGGATAAAATACAGATCAAGGTTCAAATCCCACTGGTATCTACTGCGCAACCCTCATTGGATTCTCCATCAATGTGTGTGCAATTCTCATGCACCAGTATAGTCACAACTGATAGTCACACTTGCTCTTTCACCTACCTCTTCACTGGTCTCCACTGAAACTGTCCATGCACTGCAGTTAACTGATGTATTCTTTAGTTGATTTATGAGTTAATAATTAGTGAATTAATTAACAATTAATTCACACCACTCTCACTAATTGTATCAATCAGTTAGACTAGATACAACTAGCTCAACTAAGTTAAACTGAACACAACTCCATTAACTGTCTCATCAACTCCACCAAACTCTGTCACATGAGTTCTAACCGAAGTCAACCATGCAATAGCTCCACTAAACCCTAGGAATAGCGTAATTCCTTCTGTCAGCTGCATGTGCCACATCCAGGCATCAAACTGAAGTGCTCTAAGAGGATAAGATAATGTTTAGAGTCCAAATATTATTAAGAGCTAATAATATTCGACATATCTATTTTTAGACTGGCAATCTAAAATTAGATTCCGCCCAGTATGTCTAAAAATAGAAGTCCATCTATTTTTCCCGACTTGACCAACCATCCACAAATAGCATCCTGCAACTCATAGAACATGATCCATACGTCTAAAAATAGACATAGTCTAAAAATAGACTTTGCACCAAAAATACCCTGTGGGCCCACTTAGTGAAGGCGACTCCTTTCCACTAAGCTCATCATCTTGTTGCAATCTCAACATAGATAACGATGTTTGGAAAACTGCACGTGAGACTAGATAAGGGCCTGGTGAATGGTTGGTTATGTCGTTGTATTGATGCGATGCTCCAAAAAATTTAATGAGAATGATGGATGATGTGTTTCATTCTTTTCTTGATAAGTTTATCATAGTCTGTCATAATGATATTCTTACTTTCAGTTCAAGTTGGAAAGTTAGAAGTTTCATGGGTGTAGAACAATATTTGAGGAAGTTTTTTTCCATTTCTATTTTATTTCATCACCACTACATGCTTTAATAAGTTTTAAAGCCTCTTTTCAGTGGAGAGGAATATAACAAAAAGCATGTGACAATTTGAAGCAGAAAATTGTAAAAAATCCACTAGATCTTCCACAACCATTTGAAATCAAAACTGATGCTAGTAGGTATGCAAAAGGAATAGTGATTCATACAAATCATCAGCCATTTCAATACCTTCAAACTCAAACTAAGTTGCAGAAATATCAACATTATAGACGGATGGGTATTTTGTAGTAGGTCCACTTAGTAATTCAGTATAAGGAAGGTACAAAAAACAAAGTAGCTGATATGTTTTCAAGCTCTTCTTTGAATATTTCAGTTAATTTGAAAAATAGTTCTTTAGCGAATAAAAGTTTTAATGAACAATATGATGTCGATACTATTTTCAAAGAATTTTACGTATCACTAACTTACAATGCCCAGGTGGAAGAAGAGAATTATCATGTTTATGACAAGTTATTGTACCATCTTGGAAAGTGGTCCATACAGTAAGGAGAAAGCGTACATGTTGGTGTTGGCAAGATAGTGGCACAACTACAAAGTTGTTGCTATTTACCACAGATGAATGAAATAGTTCACAGGTTCAAAATGCACCTTGATAAGCATCAGAAGGGTCATCAATTTCATGCTAGTGATCAAGTATGGCTCTACATCAGCAGGGTAAGGATGAAAGGTGAATTTAAGGTGAAGGTCCGCACTTCTGAGTGGATGGAGATAGAAAAGGTGAGGGATATGTACCCTCACCTCATGTCTACTTAAAGCCAACTTTTAGTGGTCCAAAATCTTCCAGTGGAGAGGAATGATCCAGGAGGATTCTCTAATTGTTCAAAGTCTTAAGGTCCCAGTTGTCTTCAGAAATGACACCAAGTTGTAGTGCCCATCGCTCAAAATCTGACACAATTCACGGTTTCTCATTTGGTCTCCAGATGAAGGAGAAATAATCCTTTGAATTTGTATGGAGAAAAAATGTTGAAGAGGCCATGTGGCGTTTCTGCAGTTAGACACGTGGCATCAAGTCAAATCTTATCTCCGGTGCATATCTCCAGTTAATGGTGAAACTTTGTGTTCCAAAACCTAAAACACTATGATGGACATTAATCTACATGATGGGTATTAAGCCTATGCTTAGTGCATTAACCTAAGCTAGAACCTTATGTTAAAAACCATGCAAGAAGTTAAATGCTAACCTAAGGATCATGGTGCAAAGGGAGCAGAATACATTACAAGTTGGGCGCATGGTTATAAATTATGGAACATTATAATAAACCTATAGTGGAAATGTGATGCAAACGCAATGGTGGTGGAGTTTTAACCTATGCACAAATGGTATATGTCATGATATATGTATCTATGGAGCGGATTATATTATCAAACCTATGATCTAACCCTTAGCGGAATAATCAACCACGATAGTAAACTTTGGAGCATCATGTTAATATATATGGAGTGGATAGTATGGACATAAGTTCTGGAGTGAAACATTGTATTCAAACAAACCTTACCAAATGGAACCACGTGGCTTCGGAAATGGTGTCAAACAGTGCGGTGATGACGGTTCAAACTGAGGAGACGTGTCCAGCGCAGATGGACAACGTGGCAACACCGTTGGTTAGCATTAAAAACTATGTTATATATAAAGGTTTTTTTATAACAGTCGGGACTGCACCGTCAGATGGATATTAAATTATGGTTTATATTAAGTCATGATTTAAATATATATGTTTTGCAAACCATATTCGCGGAAATACTTAAAAGTTAATATAAGGTTTTAAATATAATCGGCAAAGGTTTTAATTATAATTGTGCCATATGTATTTTAGATAAGGTGTAGGTTTAATGTATGCACCAAGATACTTGGGATAAAACCTAAGTATTGGCATCTCATTGCATCGCGACCTAACAAATCAACCACTTTCTAAATATAGCTCATGAGAATCGATCCTAGAACCTTCCCACGAGCCTATAAAAGGCTTAGCACTACACCAATGCAAGCATATTTGATTTTGGAGTCAGAGAATAGTCTTTTGCAGGTTTGGCAGCAGATACTCTTTTGCGTGTAACTTGAGCATCCTTGGGCCTTTTGGTGAATGGAAAAATGCCTTGGAAAACTGAGACAAAGAGATTTATTTTTACATTAACCAGTAGTGCCTACGTGCATAAATCAGTTGAAATATTCTCTTGTAAAGATACTCTTTGGATCATTTCCTAATAAAATGGACGCCCACTTGGAAGTGGACCTGGAGATGTAGTCTAGGAGGGGTGAAATTCGTAATCAATATTTTTTGTGTTATGCACCTTTCTTTGGTGCTATTTTATTCTTCATTTCAGTTCTCTAAGTTTATGTTTAAGACATAAAAATAACTCAGTTTACTTCAATCATTCACATAACGCTTCCTTAGTCAGTAGCACAAACAATCAATCCTAACGATTTCACATTAGGGGGAAGTGGTTTTTGGAGGGGCTTGAGGGTGGTTAGTGGTATTAGGTAGGGGGGTTGCAAAATGCGGGCAAGGCACCATGTAGTGTGGGACTCGGCGGGGGAAAACCATATTTTTGGACCCCACCCCCGACAGTAAATATAGGATAGAGAGGGGGGGCGAAACTGAACCTGCGCCGATGATCTGTTGCTCCAAATGATTGTGCAACTGAGAGGTGTGTGCACTTTAATCACAAATGACAAAGGGGTTTTTCATGCGGTGATCCTTGATTTGATTGAAAAAAATTGGATAAGAATTTGAAGGAAACAAAATATTAACCTTTTGCGCCTCTTTACACGATGTTTTGAACTTTAGGCTAAAATTTCACCAATAAGCCTTTTGAATACAAATCAACCCCATTTATCCTTTTAACCTCAATTTTTCTTCTAGAAATAAACTAAAATTTTATTCATTTATTCCCAAGGGTGAATTTAGACTAGCAACCCCTTATTTTACTTCTTATAAAAACTAAAATCCTAATCTATCTTATCCTTTATTTCTCCATTGATTCAACTTAAACAATTGAATCAATATCATGTTCTACCTATCTAACATTAGCCAAGATTAAACATTTTGGCTAATATTTATTCTCTAGTCTAATTAACCGAAATTTAAACTTGTTTAACCATGATTAAGTTGTATGATTAAACAAATGACTAATGATTGTGGCATTTTGAACAAGCTTCACACAACCTTACTTTATTTGACAGAAAGAAACGGTTTATCAGTAGTGGCATTTAGATTTGAAACACTTTCAGTATTATTTCTTTTTGTTTTTCTTTTGTGGGGTTCTCATCTTATTTTATTCCCTTTTCACTATTTTTCTTTCTTTTTCTTTTGTCTCTTTATTCATTTTTTAAATATCCTCTTTTCATTTTATTTTAAATGTTTTTTTTTGTGAAATCATTTTAAAATTGAAAAAATAAATACAATATCAAATAATTGAGATAAAAATATCAAATCACCTTGAGATCCTATAAATTATAGGACCCTAACAATGGCTCCATCTAGGGACGGCCCTTTCCATGTGAGGTGCCAAGAACCTTTGATCATTAGCCTTGAATATTCTATTTCAGCAATGTTTGCATCTGATTTATTTTTGTTGTTGTAGTAATTTTGGTACAATATCAATCAAAATATTAGGGCCTTCTCTATGGGCTTCAAATTATGTCAATAGGTCACCCAATCAAAATAGTAAAGACAATGAGATTTACAATGAACTTATCTGTGAAACACCTTTATTCTTGTGAGAAATAATGCTTCAACATTCTACCATTCACAGGTCCACCAGTCATTTTTGTTCCATCCAAATATTTGAGAAATAATGCATTGTGACCTCTGAAAGCATAAATGATATATGTTCATTTCCATAGATTGTCAAATTCTCCATGCTTGCCTTTGTCCTCTCTTTTGAAATCCTACTTTAAAACACTGTCACCCAAATTAAAATCATCGTCTTTGGTTCTTCTGTCAAATGTTTTTTGACATTATCTTGGATAACCTGTGTTTTATTATAGACTTCTTCCCTGGATTGCTGCAGTTGAATGGTCTGATTTATACTTATCTAAGTATCATTTCGTTCAACCTGCAATTCTTGAATGATCTTCATAACTAGAACTCCTAAAGAATATGGAAAACAACATCCATCCTATAAACCAATTGGTATAGTGACATGCCAATTAATTTCTTTTTAGTAAGGTTATAAGCCCAAAGTGAATTTATCAGCTTGTTGTGCCATGAATTTTTATTGTCTTCTAGCAACATTTTGATAATGTTGACCAAAATTTTATTTGAATATTCATATAACCCATTACCCTTAGGGTAATAAGTAGTTGAATGTCCCAGAGTAATATGATATCCGCTGGAAAAATTTACCATTTTCTTTTATTTAAAGGTTGGAGCATTATCTTTGATGAGATTATTTGGACATCCAAATATTGAAAGTATATTGGTTTCTATGAATTTAATAAATACAACATCAGTTGCTAGTCTGGAAGGTGTGGCCTCAATCCATTTGGTAAAATAGTCAGTGGCTATGAGGATCCATTTCTATTGGGAAGATGATGGTGGATGTATTTCTCCAATGAAATCCAAACCCCATGGTTTGAAAGGGCTTTCAACAGATATGGGCTTTAAAGGCAGGGGCAATAGTTTTCTTTTTCCCTCAAATATTTGGCATTTGTGGCAAGAGGTTACTTTATTATGGACATCAAGGAAAAGGGTAGGACAGTAAAAACCTACTTGGAGGATCTTATTAGTAGTGGTTTTCCAATACAAATGTCCATCACAGTCACCTTCATGAAATTCCTACATAGTTCTTTCTGCATCATCCTTCAACAAACATTTTAGTAAAATTCCACCAGCATATTTCCAATATAAAACATTAGCTATGATGAAATTTATTTGTTTTTAATTTTAGAAATCTATCCTTTGTCTTAGTTAAACCAGGAGGAGAATTTAAATTGAATAAAACAAAAATGAGGTTTGCATACCAGGGTGAGGTTATAAAAGCCTCATCAATTTGTGAAATCGCCTACTCCTCTTAATCATCTATTGCAGCTACAAATTTTATATCCAATGTGTTAGAGTCAATTTTTCAATGATCAAAGATAGCTCTTTTAAGAGTTTTTCATTAGGTCTTTAGTCAATTTTTTTTTCTTTTTTCAGTTAATCTTCAGCAATAATTTTGGTAACTAAATGATTCCTATCGTGATATGCTGCTCCTTCACACTATAGCATCTCCATTCAGAGGTCTAAAGTCATGTAATTCCATCACATATAGGTCAAGTCTAGGGTCTAAACTTCCATGAAAAATATTTAGTTTTTTATTACTAAAAAAGGGGTAGCTAAACTTCCATTTCATCCATAAAGGTCTAGTTGAAGGAGTAAATCAGTTTTCATAGTCCGAAATAAATGTTGTGTCATAAGAATTACATATTCTGTCACTGTATCTTAGAAGAAATACAGAGCTTTGCTAAAAAATAAATTTTTGAAATCGCATTTTATTAAAGTTATATCTTTAATATTTCGAAAATAAATCTTCAAAACCATAGGTTAGAAATCCTATGTGCTATTTTCCACTACCATTACTCTCCATTACTGTCATGACACATTACATTTCTTTATTCGTTAGTCATTTCATGTTACATCGCCTTCATCACACCCCTACTACACATTTCACTTAACTCTACCGCACGTTAATCCTTCCCCACCAACCGAACATCCTTCACATATTCATTACATTTGACAGCTCACATGTGCTTTCGAGCCCCCCTCATCATCCGAGACTTAATGTCGGGGGGGGGGGTTGTCCTAAAAGGTGGTATTAAAGTCTGACCCCACTGCTACGTGTCATGAGCAGGTGATTTCGCACCCCCCCTCCTCCTGAAATAATTACCACCTTGCTACCCCTCCAAAATCCCGCTTACCCATCATATTACACCACTTCTTCATCTTCTAATCACGTGATGCCAACAAGGGCTGCAGATTTTCCAATAAACTTAATTCTTGTTGTTTCCATAACCATTAGCTAATTAATTTAATTGTTAACCGTTAGGCAACATACTCGCACCCTTTTCAAATGGGAAATAAAAAAATTGTCCATAAATTCACCATTGAACACTTGTTTTGAACTTTTACTCTGCCTTTTCAATATGCTCTGCACAATATTACGAGTTTATAAATATTAACAGACCTCCATAGATCAACCTTGCCAGTGTTTAAAGCCTTCTTTTGCAGCTATTGATTTTCTTCCAGTCTGCAGAGTTTTTCTTCAGTCTCGACCTGTGTTTTCCATCAGAAATTCCTATTTCCTTCATTTCGACAGAGCCAACCATGCCTCCAAAGAATAAAGGACCAATAATTTTGTTGTTTCACCCTCCAGTTGATTCTCATCACATACCTTTAGCAGAGAAATACCACAAAATCCATGAAACTTTGTCTGACCTTGAGCTTTTTGAATTATACTCTTGGTTGGAAGATAAATACTTAGATAAGTTTGATGATATAGGATTATGGGATTCTAATCTTCCACATTTCATCTTTCCTCACACCCATAGTGCTCAAGAATTTGTTAGAATATGCCAAGCTTGGTATATGCCAAACCAAAGAGCTATTATCACTCCTACATGAGAGATTTTAGTAACTATAAATGCCCAAACCATTGAACAAATGATGCAAGCCCCAACCACAGAGAATGCTACACCATTTTCCCAAGAAGCCTTGATCGAAATATACCAAAATTTAGATTTTTCAAAGAGAGCTCAAACTCTTGAGCTATTCATGACTAAAAATGATCCATTACCTAACAAATCCCTCCATTTCCATCATCCATTTTCCCTAAAAGGTCCAAAAAAATCATCACAGTCATTTCCTACCTTCTTGGTTATTATTTAGATCAATGGGTAGATGAAGCCATCATAGGATTCATGTCCATATTCTCCACAGATTCCAAACCCTCCATCATTTTCAACTTTAGTCGGTTTATTGCATATTCTATCCATGATCAGTTTGTCAAATTCACAAATGAAGAGGTTTTCAGTTATGCCTCTGTGTTAGTTTACTTGTTCTTGTACTCTTAGGGAGAAAATTTTAAGTTTTCCTTACAAAAATTGGATGAAGAAGGAAATCAATAGTCAATCATTTTATGGACTTCACTAGTCATGAAGGAACATAAAGAATATTCATATAAACAGTTTGTGGAATTATTTCTTCAGCCATTACTCAGTTTACTCAATAGCACTCCAGAGTCCAGGATTAGTTAAGATATTAGAAAGGTATTGCAGCTGTCAGATCAAGCTAGAACAGAGGATTTGTATCTTTACCAAAATTATACAAACTCATAGTTTATGGCTGTGAGATTCCCCCTTATAAGTTTCCAAAATTCCTCCCCATGAGGATTTTTCATTGGATTATATTAGACAAATGATTAATGCAGATGAAGTTCATTTTGTCTGTGCTAAAAAGAAATCTCAATTTAAAATTAAAACATGGATAGGGAATTTTATCTGTAATATAAGGACAGTAGGGGAGGAAGTAGATAATTTGTTGAAAGAAATGTAGTTTAGCCCAAGTTTTACATGGTCTTATGATCCAGTTGGTGTCATTTCAAAAATGAGGATAGAGAATAAATATACACCATATTTTCATACACCTATTCCAGATATTGAAACGTAAATGAATCAACTTGAATGGATTGAAGGTACACTGCAGAAGGCTAAAGAACAGACATTGTCTACATCAACATTGCCGACTCCTATTGCACAAGAATGGGCAGGAAAAAGAGTTAGAGAAGATCAGTCATCTCCAATGATTGATTCATCTAGCAAAGAGTTCAAAATTCATTACAAGAAGAAGAAAAAGATTAATCCTAAGTTCAATCCCAACAAGGAGTCAGAGAAAGAAGTAATCATCATTACTGAAGAGACACCTCCTTCCACATAAGAAGGTGATAAAGGCACTTCTACTACTCCTACTACTTCCACAGGTTCTAAAGATAAAAAAAAACAACTTCTCAAGATTAACAAAAAGCCATTCATACTAGCACAGATGCTACAGAGGAAAAGGAGAAGACTGTCTTTGACACTTTCAAAGAAAAGTACATATAACTAGTTTTGGAAACAAACTCCCAGCTCACAAAGTAGGTTTCTTTCAACCTTTGACTCAGAAAAGGGAAAGATGCACTTTTCTTTTCTTCAAGCACAAATTACATAGCCAAAGTCTGAAACAGGTTATAAAAGGGCTACATTTGGGTTTGATACAAAATAAATTCATCTAATAGATCAAATGGAGCCACACAAGAAAACCGGTGAGATAATTTCATCAACTCTCACTAACACTACTTTGAGTCTATCAAAAATGCAAGTTTCATTGGAAAATGTACAGTCACAACTGAAAATGGATAATGTGTCTTCATTTGCAAAGGATATAAGAATTAAAACTCAGAAGATCTAGTTATAAAAATTAGATATGATACATCCAATGTCAATGCAATTGAAGAAATCATCAAGAAGAAAAATGTTGACATAGCAGCATCGAGGAATCAATTGAAGATCCTAGCTACAGAAGATCCTTTGGCCAAGGATATTGAAGAGACTGAATCTTAGAAGACAGATATGATGAAATTGATTATGGAGCAGAATGCTCAAATAAAGCAGATGGAATCAAAATTAGAAAAAAACGATAAAGGAAAAGGAAGCAACAGTGAAAACATCAAAGGTTCCTTTAGAAGCAGGGCCTCTAGCAGCCATCCCTATAACTCAAACTTCTACAACAAGTACTACAGATGGAGCTGAGCAGCTCACCAAAGCAATTCAGAATATGTCCATTCAATAAGAAGAGATCAATAAATTACATGATCAGGTAAAATTATTGCAATTTCAAAAATCTAATGTTGATAGTTCACATGCAGCTGAAGCACAGAGAGCCAAAAAGTTGATTGAGAGGTTGCAGAAAGAGAAAAAAGAATCAACCATTGGTAATAATTTGGGCCAGGTAAAAGAAATAATATGGGAAAACAACACAAATTCTATCAGTGAAATTTGTCCAAGTATACAGATCATATTTGAGCAAAAGGAGCCGATATAGAAGGAAAATGAGGCCATTACAACAATCAAAGCACAACTAAGAGATACGCCTACCACAAAAAACAATATTATTACATTTCTGAACTCAAATAACATGTATGAGTTGGATGAATTGGGCATTGATGACAGAATATAAAAAATCCTGGAAGTGAAGAAAGTGACAACAAAGACGAATTTGATTCTTCAATTTGAAGAAAAATGTCAGAGTTTGGAGGTTACAGTTGAGAGAAATTTCAGTTGAATAGAGTCTCTGACACAAAAATGATTTCCTTCTCTTTTTTTAATTAATGATAAATTGATGACCAGAGAAGACTATGGAAGAAGACTTCAAGAAATTTCCAAGGATACTGCCATATTTCCAAATATTAAAGGCACATTAACATGAAGGGCACTGTTGGGAACCCTAAATAATGAAATTTACATTCAGTATGAGATAAAACATGTCTTTGTGGTGAAGCCCACTTTTTCTAAATACACTAAAGCAGATGGAATTTATTGTAGGGTAATAAAATTAGTTATCCCTGATGAAGAGCGTTGAGAAAAGTTGTGTGAATCTTAGGAGTAATTAGTTAAATGAAAAAAATCAAATTTTTGCCAGATCAGTAGTCAACTGATAGCCAGCGCAGCGCAAACATCTCCTTCAACAACAGTTTTTAGTTTGAGAAGCTCCACCACAACAAATTAAATTTATTTCCATGATGCGGTTAGAATTTAGTTAGAAAATAAAGCGCTATCAGTTATGATAGCCTTTAATGTAACTGTTGTAATTTTTTATTTTTCTATAAAGACTTCGATGTACGAAGTATTACTGTTGGATAATCGAGTTTTAAGACTCTGTGTATTAATGTGGACCTATATTAATGAAATCAGAGGAGTTTCAACGATTTTGTGATATTCATGTGGCATTTCTTTTGAGAATTGTACTTTCTCTTTGTTATTTCACTTCCATTTCACCTTATGTGTAAAAATTTTATCAGTTTATAAGCAGAGATCAGTCATATGTTCTGTTTATTAAGATTTTTACAATGTGTCTTTTCTTCTAATGAGTGAATTCAGTAAAATGCTCATTCGAACCTCTCTCTTTTCTACCACTATACACCAATGACAAATTAATTGTGCTCAAATAGTTTTTCTATATTGCCTTGTTTAGTTCTTTACAATTCAGTCTTTGAAATCAGTTTTAGATTCACTGATTATAATTTTTATCCAGAAAACAAATCATTAAATAAATTCTGAAACAAATTAATCCGTATCTATCCTAAAATCTAGTACTCAGCCTAAAATTGAATATTTAAAAAGTGGCACACAGAGAGCCCTTCTAGTTAGGTAGGGCTAGCTTCCTAGCTAAAATTTGGTATGTGGTTACCTTTCTTCGCTCCTAATTTTAGCCTAGGAATTTTGGGAGAGTGATAACACAATGCATGAAAATTAGACTTAACCATCAATTTGGATAGCCCTTGTTCTTTGATAAGCTTGGTGGGTTTGCTTTCTATGTCATATTCAAGATTAATGGCAATTCATTTACCTCTTTTACCATCTGGTACATTTTGAGTCAAAATATCCTTAACCACAGATTTGGTACATAAGAAATTATGTGAGAATGGAGAATATATACCCTAAAAACTTTAATTTCTTCTATTAGGGAAAAGGCTTGTTTTTCCATTATGTTATATTTCAATGCAACATCCCTTAAAACCTTACTAAATAATGCAACGAGTTGCTCATATCCCTCTTCTTCTTTTTTCTGTAAAATAATCGTTGCAACAGTGTTTTCAGATGCAAATGAAAATATTATAAAATCTTTGGTAAAATCTGGACTGATCAGGACTGTTGCCTTTGTCAATGCTTGTTTTACTTGATCAAATGATTACCTAGCTTCAATGTTCCATCTGATTTATGAATCTCTTTTTAGCATGTTTTTTATGTTTCTGAGGAGTTCTACAAGGTTGGGAATGAATCTTCTTAGGAAGTTTATCTTTCCAATAAATTATTGAAGTTTTTTAATGTTTCTATGATGATTGATTTTCAATATAGCTTCAATTTTATTGGGATCAATCCTAATACCTTCTTTAGATATGATATGACCTATAAGTTTTCCTTCTTCAAGGCCAAAAAGTATTTTATTATGATTGAGTGAAATTCCAAACCTTATACATTTCTCAAAAACTCTTCTTAAATGTAACAAATGTTTTTCATTAGTTTTGGAATAAACAATGATGTCATCTAGATATATAACAATAAATCTGCCAATTTCATTGGCAAAAGCAATTTCCATTTCCCTTTGAAATGTGGCTCCAACATTTATTAACCCAAATGGAATCTTCACATACATGAAGGTACCCCATGGATTAGTAACAATTGTTTTATCCTGATCATCAGGGTGAACCAAAACTTGGTTGTAGCTTGAGAAACCATCTAACAAATAAATCCTACTAGATCCAACTACCTTTTGTAAAATGTGATCCTTCTTAGGTAAAGGGTAGTTGTCCTTTAGTGAGACTTTATTAAGGTTTCTAAAATCTATGGACAATATGATTTCACTTGTTTTCTTCCTTGTTGGTACTATATTGGAAACCCATTTAGAATACCTAAGAGGAACTATGATCTTAGCATCATACATCTTCCTGATTTCTTTCTCAATTAAAGGCATTAGTACTAAATTTATTCTTTGAATTTTTTGCTTAAAGGGTTTCTAATCCTCTTTAATTGGAATTTTATATTGTATTATACTAGTATCATAAGCTTTGAGGTATTCATAGCTCCAGAAAAAGACACCAGTGAATTCTTTGAACAAAGTAATTTATTTCTTCTTTTCAGTAGGTAGTAGTGACTTAGACAGTTTTATCTTTTTTGGGTCTTTTTCACTACCTATGTTGCATTCTTCTACATCTGCCCTTGTGGGCTCAATATTAGGTTTCTTAGCTACATCATTGAAATCAAACAATTATTCTAATGGAACCAAACCTCTAGGTAAAACATTATCCTTTAATTGAAGTATTTGAAATTCTTCTTTCTCTTGATCTATTTCAAGCAATTATACTTTATTGACAGCTTTATCTACATGTGTATTTACATCTATATTGTATAACTATTTCTCTAAACCAAAATGTACAAATATTTTATCTTCTAAATCACACTCTACATATATAATATCTTCTTCAAAATCATCCTTAGATTGCAAAAAAATTTCAATTTGTTTATCATTTCCAAACATTTTCCAATACATAACATTGTCTGGAATAGTTTTTCATTGTTTCACTTCCATTGTATATTTTCGATTGGGACGAGGCATTTTACAGGTACTGGCTGACAAATCAAGACTATTTAGCAAGGATATTTTGATTCCTAGGAATTGCAGAAAGGTCATATTCCACAAAAATCTCTAGAAAATCCAGCACAATGTTTCTGTATGCTCTTAATCTATGGTGTTTTGCGGAGTATTCTCCTTTTATTTGTTTTATGATTAGCTCAAAATACACATGAATAGAAATTATTTTAGCAACCAATTTTTTCAATAACTATAATCCTAGTATTAGTGCTTCATACTCAGCTATATTATTAGTGCATTTAAAAATAATCTTGTATGAATGCCCTTGAGCATGATTATTTCATGTATTTTAAACCCACACTCTACTCTAGAACACTCTTTTCTACAAGATCCATCAAAGTCCATGTTCCGAAGAGGTTCAAGTTGAGTATCTTGTTCCATTTTTTGTGTTTGGTTTTCATACATTTCACAAATATCAATTTATGAATTAGCAACCTGAGTATTTATGAATTAGCAACCTGATATTGAAAGGGTCTAAATCTGAATGAAAAAAATAAAGAGGATAGTTGTGTGTCTTATCTTGACTACTCACCATGAATTTCATCGAGGGCTTCCTATATAATCTCCTTTGCTAACCAAAAACTAGTATGGCAGTAAAATTCATATCCATTTGTAGGTTTCCTTGTAACTTTTCTCCCCATGAACGTGGAAACAACATGCCATACTTAGGGGGTATATTTGCAACCACTATATCCATTTCCAAAATTTTGGCTGGAAATTGAGCCAAAGTAACACATAGATCTTTGATAAGAACTAAGCATCTTACTTTTCTAGAATCAAAAGAATATACATCCTTATATGGTTTGGTAATGTCCGGTCCTAGTTTCTCCATGACAAACTTAGGCATTAAATTATGTGAAGCGCCAGAATCTAGCATGGCATTATAGAGGATCTTATCATGAACATTTAGGCTAACATAAAAGGGAGGAACACCTCCTTCCTAAGGTTTTCCATTTAGTTCTGGTCCAAATAAAATTTCAGGTTGGCCATCATTCAAATTGACAATATCAATATTTTCCCCTATATTTAGAGCTTTCATTACCTGAGATCTGTGCACATTTTTGTTCATTAACTCTGTTATAGGAATAGGAATTTTGAGTTTTGCTAACTCATTCTCAATATTGAAGGATGCCTGAACCTTACTCATGTTTAGGAAATATGATTTATCAGCAACATCTTTTGGGATAGGCTCTTTTTGCTGACTAGTGGTTGGGATATTTTTTGTTTTAGAAGAACTATCAACTATCTTTTTGGGAGGAGTTTCTACTATCCCTTTGCCTGAATTTTCAACTGTTTTTTCACAGGATTATTTGTGATTTTCTTAACAGCAATATCAGAGGTTTTCTTAGTAGGAATATCAAAATTATTTTTGTTGGGGGTGTCTGAAGTTTTCTTACTTCTAAGGTTGTATTTTCTATGGACTTCCATAATAGCATTCTCAAATCCTTGTTTATAATCATCTGATTCCATAGAATCAATTTTAGATTGAGAAAGATGAAAAAGTTATTGTTTTTCTTGAGTAAGAAAAACTGTTTCATCATCATTTATTCCCATAAAATTTATTTGATTGTCTTCTACCTCTTAAACTATTTCCCTCTCATCATCAACATAATTCTCTTGAAAAGGAGGTCTAATTTGTTGGTCTAGTCCCATTTGTTCCCTTTGTTTGATTTGTGGTGGATTTCTCCTAACATTTTGGTTTCGATTTTGAGGGCCGGGCTAATTTTCTCTTGGGGGAAATCTATCTATTAGATTGATCCTTTTCCATCATTCTCTCTACTGTTCTGAATAAAGAATATATTTTAGCATCATTAGAAGATTTTGATGGTTCTTCTTTCTTTTTCACTCTCCTTTTAGTTCTTATCCTAGTTATTTTTGCTAATAAATTGGATTCTACACTCACTGCATCTCTTTGAATTTCTTCTAATGTTGAATAGTTTCTCTCTCGGATGATAAGACATGTCTGCTTCAAAGCCATCAAGGAATTTTATTTAGGCTAAACCTTGTGGTGGTGTAATGTTTTCAAGAATTACATTATAAACACTATTGAATCTGGTGCAATAATCTTGGACACTTTCCCCAGGTGCCCTCCTAATACTTTCATATTCTGATATAATATGAAGAGAGTTATTTTTAACTTCTGATATATTAAGGAATGACCGATGAAATCTAGGGAGATCATTAATGCTAGCAGGTGGCAAGGCTTTAAACCATTTTCTAACTTCTCCAGTAAGACTTTGAGCAAACAACCTCATTTTAACATTGTTTTCATCTACTTCTTGAAGATAAAAACTATCATTCATTCTATCCACATGTTGTTGAGCAGTTATGGTTCTAGTACCATCAAACTGGGGGATCCTAGTTGGATAGTCCCGTTGCATGTTTTCCAAAGGACCTTGAAGAACAAGTGGAGCATATCTTGCTACCATTATGGGTACATGAGGACGGTTAATATGTGGATTGATTAAAGGTGGTGGCTAGATGAAAGGTGGAGGTTGAACTGGAGTTTGAGGTTGTGTTGAAGATGTAGGTTGAATTGTAGGTGAAGAATGGGGAGAAGATGGAGTTTGAGTTTCTTGGTGAGAGATTACATGGGTGGTAGTGGAAACTATAGAAGGAGTGGGACTAGATGATCTTGGATGAACAAATTGTGATGAAGTGGATGAAACTACAAAAGAAGTTAAGGAAAAGAGTTCAAAAAATTGTTGGATGTATGCCTCATGGATAGAAAGGTCAAGTACTGAAAATAAACCTTGCAATTTATCGAAATATTGAAGGATTTTAAGATCAAGATCAGGTTGGGCATAATTTAGTTCAAAAGAATGGTGTCGTAAGGTAGACTGATCTACCATAGTTTTTCCCACCCAATTGGATGAATTATTCCTAAACAAGCTATGTTTAAAAGGAAAATAAAATGTAATATCCTGTAAAGTGAAAAAATCATTTAGAAGAGAATCTGCCCTAGGGGGAGGACTACTACTTCCTTGGCTCTCATCTATACTTTTTCTTCTCAGCAATATTTCAAGATCATCAACAATAGCTGTAGGTTTAGGATCAAGATAAGATCTAGTGTAAGCTCTTCTGGGAGCCATAATTAAAATCTAAAGCACACTCACACTTTATTATGTACAAAAGAGAAAAGGAAACAATATCTCAAAATATTCCTAACATACACTTTTCTTAACTTGGGATATGAATTCGAAGAAAATTACAGTATTTTCAATTGTTCCGGAGTATGGTTGCTACTATGTTATCGTTCTGTAATTTTTGAGATCGTGAGACTAAACACAGAGGAAAACATCAAAACCATTTTGGAAGCTGGGATATAGACCTACTAGCTTCATAGAGGGGTCTCTCTGTAAATTTTAGCTTTTTTTATGTAAATTTTAGGCTAATTATGACTGTGAAAATTGTTAGTTGTTTGTGATTTGATTGGATTGTTTTAATTACATTGGGATATGGAGTCTAAAATTTAACTATATCTACATCAAACTTTGAAGGATTTTCATAGGGAAAGCTAGGTTGCATTAGTGGGATCTTTCAGAATTTTTAAATGGTGTGAAACAAAAGAAATGAAAGGTTCAGTAGAAACTAAGGAGAAATTAAGAATTCCTTAATTTGACTTCAACAGAAAACATAGAAATTACCTACAGCCAGAATAGGGTGCATATTTCAGCAAATCCCATTAGTTACTGTTTCTGTAATGTAATTAAGATTTTAAAGAAATGGCAGTGAAAGAAGCCAATGAATAAACACATTAACAAGAGAAAAAAATCACCAATTCATACTCCACATGAATCCTGTGAAGAATGTCCTTGTACTATTGATGAGTCAAACAACCAAAAATTTACAATAACTTGGAGAAAATTATATTCAACAATCAACCTAGAATACTTCGAAGTGTGAAGTATTTATACAATAGTTACACAATAATTACAAAATCATTGTCTCAATAAACAAGGTATATTTAAAACTATTCTAAAAAATATTATTCATCTCTGCAGAGTAAGAGGCTAGGTGGACAACTGCATGGAGAAGTGGCTCTGCTTTGGAGGAGTCTATTGATGAATTGGCCTATTTCTTTGTTGTGCTAGCTGATGTGTTGTCTAATGTGATGGCATATCCTTTTACTGCATCCAAATTACCAGACAGTCTAGTAATTCACAAAGTTTGTCCCATTTGTCTTCATATGGAATGGTAAATTTAGTTACCTTCCAGTAAATTTCATCAACCTCAATATACTTTTCAAATTTTGGCCTTACAAAAAAAATATAATTTACTTCATGCTGGATAAAGAAATCATTCCTCGTTGCTTCTAATAAAGCTCTACCTGTCATGTTTCCTTTGATGTTTGTAAACTTTGAACTATCTGTGGCTACCTCATTCAATTTTCTAATATAATATTCATGAGTAATTAATTTATCATTAATTAGAAAACCCTTTATGATTTAGACCTTCTATCCTAGTGAAAAAAAGGTTTATTTTTATTTCCAAACTCTGACACTTCTCCTCCAACTGAGCAATAAGATTATTTTTAGTCAAAAACTTCTTTACCTCAAAAATTGTTTCAGTCCTATCATCAAATCCAAGATCATCCAACTCATAACTATTATTTAAATTCAAGAACTTAATGATGTTTGTAGCTTTGTAAGTTATATCACCCAAATGTTCTTTGATCTCTGTAATTGCCTCTGTTGATTTCTTTATTAAATACTTCTGCAAAAAAATAATCTGAATACATGGCCAAATTTCAGCCATAGAATTCATAATATCAGTCCAAATAATTTCCTTTGCTTGGGACAAGGTCTGTCGAATAGATGATTCTCTTTCACATTTCTGTAACCTTTATATCAGCCTCTGAGATTTCTGAGCTTCAACAAGGTGTGAAGCTTCACTCTTGATCTTATAGTCTTATAGTGCTTTGACTTTCCCATGCAATTTTTTAATCTCTTATGTCTGAATTGAAAAAATTTCAACAACCTTTGTCAATTGGTCCGAACCCTCAGTAGAATATGTAGAAGGTGTAGTTGATGTGGCAACTACTGTGGTGGGAATTTTTGTAAGAGGTACAACATCTAGAGGAACCATGGAAAATCTTGCACTTTGCTCCTTTTCATTGATCTTTTTTTCCAGCTCAGTTTCCATATGTCTAATCTGAGCATTATATTCCATGATTAGCTTCATCATGTCACCTTTCCCAGTCTCTAATTATTCAATATCCTTTGAGAGATGATCTTCATTGGTTGGTAATTTTAGTTGTTTCCTCAATGCTACAATTTCAACATTCTTTTCTTGATCAACTCCTCTGCAGCTTTCATGTTCTCTGGATCATAACCAATCTTCATTGCTAAATCCTCTAAGGATATAATCCTAGTGTATTTTGCAAGAGAATAAATCTTCTCCATATTTAACTATGACTGAATATTAGAAAGTGAAAACTGCAATTTGGAAACAATCACAGTAGTGTTGGTTAGAGTGGATCAGATCATTTCACCAGTTTGTTTATGCATCTCCATTTGGTCAATGGGATTTATATCTTTTGTGTAAAACTCAAAAGTTGCCTTCTTATAATTTTTTGTTGATTTAGGCTGTGGGATTTGAGCCTGAAGGAATTCCATATAAGTCTTTCCTCTCTCTGAATCAAAAACTGAAAATAGCCTACTCTGTGAGTTGGAAGTATGCTTCCAAAACTGAGTATAGGTGCTATTCTTAAGAATCTTATTCTTAATTTTTATTTCTCTAAATCTGTCAAAAATAGTATTTTCTTTCTCTGCTTGAAAAAACTTTGTAGTCTGGACAATGTCTTGCTACTCCTGGGACACTGATGATACAGTTGGAGATGCAACAAACTTTCCACATGCCTGAGATAAAGATGGTATTTCCTTGAATATCATGGGAACTTCTTATTATGAATTATTTTCTGCATCTTCAGGATTCAATTTTTTCCTCTTCCTATACATAATTTTAAACTCCCTCTCTGAACGGTCTGTCATTAAAGTTGACTCTTCTTCCCTCAGTATTTTGGCTGCTTTCTCCTGAGGAACAAGAGTTTGTGAAGTGGAGGTAGAAACAAGCTTCTCCTCAGCTTCCTGCAAGGTATTCTTTGCCCAAGTTATTTCACTCACATATATCTCAATTTCAAGTCTCTAGATATGAGTTTATGGAGTAGTTTTATTTTCCACTCTCAATTTGGAAATAATACTGAGAGGGTCATAAGACCATGTAAAACTTAGGCTGAACTTAATTTTCTTGAGAAGCTTATCTGCTTCTTCTCCCGCTGATCTGTTATTACATATAAAGGAACCTATCTGTGTCTTGATCCTAAACTGTGATTTCTTATTGGCTGACACAAAGTGTATCTCATCTGAATTTAGCACTTGTCTGAAATATTCCAGTGAAAAAATACTCATGGGGAGGTATTTTTGCAGTTTTTATGGTGCCAACTCACATCCATACACTCTGATTTTGGTGTATTTCTAGTAAAAGTACCAGTCTCTTGTATTTTCTTACTCCGTTAGGTGTAAGATTCTTTTTATCTCGTCATTGATTCTCGGTTCTACTGAACAGTTTAATACACTCATTGCTGGGTGGATAAATTGTTGAATATACTGCTTGTAGGTGAATTCTTCCTGATCCTTCATTACTAGGGAATTCTAGAATATGAATGAATGTTTATTTCCCTCTTCATCTAATTTTTGCATGGAAAATTTAAACCTGTTTTCCTAATAATATAGAAACATTTAGACCAAATTGAAGTATATTTGAGCACTTCCTCAGTTGGAAACTTCAAGAATTGTTCATTAATGTTATCATCCATAAATTGACTGAAATTAAAGATAATAGAAGGCTTGATTTCTATGGAAAATATGGAAAGGAAACCTAATATGGGTTCATCTTCCCACTGATAAGAATAATAACCTAAAATATAGGATATTACATATATAATTTGTTTGGCTTGATCAAGGAAGATTGAGGAAGGATATGGCGGATTTTTTCTTGGTAATTCAGTATTTTCTGGTAGGAAAATGTTAAAAATCCTAGTTATCTTAGAAAAATCAAGTTTATGTTATAGTTCTGTCAAGGCTTCTATTGAGAATGGGGTATTATTTTCCATGGAGGGGGCCTGCATCATCTGATCTATGGCTTTGGCAGTAATGGTGAAGAGAATTTCACCAATAGGGGCTATAATTTCTCTTTGATTAGGGACATAATATGCTTGGCATCTTTAGGTGAATTATGGAGAATAGAAGGTTTGGGGGAAAATGTGGTGAGCAATATTGGACTCCTAGAGTCCAATTTCATATGTTTTATCAGCAAATTGTATTCAAGCCAATAGTAGAGTTCAAAGAGTTCAAACTCACACTATGTCTCGAATATTTAATAGTCTCGATCAACTAAGGGGATGTGGTCTAGATCAACTAGAGGATGAACCAAGGGTTTGACAGAGTCCTCCTAGTTTTTCTTCTTAGGAGGCATCTTTATCAATGGAGAATTTTAACAGAATCTAGGATGAGGAAGATGAAGAGTTTACCGGGACTATTTGCAGGTCAGTAGCTGATCAAGAGAAGGAAATATGATGTTGGTGCTAGATCATAGGTTTGATTAGCTGGAGAACTTGATTGCGCACTGTAAAACTTGAAAATTAGAATTAATTTGCAAAGAATTATGCAGCACAAAGGTGAAATGGGGACAGGTTCAGGGTTTAATAATCTTTCGCCGATTTTCTGTTGCAAGGAGGCACGTGTCCGTTGGATTCAAACGATTACCTATGAGAATTTAATGCATAAACGGTAATTTCCTGGGAAGGGGATTGATTTGGTAATGGTTAGGAACACGTGGCAGGGAATTAATGGAGGAAGGAGCAGGGTAGGGACAACAGGAAAGAGATGAGGGAGAAGTGGTTTTCGGAGGGGTTTGAGGGTGGTTAGTGGTATTAAGTAGGGGGGTGCTAAATGCGGGGAAGGCGCCACGTAGCATGGGACCCAGTGGGGGAAAACCATATTTTTGGACCCCCCCCCGATGGTAAAGATAGGATAGAGAGGGGGGGTGAAACAGAACCTGTGCCATTGATCTGTTGCTACGGATGATCGTGTGACTGAGAGATGTGCACACTTTAATCACAAACAACAAAGGGGTTTGTCATGTGGTGATCCTTGATTCGATTGAAAAACTTTGGATAAGAATTTGAATGAAACAAAATATTAACCTTTTGCGCCTCTTTACATGATGTTTTGAACTTTAGGATAAAATTTCACCAATAAGCCTTTTGAATACAAATCAACCCCATTTATCCTTTTAACCTGAATTTTTCTTCTAGAACTAAACTAACATTTTATTCATTTTTCCCAAGGGTGCATTTAGACTAGAAAACCCTTATTTTACTTCTTATGAAAACTAGAATACTAATCTATCCTAACCCTTATTTCTCCATTGATTTAGCTTAAACAAGTGAATCAATATCGTTTTCTACCTAACTAACATTAGCCAAGATTAAACAGTTTTGCTAATATTTATTCTCTAGTCTAATTAACATAAATTTAAACTTGTTTAACCATGATTAAGTTGTATTATTAAACAAATGACTAATGATTGTGGAATTTTGAACAAGTTGCACACAACCTTACTTTATTTGATATAAAGAAACTATCTATCAGTAGTGGAATTTAGATTTGCAACACTTTCAGTATTATTTTTTTTTTTTTTCTTTTGTGGGGTTCTCATCTTATTTTATTATTTTTTCACTTTTTTTCTTTCTTTTTATTTTTCTCTTTATTCATTTTTTAAATACCCTCTTTTCATTTTCTTTTATATGTTTTTTTTTTAAATCATTTGCAAATTTAAAAAGTATTTACAATATCAAATAACTGAGATAAAATATCCAATCACTTTGAGATCCTATAAATTATAGGACCCTAACAGGAGGGAAAATGGGTAAAATGAACTTCTCCAATTTACTCAGAATAGAAAGGTGAAAATGAATTTACTTTTTGTCCATTTATAGATTTTTGAAATATTTTCACCATTATTTTATTATTTTTCGTCGATATCAGTGATGTTTTCCATTTTTTGTGCAGTAAGAGGACTTTTATACTATTGATGATTAATTCTGATGTAAACAAGTTTCATTTTATCTCTTTTTTGGACTTGGTAAACATAAAAGAAAAAGGAACCCCCTTGGAGTCAACTTTATGCTATTTTCTTACTCTCGAAAAATGAAAAGTTTGTCGAGTACTAATCATTTTGAACTCGTTAAAGTAAATGAAATGACATAATATCAGTATACGTTTACCCCTTTTTCAAGATGATATTCATTATTTAAAAAAAAAAAAAAATACCTTGATCAAACATGGTCAAGAGGTTGTTTTCTACCTTTTCGGATTCGAGAGACGGTTTAAGAAAAGGGACATGACGAAGTTTTCTTTTCATTTATTTTCAAACTCCTAAAACATGAAAATTTACTGAGTTACCCTTTCGTTGGACTCATTAAATATTAAAATGGCGAAATACTTGTCACCATGACGAGGTTGAGTTCCTCCTTACTAGGGCTCGTTAAAATTAATAGGATGGATTCATTTGAAGGATGAACTTACACACTCAACATATGTTATCCTCTTCATGCTGGCTATCAAAAATAAAGAGGTGCTCATTAGCAATAAAGGGGGAAAATTGAAAGTGAAAATCCTATGTGTATTTTGGGTAGCTTGTTGCTCTTGAACATGACACTCATCTGTAGTTCATGTCGGGTTGGGGATATCCTTCATTCGTCATTTTGCTTTCACCAGTTTGGGAAATCCATTTACCTCGTATTCGATCACAATTTATGTCATAATGACCTCTGATCCCATTTAATTCAAATGCTTCCATTCTCCAGAGTCGTGTCGTCGATATGTTCAAGAGAAGTCCTTCTTGTCAAAAATCCTTTGCATATATGACCTCCTCTGTTACAATCTCGAATCACTCCTATAATCTTGAGATATCTATTGTTTCATTTCTATGATGTGGGAATCATTATGGCCCTCCTTCAATGAATCACTTCCTGTCGACTTCATCTCATTATCCGGGAAGGTGGTTTAGAAACCTCTTTTCCCTACCTTGGAGCTTACATGCCTCAATGGAAATTTCTTCATCTTCGACGAAAAGTTCACATCATTGGCCTTCGATCGAATGATTTTGTAAGTGTTCAACTTCAACACATTCATTCACACTTGTAGATTGTGTTGTTGTACATTGAGGACCATCATCATTATTGGTGGTTTCTCTCGTGCATGTTAACAATTTTCATCATTGATCGGTAATCAGGTGGTTTCTACCATTTTCGACACCAGTACATCTATTATCATGGCTAGATTCATACATTGGGTTGATTGAGATCACATTGAAGACCCTAGATCACATCTGATTTTGATCTGGGCTGCAGGGAGTTATTGAGTATTCATGATTGTATACATTCTCATATCTATATGGATGGGTGCGCCCATACCGCGTGTGGGCGTCGAATATGCCCATGTTTTCATCTTTCAATATTACCATTCATACCTTAAAAACCTATGTTTTTAGCTCGTTTCATACCCTAATTCCATAACTTACTGCCAAATACATATTTTACACTCTATTGTTGGTTATTATTATTTTTCTTAGATTTTCTATGATTGAAGATGTTTTTACATGATTTACTAATGAAATTTTTGCTAAGCTCATTTTTCAGAGAATTCCATTGTTGAAATTCTTCACAAGTCATTGAAACTAGTTACTACAAGGTTAAGTACGAAATGAGCTTGTTGTAGGTGAAAATATGAAGTTTGTGATCAAATGGGAAAGAATATTGAAATTTAGAGACATGGGTTTTGTTTAGAGCACCCACGTTTATGTAACCTAGAAATAGTTTGGAAAAAATTGTCTTCATGAAGGGGTTATGGTCAGGGGAATATTCTAATGCAAATTTAAGTATAGAATCAGGGTCAAATTCAAATTTTATAACTGTTTATTCATGGGTCTAGCTGGAAGCTTGGTGGCAGGATTGAAAGGCTAGTATAAATGGAAGTATGTCTTGTCATCAACATTGATCTCAATCTTCAGATTCAAACAATTGATCCTTGACTAAGTTTGAGATAGTCTGTCCAGGTAGGCTCCTTCTTCTTGTTTTGACCATCGAAGTTTACGTAGTGATCTGTAAGGACAAGCACGATGCTTCTAAGATTGATTCTTTATGATAAGAATTATAATTCCAAGGCCAAATATTTTCTAGATCATAATCAAAGTAGGCTACTCTTATAATAGCAATCAGTTACTCTAGAAGGAATAAGTTTGTTCTAAGTGGAGTCAATATGATTTGGGATCAAATCGAAGAACCCAGATTAGTGTTGACTTGTTGAGATTTTCCATGGATAGACATATTATTAATTTTCATGTAAACTATTTCCTATAAAGGCCAATGTAATAAGATACATAGGGCATGTTTTTTTCAAACTGATATAGTGGTTTTTTGTGTAACTTAATATGTAAATGCTTTGTTTTGAATTACAAAATAAATATATGGCAGTGCATAAGTCTTGAACCAGATCTTGATTCTCAGCGTGATTGACTGTGAATTATGATCTTGATACTTTAAATTTTCATTTTACTGCTGTAAGTTAGCTTTTTTGAGGCATGGGAGGACCCACCACCTCTGGAACCTTCCTGATAGGAAGTATAAGATAGGTAGTCATGTGATTTTATAGAGCGAGTCTTGGTAATTTGTAGTTGTAGTTCTTGGATGTTTACTGTGTGATTAAATTTGACTCATCGTTGTGTTTTATGGTTGATTGATCGTATGAGCACTCTCCTTAAACTTGTGTAATTGCGTGAGGTATTCAATTTGATTCTGGAATGTTCGAAATTGTTACAAAATTGCATTCATTAATAGATAAAAGGATCAAGTGTTTTGAGTTTATATATTACTCATTTGTTGCATAAATCGTGCTTGTGCCTCAGTGAAGAGCTATGCTCTGTCTCCTTTAAAAAGAGCGGAGTCTACTTTATTACAATTGGAGTATTCAATGAATAGAAGATAAAAAATTCTAGGTTCATCTAAGATGATTTTGTGCACTTATATAATTTTTTCATAATACATGGTGAAAGCTTGAAACGAATTCATCCCTGTGTGCATTAAATGGTTAATTCGTGGCAAAGGATAGAACTTTTGTTTATATTGAAATCTATGTGTGTTGCTTAATGCATTACAAATCATTCAAGGTTGTGTATCTAGGATCAAGTTGTGATTGTTGTGTATGTTTATTTTCCAGCATTCATAGTTTAAAGTGGTGTAACAGTGTGATAGAAGGCTGACAACTAGATAGTGTGATTTTAATTAAACATAGTGGTTTCATTTTCATTGTGAAATTTACTTTCCAATAGTGATATTTAAGACCGAGAAGTGTTGATTAGGCTGTGTGATTTCTTTCTAGCAATGAGAATGATTTCAGACAAGTGTGATTTAGTCAAGCATATTAGTTTCATTTTAAAAAATGATTTGTATTAAATGTATGATTCATTTCTAGTTTTTGGGATTGATTTGGAGCAATGAAATTTAGTGTTAGATTAACATTTTATTCCAGCATTAATGTAATTTAACTTAGGGTGTGCAATTCATGTCTAGAATTTCAATTTAATTTAAGATTGAGTGAGGAATTATTTAGTTTAAGATTAGTGTAGTTTCCTCTGGTTTTAGTTTGATTTGGGTTAACTGAATCGAGTTGAGTACAATATTAGAAGCCATGTGATTTTCTTTGGTTTGATTTTATTTAAGACATGGTTAATTCAATTTGGTAGCATGAGGTAATTTATCTCAACAAACAACAACATAAGATTTGATTTTGCGAGTAGTGTGATTATAATTAGAAACAAAGGTTTAATTTTCATTTGAGTTCTTTCCAGCATTAAATAAGGAGGACAATTTGATAGGTTTATTAGCAAACAATTTCAGTTTCCTTTAGATTGCTTAGGAATTATTTCGGTTTTTTTGAGATAGGAATTCTATGTGTTTAAACATTGAACGTCTTTCTTTTATTGAATTAAATTAGAGAGCTCTGGAGCTTAATTCCAATTCCACATTCACTAGCTTAATTTAGATCTCGAGTTCATTGGCTTAGTTTAGATCTAATATTTATGACTTTTACTTTAAATATTTATGTTTTATCTTGATCAGCATTAGAAGAGATAAATGAGTGTTTTCCATTAAAACATCATTTGAATTCCATAATTAGAATATTATAAGTTGAAGTGATTTTACTATAAATAGTGTTTGATTTGTTTCTGCACTCAAACGACAAGTTGATTTCTTACTCTAGTCTACGTTAGATGCTTTGATCTTGCATTCCTTGCGTTTGTGCCTCGAATTTTACGAGCCTCGGATTGATAATTTAATGTTGGAAACTATAACACATATAATTACCCATCATCGCGTATCCATTTCTATGATCTCTTTATACGAATGATTGTGACCATGTTGTGGGTTCATGTGTTATTTGACGCCTAGTGAAGAGCTATGTGGTTAGGCATGTTCATACTAGATATGTCATATATTGTATTATTTTTTATTTGGAATGTTTCTTGGTGGTGATCTGAGTTCTTTGCCTTGGTTCGTAAATAATTTCAGCCATCACTCCCCACTCTGCCTTCATGCTTTAGGGGGCATCTGTTACACAGTAATTTGTCACCATGCTCACTTACCATCCCTGATCCCGAAGTGCCCCATGGTAGACCCTGTGTAATGTTTCCACTATGAAGAAATATCTAAATACATCCCCTACAGACTCAAAGAAAACTACCTTGGAGGATTACTAAAGGAACTTGGTCAAAACCCTAGTTTTTTGGGTCAACGCATTTCCTAGTTTCATGCTAGTGCTCATGTCATATTGACAGTTCTGGCTTAGTGCTGCCAGTGCCCTTATTTCTTGGAAAACCGCACTAATCCTTTTTTGGTAGTGTTTCCTCAAATAAAGGAGAAGCTTCAACCTTTAGAAGTTTCATGGCGGTGAGTTGGTTGTTAAACAGTGGTGATATCATTTCATGGGCTCCCAACCTCTTCTCCCTTCCTATAAACTAGTCCCCATAATTCCACTACTGTTTGGTGATTGTTGAAATTTGGAACAAGAAATAATGAAATTGGCATCCAGAAACAAAATCTAGGAAATGGCACCTAGAAATGGTTACCATGTGAGGACTTTGATTTAATTATACTTAGTTAAATTAAAATTAAATTGTAATCTTATCTAATAACAACTTGTAATAGTTAACTAAGTGTGATATACTTAGTTAGCTCAAGAATTTCGAGTTGAGGGTCAAAGGATAGGCATGTAGAGTGATTCTATTATTTACAGGGTCTAGTTTTAGTTGTAGCACTAGTGTGGTGCGAGTGGGATCAGTTAACTCACATTAATTGAATTAAAATCAGTTTAACTAGTTCTTAAAGATTGATGAGCTAGTGGAATATTAAGAGAATTAAAATATATTTAATTCACAAGTAGTGATCTACCAAGTAACTGACGACTCACTATTAATAGTTGCATGCATGTCAATTCTGATGGAGACCTAGTTGAGACAAAGGTTAAAGACAAGTAAACTATCAGTTGTATTTTTGATGAACTTCCTAGGTGTAGTTATAAAGTGTGAGGAAGGATCCATAGGGATTGAGTAGTCAAGGGAGGATAATTATCCTATTTAATAGGGATTAATTGCCTAGGAATTGCATGAGCAAGGATGGGATAAGAAGGGGCTGAGAATTCGCTAAGTATTGGTCAATTTTGCCTAAGAATTGCCTAGGAATTGCATGAGCAAGGATGGGCTAAGAAGGGGCTGAGAATTGGCTAATTATTGGTCAATTTTTCCTAAGAATTGCTAGACAGTGTTGAGCAAGATCAGAGTGAGACATTCAAGATAGTGTAGGATTTTATCGACGTGAGAAAGCATTGTATTGTTTCATGATTCTTTGACTATGTAAATATATGATAGTGGGGTTTTGAGCAGGTGCTTTCCTCAAATACATATTGTGTTGTGTGATTGATAATTTCCTTTCTCTTACTTGCATGTGATTCAACGATCGTGTTTTATATTCTGCAAATATTGTATAAGAATTCAATATCTTGTTTTAGTATATTACATGATCAGATTGAATCCATGGATATAATTTCTACATGGTATTATAGTTGTGTTAAATATTTTCTACATGGTATCAGAGCGCCAAGAATCATAATAGTGGAGAAGAAATTGAGTTTGTGTTGAACAATATTCAAATTTGTAGATACTTTCTTTGGAGCTAGAATCGAATCAAGATGTATTTCAATGGCTTGAGACTCGAATATGCACTCGAGGGCAGTTTGAATTATATTGCATGGAAGTACATGATGGAGGTAGTGTTGGAGGAAAATGGGTTGAAGGAATTCATAGATAACAATATTCCTAAGCCCACAGTAGTATATGCCCAACTTCTTGATGCATGGCAGAAGAAGGTAGCAAAGGCGAGAAGGATCTTGTTAGAGGGATTTCGAGATCCTATTATCTCAAGCCTCCACGAGAAGGAAACTCCATATTCTATGTGGAAAGCCTTGATAGATTTGTTTCAGAACAACAATGACCAAAGGAAGTTGGCGATGAATAACAAGCTCAGAAAAATCAAGAAGGAGGAGGGCGAGATGGTACCAACATAATTGGCATAGTTCACTAAATGTCGAGATGAGCTTGGAAGTGTTGGTGTGACCATAGCCGATGATGGCTTGGTGAGCCTAGCACTTCCATCCCTTCCCAAGAGCTGGCATAGTTACTAGGAATCTGTGAATGGGAGGGAGAAGTTATCAGATTGCGAGCGACTATGGTCTGATTTGGTAATAGAATAGATAAGGCAGAGCACCAGATACGGGACCTTCAGCACCAACAAAGAAGAATATTGTGTATTAGTGGTAAAAAAAAATAAGGCCAAGGGAAAGAAATCCCAAGGTGAAGAGTGCAAGAGAGACTTGTCAAAGATCATATTTTTTCACTATCACAAGCATGGGTACTATGCTTGAAATTGTCCATAGAAGAAGGCAAGCAAGAAGGAGCCTTCAGTTGCAGTGGTTGAAGCATTGGCTTCGCATTTAGATCTTGATTTTACTCTCATTGCATGCATCACCAACACTATAATTGTTGGAAATATTGAGAGGGGGAGTGAATCAGCATTCCTTTCAATTAGTATTATTATTAATCTTTCAGATCATTAGTTAATCTTCAATTTTTGATCAGTGGTTGTCATTGATGTCAACCCAAGAAACATAAGTACTCCCCCTGCAATCATGACACCTCTTCCGACAAAATTCTCTCCCCCTTTTACACCAATGGCAAAGGGTAACTCCCCCTGATACAAAACCATCCTGCATACCTATACACACTTCCACTCCCCCTTTATATTATGAATAAGGAAAATCTAATGAGAACTTGGGAGAATCCCAAGCTTCTGGAAAAGATATTCAAATGCTTCACGAGTACTCTTACGATCATCAATGCTTCTTGTCCAATCTACATCTGTAAAGGTTTGAATAATGAGATTTTTACCTTTGGGATACCACAGGAAATATTCAGTTGTTCCCTTTAGATATCGAAGAATTATTTTGACGACAATAATATGAGATTATTTTGGTGCTTCTTGGAATCTTGCTACTTGTCCAACTGGTTGCATAACATCTGGATGAGAGGTTGTTAGATATAGAAGAATACCAATCGTAGATCTGTACAACCTATGATCCACATCCTTAGATGAGTCGTCTATGCTCAATTTTCAACTTGTTACCATCAGAGTAAGGATGGGTTTGCAATCTTCCATTTTGATATTCTTGAGCATTTCCTTGATGTACTTGGCTTGACATATCAATATTCCTTTCTCATGCTGAGATATTTGAAGCCCTAATAAGTATGTCAGCTCACCAAGTAAAGACATCTCGAACTCACTTTGCATCTTTGTAGAAAATTTCTTACTTAGTCGATCATCATTTCTACAAAATATTATATCATTCTCTTTAGCTATTACATCTACTTTAGTTGCTTCATCCAGAAAATATATGTCGTTTGGAGCTCGACTTGTTGTAGCCACAATTTCACCATACCTGCCTTTCCTTATTTCACATTTTGTGGAGTTCAATAGTATTGTGTGTCCTTGATCACACATTTGTCCAACACTGAGCAGATTGTGATTCATGTTTTCAACCAATAGAACATTCTTGTCTAGAGCATATTTGCTTCTAAGAGTGATGGTACCTAATCCTATAACATTTTAAGATCCATCATTTCCAAAGGACACAGTTCCATCCTTCTTCTCTTTCAGAGATACAAATTTCTTTCTATCTCCAGTCATATGCGTTGAGCAAACGTTATCAACATACCACACATATTTGTTGTTTTGAGCCCTGAGAGTGAGAGCACAATTATCAATCTTCTTCTTCTTCCATGTTCGTTCATTCTATGGCTTCGAAGATTCTTTTGGAGGATTTTCAAGTCTGCAGTCTCTGGCTATGTGTCCAAATTTTTGATATTTTTAACATTCAATATTATTCATTAAAAGTTAAAATCTATTAATGTTTCGTTGAGCCCTGGGAGGTTCATATTTGATAGATCTCCTAGAATTGTATTGGTTCCTAGGGTACGTGTGACATTCTACAGCTTTATGAACAAATTTTCCACATGAATAACAATAGCCATAAAAGATATGTTGGTACCTGGATGGAAAACTTCATCGATGAATTGTCTTCCAAGGTTGTTCTTGTGAATATTTTCCAATGAAGTCTACATGCATGTCAGATCTCATAGTTTCATTGTATTTTGTTGTAGAAGGTGTATCTAGATAACAATGCCTCATTCCATATGACCGAGAATAGAGATCTCTTTAGTGACTTGGAGAAGAAGGACCTTCAGGAGAACATAGAGTTTGGATATGACGGGAGGTATAGCACAACTGACATAGCTACAGTTACCTTTCAGAGGGAATCTTTCTCCCCTCTCAAACTAGCATATGTTTTGTATGTTCCAGGCCTAAGGAAGAATATTGTCTCCATAGCCGTATTGGAAGACTGTGGTTATGAAGTGATGTTTATAAAAGGAAATTTTTTCCTTAAACACATAGCCACGTGACAGGTGAATCAGATCAATTCAAGAGTCAAGAACCTGTATGCTCTCGAGGTTGGGGATGCATGCAAGTATTTGAGGAGAAAGTAATTGGTTAATGACTTGGTGGTTGAGAGGGAGAAATTATCTCTCAACGTGTAGCCTCAGAAGAAGTCTCAGAAGGTTGTGTAGAAGCCACAATTAGAGAAGCAGAGAGGAGACCGAGTGGAAGAGTCCACTCAAGAAGAGATCCCCAGAAGGGTGAAATTTCGAGCCAGATGGGTAGAGGGAGTACATGTAGCTATAACTCTAGGTGTGAGGTGGGGTGATGTGTAGATATGATCCCAAGAAGAAATTTTGGCAGGGTCTACTGATATTCTCATGGATCAAACCTAGCTACAAGGAGCCCACAATATAGAAGTAGCAGGAAGGATTAGTTAGAATGATGCAGTCAGATGTCAGGAAGATAGAAATCAGAGTGACAAGTGTCAGATACTGGAACATAGATTAGAGTTGGCAGCAGTGCAGAGTGCATAGATGCAGATGTCAGCAACAACATAGAGAGTCCAGTAGACATGTCCAATAACTACTAGCAGTCAGAAGAATTTGATGTGGATGCATTATACTGATTCAGTTGTTTGGAGGTTATTTAGTTTCAAGAGAGTTGCATGTGAGAACAACACTAGAGAAGTGTTTCATGCAAGAACATTCTAAAGGTACCGGATCGGGATAGATTGATTCCTTTCTTGTTGAGAGGGAGTGTTGAAATTTGCATCAAGAAATAGTGAAATTGGCATCTAGAAACAAAATGTAGAAAATGGTACCCATAAATGGTTACCATGTGAGGCTATTGATTTAATTATCCTTAATTAAATTAAAAGTAATTTGTTCTTATCTCATAACAACTTGTAATAGTTAACTAAGTGTGATATACTTAGTTAGATCAAGAATTTTGAGTTGAGGGTCAAAGGATAGGCATGTAGAGTGATTCTATTATTTACAGGGTCCATTTGTAGTTGTAGCACTAGTGTGGCGTGAGTGGGATCAGTTAACTCACATTAATTGAGTTAAAATCGGTTTGACTAGTTCTAATTGATTAATGAGCTAGTGGAAGATTAAGTGAATTAAAATAGATTTAATTCACAAGTAGTGATATACCAAGTAACTGATGATTCACTATTAATAGTTGCATGTGTATCAATACCCAATTGAGACAAAGATTAAAAACAAGTAAACTATCAGTTTTATTTTTGGCAAAATGCCCAGGTGCAGTTATAAAGTCATAGGAAGGTTCCATAGGGATTGCACAGTCAAGGAAGGCTAATTACCCTAGGGATTAGTTGCCTAGGGATTGTGTGAGCAAGGCTGGGCTAAGGACGGGCTAAGAATTGGCTAAGTGTTGGTGAATTTTTCCTAAGAATTACTAGTCAGTTTTGAGCAGGATCGGAGTGAGACAATTAGGATAGTGCAAGATTTTATCGGTGTGAGAATTAATTTTATGTTTCATGACTCTTTGACTATGTACAATATATGATAGAGGAGTTTTGAGCAGGTGCCTTCCCTAGATACATCTTGTGTTGTGTGATTGATAACTTCCTTTCTCTTACTTGCATGTGATTGAGCGATCGTGTTTTATATTCCACAAATATTATAGAAGGATTTAGTATCTTGTTTTAGTAAATTACATGATCGGATTGAATCCATTGATATAATTTATACATGGTATTATAGATTTGTTAGAGATTTTCTACAACCATTTTTGGGTTTTTCTGAACTGTAGTTCCCTTTAAATTCTTGCACTTTGATAATGCCTAAGTTGTTTGGGAGAAGGAATGCTTTAGAGCTTCAGTGAAGGACTTAGATTTTCACCAAAGGGAGGCCTTCAACATCAAGGTTTGGGTTGTAAGATCTTCCTTTCATATTTATCAATAAAAAATTTGATGTTTGCTTTCTATATTTGTCTTATATTTTATGAAAATATTATGGTACTCCTTAATCTTCTAGATAGATAATGTTTAGTGATTATTATGTATTGGATTACGTTTGTTGTTGCTTCTTTATCATCCGCATGTATTCGTTTTCCACCAGTAGTAAGGAACGAGCATAAAAGGATCATGGATCAAGGTCATGATCAATAGGTTCAAACATAACATCAGGAAAATTTACCGCTATCTATTTTCTTGTCACATTTTGAATATTAGCTAAGAAAGATTTGCATTAGAAAGTATCTCAAGTTGCTAGACCCACTCTAGGGCTAGAGAGATCGTCTCTATCCGCAGAGGGGATTTATCTTGATAACGAAGTTTATGTTGGTTGCATGCATAGTATGCTTGTGGACTATATGTGCTTCTTGCATCCATGTTGTGTTGGCCATGGTGGTATTGCCATGGAAGTGCTGATGGTGTTGTTGTCAACATGTTGTCATGAGTGTATGATTGGTTATGTGTTTTTCACGCTTATATATTGTTCATGAATGCTTGCTTACATGTTGATACATGTTGTACATGAATTTCTTGTTTATGCAAGGTCACATATTGGTCATGCTTGTGTGTTGTCCATGTATGATTTCTTATGTGATGTTGTATGTGGGACATGCATTGGTAATTCATGATTCGTTATACATGTCAAGTGGGTGCATATGGTCAAGTTTTCATTGGCTTGATTGAGGTTGTTGTGCATAAGGTCATTGTATGAAATTAGTTCATCATGATGATATTGATATGTTATGATGCTAATGTGTTGGCCAAGATAGAGCAGGAGATGCAGACCATCAAATTGAAGTTGCAACATTGGACCTTGAGGTAAGGGAGTGTCGTCATACAGGTTTGGATGTTGGGCATGGAGATATGTAGGTTAAGGATTTTTATATGTATTATAGTTATGAATACTCCTTTCATTCTATTTATGTTATGGTTACATGCATTATAGATGCTATTTTATTATTGTGGTTATATGTACACGTGTAAAATAGTCATGAACGATAGAAACCTATGGTGGTATGCATTTCAATTGTTTTTTTATGTTAGCTAACTTATATGTTGTCAATGAGCATGTTATGGGTTAACTTGTTTTTTTTTTATGCTAGTTAGATTGATGATTAGGTTACATGTTGTTGATGAGCATGATATATAACTTGTTTTTGCTACATGATAGTGACTTGATGGCTAGGGTTATGACATTCAAGCATGAGTCAACCTAATTATGATAGCATGTTGTATTAATTCTAGGTTGACTGTGAATTTGTGATTGTTATGCATAAATGGAAATTGTTTATGAGCTTATGATGTGAACATGTTAGCTAGTTATTGTTATGGATATCATGACCTTATTTATGTTTGAGTTGATATGTTGACAAGTTCTATTTTTCTAATCTCGATTGATTGTGCAGACAAGATAGCCTCCCCTAAGATACATTGAGGTATGCGTTTCCTTATGTCATATACTTGATGCTTGACTATTTTGAGTGTTCATCTAGTTCATTTATTTAACATGGTATGTTTGAAAGTTGTTTGAATATTTAATTAATTTCATGATATGAGTATATGTGTCTGTAATATTTCATGAAGAAATGATATTGCTTTAAGGCGATTGTAATACATATGTATTGAGACAACTGATATATATTTTAGTATAAGTAGGTGATAGTTGTAGAATTATGTATTATGACCAATGAATGGAAGTTTATTGTTGATTATGACATGGTTTTTAGTCTTGGTAAAAGTTGTTTTCAAATTGATAGATATGTTGTCTTGATGTTGATACATATGGTTGACACATGTGTTTTCTTGGAACAACAAGGTAAGGTAACTAACTTGTTGTTATGATTATTTATGCATTGACAGTTATGTGTTTATGGCAGTATGACGGAGGGAATTGCATGGAAAGAGATTTCCATGAAATATTGTAGAAGGATCAGACCGAGATTTCCTTTGGAAGTGTTGCAAACCATGGGGTTTGTTTCCAGTCTTGTGATTAGCTTTATTTGCGTATTTTTTTTTTTTTTTTAATGTCTGGTGCAAGGCCTTACCACTTTGTTGAGGTGTCGTATTAATTTTAGTTTCTCATGGTATTATTCTTGTTTTTTCTTATTCTTGACTTTTATTTTTTGAGACCCTTGGGAATTGGTTGGGAAAGAGAAGAGTAATGGATCTCGGGGAGAGTTGGATGAAACCCAACAGGTGATGTAAGGCTTGGATGGAGCTCAGTGCATGAGTAAGTGTAACGAAAGGTAATAATATGACAACTGGTTGGATTGGTTGGGTCCATTGTGATAAATGGACGGTGGAAGAACAGTTATGAGAAAGGAAACAAAAAAGTTAAAGAAAATGGATCTGAGGTGTTAGATGCCTTGGCTATTTTGGAAACTCTTGTTCTCAATGTTGTGCATGTGGTGCATGAATAAAATCCACTTTTAATGTGTGTATGTGGATATTCTAGAACTATATCTAAAATCATGGAGTAGTGGAGCAACTCCATTAATGGAGATCATGTCTCATTTATGAGATAGAACATGGAGGATGAAACAATCAAATAAGATCATGGATCTTAAATGTAAAATCATGAGGATCTTGAAGAGGTCAACCTAGATCATAGTGCATTCAAAGTAAGATCATAAAGCACTTATGATAATTTAGTGGAGGAAGTGATGCACTTAATGCATACATGATGGAGAGGTTGATCATCACATGTGAACATGATGGATGACATGGAGAAACAGTGCAGTCAAATATGGAGACTTATGTCCACATGTACAATGCAGTTTAGAGGTGGGCCTAGGCTATGGAAGGATCATAATCTATATAATGAAGGTGAAGGCACAATAGAAAGCATGATTTGGATTATTCATTTCTTTGATTTGTTTAGATCAGGATTTGTCTTAGGACATTCCTATGCATTATTGAGCTGTTTAGCTAATATTGCAGTGTTGTTTAGCACAGGCTATTTCTGAGTGGGAATCCCACCCTTACCCATAGGGGACTTGTGTGCCTACTTTGGCAAGGTTTTCTATTGAGTTGTATTCCATATTAGGCATTGGTGCCATCTTCAAGAGGTTGTTTCTAGCATTCAGCTAGGAAACTGGTGGAGGATCCATCCTTCACTTTGTTCTTCATATTCAGTCTTCCAGGAGCAGCATATCTTTATCTGACATTCAGGCCATTGTATTTTACCTCCATGCAGTAGCAATCCCTTCAAGGATTGTGCAATCCAATCCTGTAGATCTATTGGAGGAAGGAATTTTCCAGTATTTCAGCTAGAAATCCTGTGAGGGATCATCAACTCACATTGTATCCATTGTTTCCATCATTCAGGAGCTGATTTGACATATTTAGCAGCAGGCTATTGAGCCTCCCTCTCTGAAAACACATTTTTCTGAAGCTATTGTTCATACAACAACTATTTTCAGTGGAGGAGATTGGAGGAGCTAGATCTTGAGCTTTTAGCCCAAGAATCTAGTGA
The DNA here is from genome assembly GCA_034641835.2 of Pinus albicaulis. Taxonomy (NCBI): domain Eukaryota; kingdom Viridiplantae; phylum Streptophyta; class Pinopsida; order Pinales; family Pinaceae; genus Pinus; species Pinus albicaulis. The sequence continues at coordinate 1,314,485,194 of CM076575.1, forward strand.
AGTGATCAACCCTTCTTGCATTGAGCTGATTGTATGAAATTTCAGCCATATATTCTTCAGTTCATGCAGTATATTTTCAAACCCAACAACATATATGAGCAAGCCCTAAGAGGGTGATTTTCTTAGATTGATAGATCTGAGAAATCTTTTCTGGGTTACCTTGGGTATCCATCATAGAGCCCGGATCTAAAGTTTCAGCATCATCAGAGCTCCCATATTGCCTAGATCTGAATTTCTATCTTTCTGGCAGTTGAAGTCCCAACAGTTGCAGTAGGGACATCACATTTTACCTTCTAGAAGTTCAGAAGTTACACACTCCCTCTTGTGGGATCATTTCAAAGTCATTCTAGGCCATCTCTTTGGCTTGAGTGTCTCATATTTTGAGCATTTTTGTACTTTCTATTCACCTCATATATAATAAAATGGCTTAGATATTTCTATGCATTATGATGTGTATATATATTTATTGTTTACTTTGCTTCAGTTCTTATATTGTGTTTTAGTACTACTGCATTCTCCCTTTTGGGATATTTCAGTGGTATTAGAGCATGATCTTTGGCTCAACTTGTGGACACTTCATCTTTTGCATTCAAAGAAGAAGCAGATATATGAGATCTATCATGGAGGAGGATTGTAGTTTTTCCACTCCTCCCTTTAGATCCATGCAAGATCTCTCCAAAGAGGTAAATAAAATTAAGAGGGGAAGGCAAAAGGAGGATCCAAGAAGAAGATTTTATGAGGAAGGTCCAAGCACTTCCTATCAGCAAAAATGAAACCGAAGAATCATAGATCTCCTCATAGATCTACTATACCCACTTTCTCTTAAGAAGGTGCATGGTATATAAATGAAGAAAGAAAAGAACCTGAGACTCATGAGACTCACAGTCTATATCTTGAAGAGTACAAAGCACAGTCTAGAGCATTCAAGGAGAAGCTAACTCTCCAACAATTCTTCAAAATTAAAGAAGAAAGAAGATCTTATAGAAGCAATAGAAGAAAGGGGCACAATAGATTCTATTTGCCTAGATTTGATGGATCTTCCTCGAGTATTGTTAAGGATTGGAGAAAAGAGTTAGATACACTTTTCAGGCTACATCCAGTAGCTGAAGGAGAGGTTGTTCATATTGCAGCACTTCATCTTTATGGTGAAGCCAATGATTGGTGGTTTGGTCACATGGAGCATGCAAAGGTGATAAATATTCAGATTTCTTTCACAAGTTGAGAAGGAAGTTTGATGTGAGAAAACCAGAGATGTGTCACAAATATATATTTCCTAAGGAAAAAAGGGAGGATGTAATTATTGTTACTCTGGACAAGGGGTCACTACATTCACCACCAGTTGCATAAGTACTTGCATCCAGAGAAGAGACACTTGCAACTTTGCAAGATAGTCTTAAGCTCTTGCCACATAGAGTCCCATGCATGATTCAGGAGATGCACGAGGAAGAGGAGGTAGATTCTAGCATTGGTACTCTCGGAGAAGAGAAGCCATCACTATTACTAGCAGTTGGAGACACCATTGTCCCAGTTGGAGGAACTTTTGTGTCCTTGCAAGAGGTTCCCACACATCAGTTGATCCAAGGTATGCATGCACTTTCATCACATATTGTTTCAGTAGATCTTATTGAAACTTATGGGGACATGCCATCAGGGCCAATGCATAACCAAGGGTTAGAACAAAATGTTGATTTGAAGCCGCAACATATCACAGCGCAGAAGACCCTTGATCTAGTCAAGGAGAAGATGAAGAGCTATCCCGGTTCATCATTGTTGAGCTACATTCAACCCTTTGAGTTGAAGTGTATAGTTTCAGGATATGGGATGAGAATGATCCTATGTACAATGGTTGGCTATGAGTTCAACATTGTGCCTTCCTATGAGACAACATATGTATCATCATGAAGATCAACAGTGTTGTCACTTAGTAGCAGTGATAATGAAGGGGCCCCATTATTCTTGGAGCATTCTGAAGGTATCTTCACTCATGAAGCAATGGAGGTTAAGATGCTAGATAAACATCTTGAGATGAGGAATCTTTTCTGCTTTCTGGATGACACTTTCTCAATGAGCATCTCACAGCTCAAAGAGATGATACCATGTTTATGCAGGACATCATTAGTCCTCCACATTGAGATGACTGGGTGAGGATGATAAGAAAGGGGTTACATGACCACCTGCAGATATATGACATGAGGCAACAAGAAGCTTGGTTATGCTGGTTTCTCTTGGGTGAGTTTTGTTACTACCCAAAGGCTCTCATTTTTTTGATCCATGCCTTGAAAAACACTCATGAAATGAAGAAGGAGGCATGGTTGTGCTGGTTGCTCTTGGGTGAGTATGGTAACCACCCAATAGCTCATATTTCTTTGACTCGTGCCTTGTGTATCCATGATAGAATGAAGCAGAACAAGGCATGTTTATTTTGGTTGAGAGATTTTGGCCATCACATGACATCTCCCATGTTTATGTGTTTTGTGTTGTTTGTAATATGGAATAATACTCTCATGATGTGTGATAATGGAGTTTGTTTGTATTGCATTGATATGATATTCCATATGTCCTGGGCATACATAACTCATTGTAGAAAATGGGGAGACCTTCCTTGTGTGGATGCCATTTGAAGGGGGAAAGATTGCTCTAGCATCTACTTTTGCAGTTGCTTGAGGACAAGCAACATTTTGCCGGGGAGGACTGTAATATTCCCAAATTTTCCCATGATACTTGGAATATTAGAGTTCTTAATAAAATTAATAACTTAAGTTAATAAAAGGTTGGAGGGACCCACAAACCTCAAAGATGAATAAAATCCACTTTTAATGTGTGTATGTGGATATTCTAGAACTAGATCTAAGATCATGGAGTAGTGGAGCAGCTCCATTAATGTAGATCACGTCTCATTTATGAGATAGAACATGAAGGATGAAACAGTCGAATAAGATCATGGATCTTAATGTAAAATCACGAGGATCGTGAAGAGGTCAACTAAGATCATAGCGCATTCAAATTAAGATCATAAATCACTTATGATAAGTTAGTGCTGGAAGTGATGAATTTATTGCACACATGATGGAGAGGTTGATCATCACATGTGAACATGATGGATGACATGGAGAAATAGTGCGAGAAAACATGGAGACTTATGTCCACATGTACAACGAAGTTTAGAGGTGGGCCTAGGCTATGGAAGGCTCATAATCTATATAATGAAGGTGAAGGCACAATAGAAAGCATGGTTTGGATTATTCATTTTGTTGTGTAACCAGCTCCAAAAATAGAAGAAAAGAGATATGAACGCCTTAGAAATAAGCCACTTCGAGGGGGCAACCTCCAATACATTACATAAATGAAAAATTCTTGGATGATACAATTTACAAAACCTCCTTTCTATATATAGGAGTCCATGGGGCCATAATGTAATCCTAGTGGGCCACAATGCAATCCTAGCCGACCTAACAATAATAATTTAAGGGCACAATAATAACAAAATGGGGGTTACAAGGGTACAATAATAACAATAAGGGGGTTACACTAACAACAATAAGGGACTATACTAGTAATATAGGGACCTAACATGCCCCTCTCCTTCAAAAAAAGTGTTGTCCTCAACGCTTGAGTAACTCTGGGTGCTTTTTTATAAAATTCTCATCCTCCCATGTAGAATCTTCAGTGGGTAAGTTCTTCCACTCGATGAGATACTCTGAAATTGATCGATTCCGTAGTTGTCGAGTTCTTGTTTCCATGACCGCTTCTGGTTCCAATATGATTTTTCCTTCCTCATCAAGTTCTGGCAATATTGTTTGAACCGGAAGATTTTCTCCTATAACCTTCTTTAAGCATGAAACATGGAAAACTGGATGTACTCGCGAAGAAGCAGGAAGCTCCAATTTGTATGCCATAGTACCAATCTTTTGCAACACCTTGTAAATACCATAGTACTTTGGCGATAATTTATTATCCTTCTTAGCTTGCTTGAGGGAAATTTGTTTATATGGTTGTAGCCGTAAAAATACCCAATCTCCTACATCAAAACTTCTCTCGCTACGATGTTGATCTGCCTGTTGTTTCATTCGATTTTGTGCCAAATTCAGGTTATCCTTTAAGAGTTGGAGAACTTCTTGCCGATGCTCGATGTGATCTTCCACTGCTTGAACCTTCGAATTTTCTCTTAAATATGATGTGATGGATGGTGGATGATATCCATAAAGTGCTATAAATGGGGTCATTTTTGCTGCAGTATGGAAGGAAGTGTTATACCACCATTCAGCGAGAGGTAACCACTTGACCCATTGTGTTTGTTTATCAGACACAAAACAACGAAGATATCCTTCCAAACATTTATTTACTATCTCAGTTTGACCATCAGATTGAGGATGATAAGATGAGCTATGAGCTAATTGAGTACCCAAACAAGAAAATAACTCCATCCAAAAATTTCGTAAAAATGGGATCTCTATCGCTCACAATAACCCTTGGGCTTCCATGTAGCTTTTGAATTCTGTCCACAAATGTAGTAGCAACTGTACTTGCTTTAAATGGATGAGATAATGCACAAAAGTGTGCATACTTGGTAAGTCTATCAACTACCACCATGATGACATTCTTTCCTTCGTACTTAGGTAAACCTGTGATAAAATCCATTGAAATCTCCTCCCAACGTTGACTTGGAATGGATAAAGGTTGTAGAAGTCTCGGGGTCTTAATTGTCTCAACTTTATTCTGCTGGAAAACCAAACATTCCGCCACAAACTTTTGAATATTAGTTTTAAGGCCATCCCAAAAAAATTCTTTCTTCACCCTGTGGTAAGTTTTTAAAAATCCTGAGTGTCCTCCTAAAGGAGAAGTGTGCAATTCCAGAAGAATCTTTGTTTTAGTTGGGAATTCTTACAAAGATATAAGCGATCTTTGTACCATAAGGAATCATTTTTCCAACTAAATGTATCAGATGTACTAGGATCTTGCTGCAACTTTTGAATGAGTATCCATACATCTTTGTCCTTCTTCCATTCATCTCTTGCTTCAGTTATCCAATCTGGCTGGATAATAGAAATGGCACAAAGCAATGCTTCCACCTCTTCATTCTTTCTTGAGAGTGCATCTGCAACAACATTAAGCTTTCCTTTTTTGTAGATTATTTAAAAGTCATAACCCAACATCTTTGTGACCCATTTTTGCTACTCTTCTGAAGATAGTCTTTGTTCCAAAAAGTGTTTAAGACTATCATGATCAGTTTTTACCTTGAAGTGTCTTCCCATTAGGTAAGTTCTCCATTTCTTTAGTGCATGCAACATTGCTAACATTTCCTTCTCATAAATAGGTTTCTGTAAATATTTTCCTTTGATTGGACGACTTTCAAAAGCAATGGGTCTTCCTTCCTGCATTAAAACAGCACCAATTCCATTTCCTGAGGCATCACATTCCACAATAAAGGTTTTTGTGAAGTCTGGCGTAGCTAAGACCGGTGCTAGGCACATTGCCTCTTTAAGATGTTCAAAGGCCTTAGTTGCTTCAGGAGTCCATGAAAATGCATCTTTCTTCAATAATGTTGTTAGAGGTGCTGATATTCTTCCATAATTCTTAACAAACTTACGATAATAGCCTGTTAACCCGAGAAATCCTCGCAACTGCTTTATTGTCTTAGGGACTTTCCATTCCTTAATGGCTTTAATTTTGTTAGGGTCTACTTTAACACCCTCGTGGGATATAATATGACCCGGATATTCCACCTCTTGTACTCCAAAGAAACATTTGGATGCTTTTGCATATAATTGTTTCTCCTGCAATAGTTTGAGCACCCTGTCAACATGTTCAACATGATCCTTCCAAGACTTGCTAGAGATTAGTATATCATCAAAAAATACTAGCACAAATTTTCTAAGGAAGGGTTTGAAAATGGAATTCATCAACCCTTGAAATGTAGAAGGTGCATTGGTAAGGCCAAAAGGCATGACCAAAAATTCATAATGACCCTCATGAGTTTGAAATGCTGTTTTTGGGATATCTTCAGTCTTCATTCTAATTTGATGATATCCCGAACGAAGATCCAACTTGGTAAAATAAATTGCTCCATGTAATTCATCCAATAATTCATCAATCACAGAAATGGGAAATTTATCTTTAATGGTGAGCTTATTGAGCTCCCTATAATCCGGACACATTCGCCATGATCCATCCTTCTTGTGTACCAATACTACAGGAGCAGAGAAAGAACTTTGACTAGGTTGAATTATACCCGCCTCTAACATTTCTGCAATCATACGTTCAATTTCGCTCTTTGGAAGTAAGGATATCTATAAGGCCTGATGTTTGGAGGAACACTTCCTGGAATCAAATGAATAGCATGATCATGATCACGAATAGGTGGGAGTCCCTTGGGAGTTTCAAACACCTTGGAATGATTGTCCAAGACTTGTTGGAGATCTGCAGAAATAGATGATTTTGATGTCGGAACTTCTAGTGAGCATAATTGTGCAATTACGCCTCGTTGTTCTTTCTTTAGAAGCTTTGTCATGACATTAGAGCTTATTATCCTTCCGGGCTTCCCTTCAATACCCCGTAATTCGACTTCCTTTCCTTCTGAAAAAAATTTCAAGAAAAGTTCTTGAAAATTAAAAGCTACCGTCCCCAAAGATTGTAACCATTGTACTTCTAGTACAACATCAGCACCTCCCATAGGAATGGAAAGCATTGGACTAGTCAACACATATTCCCCCATGGTTAGCTTGATATTATGGCATTTTCCAGAGCAATTTATAGTTCCTCCATTTGCAACCATCACTTGACATTCTCGTGCTGGGTATAGGAAACAATTTAATTCCTTGGCTACCTTACAATGAATAAAATTATGGGTGCTACCTGAATCAATCAACACTATTACCTTTCTCTTCTTGATTTTTCCTTTTATCTTGAGAGTTTGAGGAGTGGTAATTCCTGCCAGTGCATTACATGATATGGTTGGACTCATTTCTTCCTCTTCTGGGGCTGGTTCCTGGTGTATATCCTCTTCTTGTTCATTTTCTTCTTCCTCTTCACAATCTATGTAAAATAATTTCTTCTCAGCACACTTATGACCTTTAGTGTATTTGCTATCACAACCGTAGCAAAGCCCTTTTGCTCTTTTTTCTTCCAATTGTTGTGGTGTCAACCTTGTAGGTTGTGGAAATCTAGATGTAGCCACACTTCCTTCTTTATAGAATCGAGTAGTAGACTTCCTTGTTGCCATAATTTTACATTCAACTTTTCTTGCCAACCTGAATGCCTTCTCTAATGAATCAGGTTCCAGAACACGAACTTCATGTTGAATGTTATCCTTTAAATTGCCTAAGAAGAGATCAATCCTGTGGTCCTCTGAAATATCAGTTACCCTTATACTCAATTTTTGGAAGTCCTCAATGTGCTGCCCCACTAAACCCTTTTGTTTGAGATTTATCAATTGGGAAAAGAAGGTGTTGCTCTTTGTATCCTCATAATGTGCTATCATTTCCTCCGTAAAAATTGACCAAGTGACAATTTTTTTACGGGAGCAAAGCCATCGATACCATACAAATGTATTTTGTTCTAAATGTAAAGTTGCAATGCGTACCTTTGTGTGTTTTGCACGTTATGGAGATCAAAATATTGCTCCATCTGTAGTATCCATGTTACAGGATCCTTTCCATCAAACTTCCTCATATCCATTTTTGGAATATGGTGGTTCTTCCCACCAACATTCGAGTTTATGAAATCATGATTAACATTTATTTTGTTCTCATCATAAGATTCTTCTCCTATATTTCCGCCATTAGGAATCATTTCTGGTTTTAAGCTTGTCATCAAGCCTTCCATGTATGTTTTTAGATCATTCTTCATGTTTTCTATGTTGTCTTTCATGTCATCCATCTTAGCTTCCATGCCCACTTCCATGCCATCCATCTTAGCTTCCATGCCATTCATCTTAGCGTCCACGCCATCCATCTTAGCTTGCACACCATCCATCTTATCTTCCACGCCTTTCTTCAAACCTTCCATCTTCACTTCCACGCCATCCATCTTAGCTTCCATGCCTTTCTTCAAACCATCCATCTTCACTTCCACACCTTTCTTCAAAACTTCCATTTCATTTTTTGTTGTTCTTTGCGAGAGTGAAATCTGTTGCACTTGCTCTTGTAATTTTGATAGATCATGTTGCAATTCTTCATCTTCATGAGTCATAGTAGAGCCTTCTGAAGGCTTAATGGGTGTTGAATTCTTTTAGGGGCCATTTTAGAATCCAATATTGATATCTATTCTACAATATTCCCTTGGAATCAATTCAACTTGATTCTTCAAACAAGACTTATGCAATTCGGAAAAAAAATACACACCTTTTACTAGCTTTTAGGAGCTCGATATTGAAATTGAATTATCTCTGTAGTTGAAAATCTTTGATATCTGAAATTCAGCCCTGTAGTATATCTCTGAAGCTTCTTTCAAATGCCACAGGTCTGACCTGATTTGGATTCTCTAAGACAAATTTGTGTCCAATCTCCCACAATGACCTAATTCTGGACTGGTTCAGTAGAGCGAACTTGTACGACTTGCCACGTGTCACTGTTTTGTCCTTTGTCTCTGAAATTGATAGCCCAGAAACTTCAATCTGTGTACTTGCGACCACTTTTTACGGAACTTCAATCTGAGGCCCAGAGAGAGAGTTATTGAAGTTTTCCCACGATCACCTCTTTGAGATGCAATTCAGGAGCCTGAAAAAGCACTACCTTCCACAGATCATATCTCCAAAAATATTGCGAACCAAGCTCTGAAATTTTTTGAAGAATTTCCTCAAGATTTCAGCTTCGCACCATATGAATTTCAAACTCTGAACCTTTGTACAAAAAACTTTATAGCGCAAATGCCACGATGACCTGTTTATGAGCCTGAAAAAATACCTAACTTCCACAGATGATATCTCCTCAAATATTGCGAACCAAGATCTGAAATTTTTAGACAACCTTCCTCAAGATTTCAGCTTCGCACCCTAGAAATTTCAGTTTCTGAAGCTTCGTAGAAAAAAATTTATAGCGAAAATGCCACGATGACCTGTTTGGAGCAGCGAAACCCTAGAATCCCAAACCTCTGATACCAAATGTTGTGTAACCAGCTCCAAAGAGAGAAGAAAAGAGATATTCACGCCTTAGAAATAAGCCACTTTGAGGGGGCAACCTCCAATACATTACATAAATGAACAATTCTTGGATGATACAATTTACAAAACCTCCTTTCTATATATAGGAGTCCATGGGGCCACAATGTAATCCTAGTGGGCCACAATGTAATCCTAGCCGACCTAACAATAATAATTTAAGGGCACAATAATAACAAAATGGGGGTTACAAGGGTACAATAATAACAATAAGGGGGTTACACTAACAAAAATAAGGGACTATACTAGTAATATAGGGACCTAACACATTTCTTTGATCTGTTTAGATCAGGATTTGTCTTAGGACATTTCTATGCATTCTTAAGTTGTTTAGCTAAGATTGCAGTGTTGCTTAGCACAGGGTGTTTCCAAGCGGAAATCCCACCCTTACCCATAGGGGACTTGTGTGCCTACTTTAGGAAGGTTTTTTGTTGAGCTTTATTCCTTATCAGGCATTGGTGCCATCTTCAGAAGGTTGTTTCTAGCATTAAGCTAGGAAAATGGTGGAGGATCCATCCTTCACTTTGTTCTTCATATTCAATCTTCCAGGAGCAGAAGATCTATATCTGGAATTCAGGCCATTGCATTTTACCTCCATGTAGTAGCAGTCCCTTCAAGAATTGCGCAGTCTAGTCCTGTAGATCTATTAGAGGAAGGAATTTTCCAGTATTTCAGCTGGAAATCCTGTGAGGGATAATCTCCTCACATTGTATCCATTGTTTACATCATTCAGGATTTGATTTGACATATTTAGCAGTAGGCTATTAAGCCTCCCTCTTTAACAATGCAATTTTCTGAAGTTGTTGTTCATCCAACAACTATTTTCAGTGGAGGAGATTGGAGGAGCTAGATTTGAGCTTTTAGCCCAAGAATCTAGTGAAGGGATCAACCCTTCTTGCATTAAGCTGATTGTATGACATTGCAGCCATCTATTCTTCAATTCATGAAGCAGATCTACAAACCTAGCAACATATATGAGCAAGCCCTAAGAGGGTGATTTTCTTAGATTGACAGATCTGAGAAATCCTTTCTGGGTTATCCTGGGTATCCAGCATAGATTTCGGATCTAAAGTTTCAACATCATTGGAGTTCCCATAATGCCTAGATCTGAATTTCTATATTTCTGGCAATTGCAGTAGGGGCAACGCAATTTACCTTCTAGCTGTTCAGCAGTTACGTAGTCCCTCTTGTGGGATCATTTCAGGGTCATTTTAGGCCATCTCTTTGGCTTGAGTGTCTCATATTTTGAGCACTGTTGTACTTGCTATTCACCTCCTATACAATAAAATGGCTCAACTAATTCTGTGCATTCTGATGTGTATATATATTTATTGTTTACTTTGCTGCAGTTCTTATATTATGTTTTAGTAATACTGCATTCTCCCTTTTGGGATATTACACTTAACATAGACCTGATGATATCTAGAAATTGTGTTGTATGTATGTATGTATTTCATTCCTGACATGGTCATAACGAATCATGATTGTTTAATGCTTATATGTGTGTGTGTGTGTGTGTGTGTCGTTGTATGATAGGATCGTGATTGTTTTATGCTAATGATTATATATATGTATATTTGCAACACATAGATAGGTGGAGTAAGCTATGAGTATTGCAAAGTTTAGGCTGGTGGTTTATCTATATAAGGAGGCCATCACCTAGCATTAAAATACGCAATCAAGGTTGGCTATCAAGTGGCTAAGGATTGGAGCGAGTGATTTGCTAGATCTAGCTTGATAGTGTGTAGCATGGGAGGTAGTGCATGAGAGCTTGTGAAGAGTTTTTGTACTATGATTGTTACATGATTTCTCCATTATAATATACACAATAGCTGCGGGGTTTTCGGCTATAGGCTTTCCCCATACATACTGAGTTAATGTGTGATTGAATTGATGTGAGATTGCTTCTGTTATTTCCGCATGTGACAATTAATTGTAGAAGAAGGTTATGTGTTATGTATGCAATTCGAAATTGATATATGACCAGGTTAATCTTCAGTGAATAAGTGATTTATTCAGCTAATTTCTACATAATAAACATGTTATATCATCAATCATAAGCATATAAATCATGATATATTCAACATGAATCATAAAACATGAGATCATAACATTTCAGGAACAAGAAGGAGCTTCTTTATTGATATTAGCAAAGATAGTTGAGAGATACAAACTGATCTGAGCATGGCACCAATGAAACCTTCATCTAGATCCTTTCTACCCAAGCCTCAAAGATCACCTCTTGAGCATATGCAAAAAGATGCCATATAATGAAGGATGAGCAACTATGCAAGGAAACATGGGTTTCCTATGACTGGGAGTGCAGGAGGCACGGGGGAAATCAAACTTGATCTGGGGACCAAAAATACTATAATTTCAATATCCTATCTCCTTGGTGTAATTATTCCTTCCCATGAGGTGTATAAATACCACCCGAAATTAGTTGATTCAGTTAGGCCACGGGCTCCTGTAGGTGGGCTTTCGGTGAAACTCGTAAACCCCACCTGAAAAATAATATATTTTATATTGTTTTCATATTTTAAATCATATATGCGGGTTCTATATGGAGGTACCCGCGTGTATACACACTTTTTGAAGGGCAGAGTCGCGTATGGAATTCAAAATATTTTTTTTTAATAAATGGTCAAATATGAATCGGAAAGGGATGCCCAAGGTCATACAAGAGGATCAGAGCTACAGGAGTGTTAAATGATGATATAAATGTTTCCCCCTAATATATTAGGTCATAAGGGGTACATGATGGCTGAAATGTATTAAGTTTAAAGAGATATCATTTGAGGATCTGGGAGGAGATCACCAAATTCTAGCCCGCCGAAGACCTGTGGAAGAAATCAGAAAGAAGGCTCATGTCTAAGGTATACATACCCATGCTCAAAAATAATAAAGCAGATCCAACACATATACATAAGTGTACAGGAAACTGAAGAATACATAGTGGATCATATGACCATAGCTTCAAAGGAACACAGTGGATCTATGTCTCAATATCACATATAGAAGAAATTATGATCAATGATGCTCAAGGAATGTTTAATCGTTGATGTTGCTCAACTAATCCTCAAAGTATCAATTCATATAGGTGGAATAGTGGTATTGCACAAACTCGGGTGCCAACATACAAGATGTTGTCGTGATGGACTGCAACATATAAGGTGGATGGTATCACTAGTAGAAAATTAAAGGAGTTGTCAAGTGAACCAAGATGCTGACACAAAATAAAGTCTTCACTGATTTCAGATGGTACATTTCTACACTATGGGAATGAATGAGTTGAAGTTGACCATGTGAGAAATCATTTGATTGTTTTTCATTGATGTATACCATTAATAAACACAAGACAACTCACCGATAATGATGATGAGAGTCAAGGTACCCCAATACAATCTAACAAGTGTGAATAAATGTGTTGAAGTCAAACACTTGATAGAATCTATCAATCAATAGACATTGATGTATTCCCTCTTTCGATAAGAAAGGAGTTTTCCACTGATGACTACAAACCCTGAGGTACTGAAAAAGGACTTTATATCTTGTTTCTAGAGCAATGATTCATATTCTATGGGAAAATATCTATTGGAAGGAAGGAATTTAGACATCCCGCATCAACCAGCGCGAGTGTAGCCCGCATGAAAATAATTTGGAAGAACTTGGATGAAAAGAGGTGAAGTAACCATTACGAAGTAGGTTTCGGTACACTAATGAGAGCGACACGAGCGAGGAATCCACCAATGGAGTCAAATGGAAACTAAAGTATTGCACGAATCCCATTGTTTGAAAATGTAAGTTGACGTCGAACACAAGGGAAACCACTTATTCAAATACCCATGATATTGATAGGTGTTGAGCACAAGGTCACCTATCAATGATGTAAATAGGGCTAGGGTGCGGCTCTAGGCCTACTCTTAGAGAAATTTGTCGAAGTCAATAAGAGAAGACCCACCAGTCGAAGTCAATGGAGATCTTCTTAGCTAGCATGAGCAAAGGACAAAATAGTTGATGTGATACTGAAAATGACTTGACAGACTGGGTATGGCTAACTAAAAATGAGTCAAGAGACACCACAGAATGGCCGACACACGTTAATGTTCCCTTGAATAAAAGCATGACTCAAATATGACTCTATGGCAGCATAGAAAAAGTGTATAAATTTGCAATGCAAGAGGCCTTAACAAACTCTCCATATTATTGGAATAGATAACCAACTAGAGGAGGACTGAATAAAAAACAAGGTTATGGCTCTCTAAAAGTCAAACTACGTCCCATCCCGACGGAGGAAATACTTTTTTTGAGTGATTTTTTTAAGGGTGACATAATTGACTCTTGTTGCCATCAAATACGAAAGTAAATGTCTCATTCCTTCTCTTTTTAGAATATATATATTTTTTTGTATTTTTCATATTTAAATCCTAAAAAAGGAATAAAATAATGCCTATGGCATAGTGGAAAGAACAAGTGTTAAGGGCATATGCACTAGTTCCTGGGATTGGAACATTCCTTTGCTCAATGAAAGGTGGTAGAAAGTGGTCGACAACACTCAAAGGAATGTTCTATCCACGCATAAAGGGTGTCATGTCATAGAGGTTAGTGAATGCATGGTTTTAATTTGCAAAAAGGTCATGGTCAAAAGTGTTTTATATACAAGTCCAAGTGAAGTTGGCTTAAGGCCAAAAAAGTTACAAGTATTCAATATGCAATGCAACAATACAACTTAACAAATGGGAGCCTCTAGGGTATAAATCCAGAAAGATAGTGAAGAAGATAAGGAATGAGGCTTCATCGCAAAGTCATGGTGGGAATAAAGAGGACTCCCGAGCATAAGAACAAAATTTCAGCATGGGTGCCAAGAGACAATAGGGTACTATCCAAGGTACCCATGATAAGGTAGGCTCTACCACACAAGTTATGAAACTTATAAGAAGCAAGGAGGCTTTGTGTCACACCCTAGTGGGGTCAATCCTAAGGCCAAAATGGAAAAGGAAACAGATAATTCAAAATGAAGGTGGAGAACCTAACCTATATGCCAGTTTCGAGAACCAATACCTATCAGAGTGGATCAACCATAAAATACCCAAAGGAAAAGTTTTCAAATTTATGTAGACATAATCAGGAACACTAGGAAATAAGTTAATACATCCCATATATAAACTTCAGAAAAATCTATTGTTTACAGAATACAAAAATTGAAAACGTGTACCTTATATATAATATGGTAGAAGGAACCACGCAACCTTACGGCTTATGCACGATAGTTCTACAGGACAAACCCCTTGCAAGACTTAGGCCAAGGACTCCTTTGGTAGCTAAAAGTCATGGCTTCAAAAATTTCCTCCTGCGAAGGAAACTCAACATCAAAGAAATCATGAGAACTAGAAGATTCAAAAGAGGGAATCAAGGGGTCCCATACACCCATAGGAGAAATAAATCGATCAATTTCTAGGATCAAATCCTGAGAAGGGAAATAATAGTTCCAAAGATATTTCTTAGGAGAAATTGAGCATTGAGGATATAATGCCACATAGTTCACTGTAATATTCCAAAATAGGAAAAGCGGAAATTTTGGACATAAAACTGGAAATGGAAGCAAATATCAATACATCAAACATGAGAAAATCATAGATCCATTTTATTATGTATAACATGAGAAAATGATTACACTATATTGAGGAAAAAGTCACTCAAACTAGGCAAGACAATCCTCCCATGCTCAAATACACCCAAATATGAAATGTTACTGCTACACAAAATGCAGGAGAAACAAGATAGCATAGTCCCAATGAGTGTAACTTCAGCTGGAAAATAGAAATATATATATATACTGATATAATGCTCAGAAAGTGTTGAGAATAGAGATCTAAGCTCCCAAGCACATTCCCAAGACAACCCAGAAAGGGTTTCCAAAAATACACAAAATACAAAATGATGAAATGCGGCCCTAGGGCTGAATAGTCTCTACAACTAGATGATTGATATGAGGTGGCTGATCTGATATGTAAATGGATGATACTCTTCCAATGGATCTCCTGGATGAAGGGATGTTCCCCTCAATAGAAATCTAACTCACAAACTAGGGCAGTAAGCCCTCCACTGCAACTGCCCAGTAAAATAACGCAGTTCCTGAAGGAGACTGCGATGTAGGTGATGGCAACAGCTTGGCCTGATGTCAGATGAAAAAATGATGCTCAATGACCCTCCTTGCTAGCCTCCTGGATTAAGGGCTGCTCCCTCCACTGGAAAGCAAGCTCATAACTAGATATATCACTCCTCCACTGCTACTACCCTGCAAAACAACACAATCATGAAAGCGACTACGTTGTGGATGATGGTTGAAGCTTGGCTTGATTTTTTATAGTGGAAATGCAGCTCAATAGAGCTCTCCTAAGTAGGCACTCAAATTCCCCTGAGGATGAGGGTGGGATTTCCGCTTGGAAACACCCTTGTGCTAAACAGCACAGTAGAATCTGCTAAACAGCTGAAGCGTGCAAGAAGTCATAAAATACCAAGACATAAACAATAATAAAAATTCCCTATATGGCTGCCATCCTCTTCCTTATATGATTTTTGAGCTTCCTCAAAGTCACTACTCTCATGGAGACTCCCTCCCACTAACATTTTGATGTTCCTCATTAACTCTCCACTTCCTCCATACTAGTGATGTTGATTTGGTCAAACTTGATCCTATCCACATGCTTCAACCTCTATTCACACATAAGGGTGCTTTATCCAGCTGATAAGATGATCCACATTCACATTAGAAGTAGTTTTATTTCTACTAAGGAGATTTATGGGTCTCCCTACCCTCTCATTCATATATCTAAATGAAAAAAGAAAAATTTAATATTCCATATCGCTGAAATCTAATTAGGAATATTACAGTCCTCCCCTCCCAAATGTTGCTTGTCCTCAAGCAACCGTAAGGGTGAATGCTGCAAAACCTCTCCTCCTTCCCTGGTGGCACCCACATCTGATAAGCTCCTCCACTAAATCAGGTGTTCTCCCATCAATCTCCCCCTTAGATTCTCCTCCCAAGTGTCCAAGTTAGCCAAATGGCTCACATCATAAGGAAGTAAGAGATCTATGGTAGCAATCACATATTTTCCAATGTTCTCACTCAAGCATGGGGCATAAGAAATGTTGGAGATACCACTCTCACTAAACAGCTCCAATCCATGTGCCATTCCTCCCATCATCCCAGCAATAATGATAAAAACATCATCAACATATGGGATAAACATAAAAGATACATTGACTTCCATATGAAATACCAGAGGATGATAATAGTCCCTCAAGGGGAACCAGCGCAGTTCCGCTCCTTGTTGCCTCAAAACATGATGTGATGAGTGGCTTCCCAGCCACTTTCTTGCTTCCCTTATTTTCTCATCTACATGGGGAAAGTAACTGATATTTGGTGTCAACTGAGTACACCCCATATAAGATATCATCTCCCCACATCCTCTTGGGAATTGGTCATTCACATCACTGATTGTGGATCAAAGAAGACCATGAAGTCTAAAGAGAGGCATGCCCCCTTGTGGATAAATGTACTATAAATGAATGGAAAAGTAATGTAAATACTTTTTTAGTTTATCAATAAGCACAAAGACACAATCCTTACCATGTATTGTTGGGAAGCTAGTGAAGAGTCCATAGATGAGCCTTCCCATCTTTCTATCAGGAAGGGAAGTGGTTGTAACAACCTTGCAAGGTTGTTTTTTTTCTCCTCATTCATCAATAAAACTACATACCTCCTGATATGTTGGAGCACATCCTCTTTGAGACCCTCCATTGAGAATATTTCCATCATGTTCTGGTATGTTCAAATGAGACTTTGGTGACCGGAAAGGAGTGAATCATGTGTTGCATGTAGGATCTTCTCCTTGATATTGGAGTATTTGGTCAAAAGAATCTAGCCCTAGTAATAGATTACTCCATCCACCACTCTAGATCTCCCATCTGTTACTTTCCCATCAAGCACCTCACATGTGAAGAGGTTCTTGGAATACTCCACCAATAGTTGGGACTCCCAATATGGATCTATACTCCTCAATGACAGTGCTGCTAAATTCTATGATAATTTACTTTTCATCTCGTATATCCCCTATTTGACATGCTCAATGCCAAAGTCATATGTCAAAACACTACTAACCTGCCTTTGATGCCTCCCTTGTAGTTGTTCCTGCTTAAGTAGGGGTTGAATTTTATGGAGGTTAGTATTCACTTGGAAACTATTGCCCATGCAAAAATTTTTGATTTTATCCAATGTATGCATGAATTCCAACAACCCTCTACCATATATGGAAGATCCCTTCCTATGTGGAATTATCTTCTGACTCTCAAAGGTCACGGAATAGCCCCCTTGCACTATGATTGTGCCATCATCCACCCCTGAAACATATGCTCTCAGCGCAAGATGCTTGGAGAGAGTTGGTAATATTGATACTGGAATAATGTCCCTCTCTTCCTTGAGCCTACCAAAGACTCTTTTTGTTGTGCTAAGCTCACCGAAGGCTCCCATCTCAGCAAGATATAGGAATGGTACAGTTTGTTTTGAGAACTCTTTAACCAACTCTTGGCCTAGGGACCTTCCTAGTGGAATGCCTCCAAATAATACTACAACATGGGTCAGGGTCAGCTGCATGATTGAGTGTACTGATGTGTCCCTACTCTCACTACACAAATCATGCTCTATCTTGTGTGTAGAAGCTATCTGAAGGGGATAATTTTGCATGCCCCTAATCATCTAATGCTTACCACTCTTCTTATCTACCCATTCCATCTGCAAGATCTCCCAATTTGTGGTAATTTTCTCCAATGTAATCAATCACTGCACACCCAATATCATATTGGTGTCAGGAATGTCGACCACAAACAAGTGATCAGTCAAAGTATATGTCCCTAAGGTTACCGATAATGCCGGAACATACTTCATACACTGCATAATTCTAGCTCCTGGAACCAAAATTGAAAATCCCTCAAAATCATCAGTGGGTATTTCTCTCCTCTGTACTAACTGAGAATTAATAAAGTTGTGGGTAGCCCCACTGTCAATCAATATTGATACTCTTTGATCCCGAATGGTACCTCAGACTCTCAAAGTCAGATACTTGGGTAGCCCTCGCAAAGATGCAAGGGCCCCTCCAACTGGAGCAAATTCCCCATTCCAACCTCCTACTGGTGGTGGATCCTCTCCTGCTATCACAACATTGTTGTCCCCTTCTGGCTCATTCTCTTCCTCCTCCTCACTATAAGATAATACCGCTATATATTTTTATTTCCCTGCTACACATCGATGCCCTGGTTCCCATGGTTCTTGGCATGTGAATCAAAGCTTCCTACTCCTCAAGTCTCTTTGGAAATCATCACTAAGAAGCCATTTTTTTTGGTTCTCTTTTGAATTGAGAACTTTCACATCTTTCCCCTTTGTCTGAGAGGGTGGCTTTTGCTAAAATGGAACCTTTTCCCTTGGAAAATCATCTTGTAAATATCTTGCCCTCTCAATAGCATCTTGGATATAATTTGGTTTAGTAGATTTAACAAACCCATGTAGAGGCTCTACTATCCCATCAATGAACATATAAACCCTCCTAGCTGCAGATAAATTAGGAACCATTACAGAAAGTTTTAGAAATTCAAAAATATAGGTTTCTAGATTACCTGACTGCTTGAGCTTGGCTAGCTCAATAAAAGGTGCCTCTGGGTCTCTTTGATCAAACCTCTCTACTAACCTCCAGGTGAACTCTGAGTAGGCAGTCACATTGGCATGCCCCAATGTAGAAATACCATGAAACCACCAATCATGTGCCTCACCTTCAAGGTGCATCATTGCAATTTTGATGGCCTCCATATCTGATACTTGGCTCAGCTGAAAGTGTATGTCTAGCTTCTCAACCCAATACTTGGATGTGCACTTGGATGACCCATCAAAAGCGGGAAAAAATAATCTACCCATGGTCTATTGTAGATCATTATTCTGTATGAACCCTCCACTTCTATTGTTATGTTGGGGTCTCTTGTTGTCCTTGATCTAAAAAAACTCCTAAAATTTTAGATTATATTTAAATCTTTAAGATTTAGACTCGTATTCTAGAAAATAATCTTCAAGAGTTTCTTGTTCTTGAGGTCCTCCACCTTCATTTCCCACTGCTAAGAATGTAGGCATAGTAGAGTGTTCGGAAACTTGCTTCTTCACTGGTTGTTCATAACTATGATGTGAAATGTCAGAGCTTTATCCATGTAAAAACCCTCTAGGAGATTCATTATGACTCTCCATACTCATCTCCATGATTTCTTTTGCAAAATATTGCATGGTCTACAGAAGAAGCTTGGGAAACTCCTTATCATCCACCTCTCATGATATTGGAGTTTTTCCTTTGTCTTCTTTGTTGTATGTATAATCATATCTCTAGTTTCTATTTAGATACTTCTTCTCCCTTTTTGTGAGAGGCTCTCCTTTTGATGACATTATGGTTGAAATACATAGGCTGAGCCAAGATTATGCTCTGATACCATTGTAATATTCCAAAACAGGAAAAGCAAAAATATTGGACATAAAACTAGAATTTTCAGCAAATATTAATACATTAAACATGAGAAAATCATAGATCCATTTTATTATGTATAATAGCAGCAAATGAGTACAGTATATTGAGGAACAAGTCACCCAAACTAGGCAAGACAAGCCTCCCATGCTCAAATACAACCAACTATGAAATGTTACTGCTACACAAAATGCCAGAGAAACAAGACAACGCAGTCCCAGTGAGTGTAACATATAAATAGATATATCTACTGATTTAATGCTCTGAAATTGTTGGGAATAGAGATCTAAGCTCCCAAGCACATTCCCAAGACAACCCAGAAAAGGTTTCCGGAAATACACAAAATACAAAATGATGCAATGCAGCCCTAGGGTTGAATAATCTCTACAATTGGATGACTGATAGGAGGTGGCTGATCTGATATGGAAATGGATATAATAATCTAATAGGGATCTCTGGCTACTCCCTCTATTTGAAATCTAACTCCTAGTACAGGCTAACCTCACTGTATGATGAAATAACAAATTCCTGAAGGAAGGCCATTCTGAGTGATGAAATGACATCCCTAATGCAATGACAAAATTATGCTCAAGGACCTCCTTGCTAGCCCATACAGTATGAGCAGTTTCTCCCTCCTTTGGAAAATAAGCTAAAATGCATATAACTCCTCCTTTGTGCACACAAACAACACACTAGAAGAGACTACGTTATGGATGATGGTTGAAGCTTGGCACGATGTTGGATAGTGTAAATGTAGCTCAATATACAACCACAGGAAGTGGCACTCAAGGAAAGTCCCCTAGGATGAGGGTGGGATTTATCATTAAAGCACCCTTGTGCTAAACGGTCACAGTGAGACTGCTAAGCAGCCAACATACAAAAGTCCATAAAATACCAAGACCTTAAACAATAATTATAATTCCCTCTATGGCTTCCATCCACTTCCTTATATGCTTTGTGATCTTCTTCACCTTGGCCCCACACATTAAAGTCACTACTCTCATAGATACTCCCTCCCACTAACACTATGATGTTCCTCATTAACTCTCCACTTCCTCCATAGCAGCATTGTTGATTTGGTCAAACTTGACCTTATCCACATGCTTCAACCTCTATTCACACATAAGGGTGCTTTATCCAGCTGATAAGATGATCCACATTCACATTAGAAATGGTTTCATTCCTACTAAGGAGATTTATGGGTCTCCCTACCCTCTTATTCATCTATCTAAATGACAAAAGAAAATTTTAATATTCCATCTAGTTGAAAGCTAATTAGGAATATTGCATTCACTTGTGGTGAGGTAGAGTCAACGTGAACACTTAGAACATACCAAGGGGTATTTTCGACTAAATTCAAATTAGGGTGGTGATTATCAAGTGCAAGCTGATTAATAGTGACAATACTTCCATTATGAGGAAAATACATCACTCGAAAGAGTGAAGACACCATAGCATTCATAACATAGACATAATCATGCCAAAGTATCATATTAAAGTATAAAGAGCGATCAACCACTATTATATCAATTAATACAGTCTTCCCACCTAAAGTGATAGGAAATTGAGGAAGGACACTCATAGATTCACCAGGGCTTCTATCATAGGCTAACAAGTGATTATCAGTTGCCAACAAATTTGGAGAACCCATAGCTTTCTAAGTCAAGAAGGATATAATACTTGTATAGGATCCTTCATCCACCATACATCGATATACATTTTAGGAATTAACTCTAACCCTTATTTTGAAAGGTGTAGCTAAAGGAAGAAAAAGCTCAACAATATTATCCCAATCAAAAGAAACACTCATAGAACATGGAGGGGCTACACTCGAACATACCGACATGCCCCTTAGACCATAAGACTTTGAACTAGAAATCAAGAAGACTTTGTTGTTAGATACTTCACCCCCCAAAATAGGAGTGGGATCGACCAAATATTGCACTGGCTCGAACATTTGATCAGCCAATGGTTGAGTATATTGTTGGGAAACCATAAAAAATTCAGGAGAAGAAGGACCTACAGACTTAGACCATAATATTTGTACCACTGAAATCTCAGGGCACAAATGAGTAAGATGATCTCCTTACAAATATTACAAGGGAACTTAGGTTTAAACCTTATACACCTAGGTTTTCTATCAACATCAATGCCCCCAGCATGACTATCAGTGGCTGGTGGAGGGTCTCCAACATGACTTGTAGAGGTTAGTGACTCTTTCCCAAGAGAGATAGGACTTATTCCCCAAACTCGACTCACAAAAGCAGGTTATCCATCACTAGCATGACTAATAGAGGTAGGTAACCCATTGCTAGTATGACTTGCAGTGACTAGACTTATGCCCCCAACATGACTTGCAGCAGTTGAAGGCTCATCTCCAACATGAAAAATAGAGGTTGAAGAATATGCATGGATATAATTCTTCTTCTTTTGATTCCTCCTCTTTCTCTTCTTTTTAGATTTCTTATTATAAGATGGAGGAGAAAAAGGAAGCCCAGATTTCTATGGCAAAGAATAAGATGAACCATTAACATCCATTTGATGCTCTTGAAATTAATCATTCATCTGAGAAGCTTCAAGAACATTTAGAATATTCAGAGTGGACCACAGCCAAATGGGTAGCCCAATATTCAATCCAGGAATATTCAAAGTGGCCATCAAGGGGGTACCAACATTCCCAAAGAAAGGAAAAGCACAAGGTTCCCTTCTTGCAGGGGTTCCTTGGTTGGCATTCACAGGAATATTGGTCATACATAACTTATTTGTAGATCCTTCTCTTACATGATTATTCAAATTAATTTTCAAGGAAGAGAGATGCAAAATCAAATCTTTGCACTTAAAGATGCAACTCCAAAATCTCAAGAGAAAGATCTAAAGTCTTTCAAGACCAATGGAGTGGTTGGTAAGTCACTCAAAATAAAAGGTTCTGAAGTGACAAGACAAAATCCACCTAAATCCCACTAAATATAAAGAGCAAATAGCACTCCATTATAAATCCCTAAAGATACAAACAAGAAAACAACTTCCAATTATTTCCACTCTGGGTGGTTACGACCGAACACCAAAATACAAGAAAGTAGATGGAGGTATCAGAAACTATTACACTGACCTCCAGACAATAGCCTTTGTTTTTGAAAGTACCCAAGCTTCACAAGGGAACCCTCTAGAAGTATTATGAAAGTGATGCAACGTTTGTCCCAAGCACCACAACCATTCCCCCCGAAGTCACATGTGTGGGCCCTGGGATAGGCAACTAAGGTCACCAGCTCATAGTCATAGGTTAGGCGAAACAATCGTGGGTGCACGATCCAACAAGTAGGAGAGGGGCTATCGCTCTTTCCTTATTATCTTCACATGTCCTCATGCTTGACTCCTATGCCAGAGGATATTTCCCAAACAAACTAACGATACTAGATTTTCACTCTTTAATCAACTTATATACTTTCATTTTGAGTGGCCTTATAGATTTTACTCTCCACACACCTATTCCAAGGCCCTAAAATTCCTGAGACTAGTTGATGTTACTATGAAAAAAATAAAATTCTAGTTCATTTTAGTTTAAGAGCATGATTTTAATTAGATTTTATTTAGGACATAGGTAAACAGAAGTGCAACTGATGGTGTTTTGACTCAAAAAAATCTATAGAAAACCTAGCTACATGACAATGCAACTCTTTTTCTTCAATGAAAAGTGACTTCTACCAAGGTTCTACGAGAAACTTAATACAGCAAAAACTCTTTTCTTTTTCCTTTAAACACACTCACACATTCAGCATCTATCGAAAGAGACTAAAATGCCTAAAATTCAAACTACCTTAATGCATACTAGAATGCCAAAATTCAAGATTCTATGGAATACTGAAAACAAACAAATGTGCTCTTTCAAAAACTGAAAGCCAAAATTTGACAAATAAGTATAAACAAATATGCAAGAAAAGATATCACAAACAAAGAAGCTTTCAACTTTAAGTAAATATTTTTACACTTGTTAGAAATCCAAAATACCTAAAAAAACAAAAATAAAGAAAATAAAGGAAAAACAAATAATTTTTATTTTTATTTTTATTTGCAAGGACTTATTACAAAATTTTCAAGAAGGCAAAGCAATCAATCACTTCAATATCAAAATCAAGCAAAAAGACTCCAAAATTCACAAGCCATAAACAATCGCCAAGATAACAAGACTAAAGTGAATAAGAGACCAAAACACTTGAGAAAACTGATATGAAAAGATACATAAAAGATTCAGAAAGATAGAAATATTTCAGAGAACCCAAAATCCTTCATTGAACCAAAAATGTAAAGAATCTTCTCAAATACCAAAAAGAAACCAAATGAGTCAACTTTAAGAATTCAAAGAAAATTAATGAAAATATTGTATTATAAGAAATTTGAGAACCAACTCACTGTCCCAAAAGCATAGAACTATGAGGCACTTCATAAAGAAGGATTGAAACCCAAACTTCAAGTACAAAAATTCACAAAATTGCAAACCCTAGGTTGACAAAATATTTTTGCAAAAGGAGATGGAAAAAGTGGCAACAATAAGAAGCAAGACTAATACCATACTATAGATGACCTCAATAAAGCATAAAAAACTAGGGCACACCCTTCACTGAAGGAAAAACTTGAAAATTCATTTTTTTCCAATTATACGTGATTGTTTCTGAAGATACTAGAGTATACGCCAATATCTTTGAGAGGAAATGTGTATGCACACTTTTGTGTACAAAAAAAAAGAGTGTATAAATATAAAAGTAGGGAAACATAAAAAGACAGTTGATGCAATCAAAATCGCAAGGAGTTGTTGCTTTGTGATCTAGTGTCTGTTAGATCACCAGACATACACAAGCACGACTAAGAAGATATACAAGATCCCCAATCCCACATAATTTACAAGAATCATGCAATTGGATCTATGATACGAGGAAGAGAATAGTACCTTACATCCTCGTAGATTGACGATGGATCTTGAGTTCGAAGCAAAATTCTTACGCTCCACATGAGTGATCTACCCGATCTTCTTTTGATCTTAATGCCTGCACACAATCAAAAACATACGAAGATGAAAAGTGATCTTGCTTGGAATATCATTAGATAAACCACAGTATAATGATAGATCAATCACATAAATTGAAACACAATCATATGAGGGAGAGAACATACATCTTCATTAATCTCAAAAACATGATACAATGCTTCTATACCTTTGATCGAGTGTCTCCTCTCCGCGATCCAACAGAGTTTCCCCACTAGATGTGATGGATGAGTATGAATAGAACTCACAGAGAAACTAAGACCTCACAAGCTCTCAAAGTGATAGCAAGATAGCAGCAAAGAATCAAGATCTCGGCATGACAGCAGTATGGCTATGCAGACTAGCCTGACCCTAAATTATCTAGTATAAATAGGTAAATGATAGTTCATGTGAGGATGAATGTGGATGCTCAGGATGACGATAAGTTAGAGAAACTTCTAATGGATGATTCCTGGCCAACTCGAATCGGTGATCAATCGAGGTGATCTCCTAAGGACTAAGTCATTTAGGAAAGTTCTGATTATAGGCTCAAAATAGAAGGATGAGGGCCTCAACCATGGGCACAAGAGGTCAAGGTCGCAGTTGAAGGCCCTTAACCATGGGCACAAGCCTTCTAAGTCATTGCTAAGGGTCAAACTAGAAAAAAGGGTCACCTTATGTCAGGAAAAAGGAAATTCATCATAAGGGCTAAGGTTTAGTGATGTAGGGGTAGAAATATAGGTTGATAACATATTCCCCCTAATGTATGAGGTCATAATGAGAATATTATGGCCGAAATACATTATGAAAAAACTCAAAGTTCAAAATGGCATTGGGAAACATATCCATTGATGCAGATCAGAAGACAATGGAGTTGAAGTCTCAACTGTGTTGATAACATCCCCAAGGCGGGCATACCCATGCTTGGTCATAAGAGAATACTAAACAGGACCGCCAAAACATACACTGTGGATCCATGACATAAAGTGTTAGAAAATCATCACTAAAAACATGCATAGTGGATCCATGTGATTCAATGAAAATAGCATAGCCACACAGAAATACAATAGTGGATCTATGTCACAGTATACATCAGTAGGACTATGGACACATGACAGATAGAGAAGTGTCCCAAATATCCCTCAAGCTACATAAATGATACATAACTCCAACGCAACATGAAAATGGTGGCATATAAGAGTGAGATGTCCCTAACCCAGGGTCTTCGACATAACCCTGATGGTATGAGTCTACACATGCGAATAAATGAGTTGAAGTTGAGAAATGGTAGAGATCGGATGATTACCAGCCAATGAGGTAAACTAGTAACAAACGTGAAGGAATCCACCAATGAGAAAAATTAACACCAAGGTTCCTAGTATAGTGCATTAAGTGTGAATAAATGAGTTGATGTAGAACCAATCAGGAGCCAGTGATGTAAACCAATTGTCGATCATGAGGAAGCCTGCCACTGAGGTTTGAAAGCTACAGGGTACTACTAGTTCCTAGATCAATCTCCTGGATAATGAGCAGAAGTCGACATGAGAAGATCTGTAGAAGGATGGCCTTAATGTATCCCCCATCAATTGAAACGGAACAGACAAAGAATATTTGATGTATAGATGAATTCATGAAGCGATGAAGTAAAACTGACATAGAGATGGCCGACTCAAAAAGGTCATCAGGCTACTGCAGATGGTTGACACAGGTTGAGACTTCCTTTGAACATATAATGGCACGACACAAGAGTGGCTTAGCAGCATAACTAAATAAGCACCATGTGATATTATGGAATGACATAGGAGGCATCAAGGCATGCTCCATATGACTAGAAGTGTAACCAGTCAGAGGAGTAAAGAGACTCGTATGGATGGTATGGCTCCTAGGAAAGCTAAAACCCAACTGTAAGATAATAAGACAAACAGGTGTCGTGTTCAAGGGTGACACAATTAAAGCTGCCAATGGATGAAAAATGAAGATAGATGTTTCCTCCCTTCTCTTTTTATAAGTTCCTTTTTCGTAAATTTGTCCCCCAAGACCGAAAAAGAGATAAAAGTATACAAGGGAGAACCTCCTAGCCACAGTATAATATGGCATTCCTTTTTTGTAACTAGTTTATCCTAGTCTAGAAAATGGTTAAACTTATATTGGGTAGAAAACACTTATAGGAAATGGTAAAACACCAAGTGGGTGCATATGGTAGGCGAAGAAGATGATAATAATGGATAAGTGAAATCAAGGCTCAAACTACAGAAGAAGGCTAATAAAAGTGGAAATAACAAGGGATAGAGTGTGGAATCCTCCTGGGGTATGGCTAGAAATATGAGGAAGAAGAGAACATGAGGCTCAATATCGAATTCATGGTGGGTCAAAAACAGGGATTCTTAGAGTGATAAAAATGATTGCATGGACATGAATCTGGAAAGAGGGTGTTAACTAGGGTATCCATGGGTGGGTAAGCTCTACCACCAAGCTATGACATGCATACAGGAAGTGGAAAAAGTTGCAACATGACAGGGTCGAATCTAAGGCATAAATCATGATGACGGTCAAAATGCAGATTGAGCAAACATGTTAAAACATTAAATTAACTCCCGCATGAGAAGTTGGATAAAATTATAGAGTCAGATAAATTTGTGTTGAGTCAATTCAAGTTAAGTGATAGATGAATTTGGTAAGTGTGTGCATGTCAAGCTATTTTAGATGAGTCACTAGTTGGAAAATTTTAAATTCCCTTCTACTTCAAAGGACATGTGTCCAATTCAAGTTTGTGTGATTAATAGAAAAGTCAAATATTGTTATTTGTGCGTGAATTGTTGTGCGTTTGTGTCTTTAATATTTCCCTTTTAAAGTTCAGTATATATTTTCAGTAGTAAAAATTTTATGTGCCTAAGCTTATTAGGGTTTCAGAACAAAAAAATTTGAAGAAATATGGCAACAACGAGTTTCCAGCCACAATTTCCTCCTTTCACAGGGAAGGATTATGATGTGTGGGCCATTAATATGGAGACCACGTTGAAGGTGCATGATGTTTGGGATCATGTCAAGTTTGGTTTTTCAGAACCTCGAAGTGAAGTAGAAGAATGAACTCTCACTATTGCAGATAGGGAAAAATGGAAGAAAGACAAAAGTAAGAATGCACAAGCATTGTTGCTTATCTAGCAGGGAGTGGACTGAGCAATGTTCTAGAATATTATGATTACGTCTTCAGCAAAGAAAGCATGGGAAAATTTGGCAACAAGCTATCAAGCTATGGCCAAATTAAATATTGTTAAATTTCATAATACTAAGAGATATTTTGAAAGTTTTCATATGAAGGAGAGAGAGGACATCGATTATTTAATAAATTGGATCATGTCTATCGTAAATTAGTTAAAAATTTATGGTGAAGATATTAAAGATCGAACAGTGACTGAGAAGGTCCTTAGATATTGTCTACCAAATTTGATGTTGTGTAGTAGCCATAAGAGAAGCCAAGGATTTGGCAGCACTAACATTTTATGAGTTGATGGGATAACTTCTATAACATGAAGCAAGGCTAGACAAAAATAAGGATTCCACTCCAGAAACTGCTTTCAAAATTCATGTTTCTATTTCAAGAGAAAGAGGTCGAGGAAGAAGTAGATCGAGAGGAAGAGGACGACATAGAAGATATAGTGGTCAGAGAGATGGCCAAGAAGAGCATGAACATGAAAGTGCAAGCAACAGCAGAAGCTTCAAAAATAATCAAAGGTTTGACAAATCAAAGGTGATATGTTATTATTGCAATTAATTTTGTCACTATGCCCTTGACTGCAAGAAGAGGATAGTTGATAAGGGAAACCAAAGAGTTAATGCTATTATAGAGAATACTAACTTCGTGTTCCTAGCTTGCCACAACATGCATGAATCCTCCAATAATGTGTAGCTATTAGACAGTGGTTGCATAAACCACATGATAGCAAATAAGATTTTGGTTGAAAATTTCGATCAATCTGTGAAGACATAGGTAATGTTAGGGACTGAAAAAACTATGGATGTAGATGGGAAATGAGTAATCAACATTCTAACCAAGTAGGAGGAGCCAAAGACAATCTCAGAGGTATATTATGTTCCTGGACTCAAACATAATTTGTTAAGTTTTGTTCAATTGACACAGAAGGGATACAGAGTTATCTTTCAGGGACAAGAGCGTGTTATTTATAAGAGGTTTGGTGGAACTAGGTGGAGCTAGTGAGTCTTTGTAAGGAGGAATCGACTCAAGTACATCATAGGACTTATCTCGCATGGTCATGTTAAAATATTCCTTACACATAAAGACGGTTGAATTGTGAGGGGGATGGGAAGATGGCCCCTTGTTTCCCCTTTATGGAGGTAGAGAAGGTTGAGCAATCATTTTTTGTTGTGGTTGTGCAGGGAATGGATGAGTTAAAATAACATGTTTTTGAGAAGATGGTGGTGAAAGAAGACTATGAACTTCATCCATCTGAGGACACTCATGAGTGAGATGATCGCCTTGATAAATTTTACAAGGGAACTTGAATTTGCGGAGACACTCACTGGTGGCCCCTCCCTGACTCTGAGGATTGGGTTGAGACTCACGGGAAATTTTATTTTGTTGTTTATTTTTCTTGTTATTCTTGTTTTTTTACCATCGGTTTGATATTTTTTCTTTAGTTAAGTAGACTTCCCCATAAGAACATTAGTGGACTTCTCAGGAGGGGGTGATTTAGCATATCCAGATGCACTTTCTAGGGCTTGAAATGTAACAATCAACTTCCCAAGGTCGGTAGCAAGTTGGATCATGGGATCGGAAACCAACCCAATCAAGCCATCGACATGTGGGTCGGGAACAAGTTTAGGTTGGTTAATGGAAGGCTTAGGGGCATTAGGAAATTCTTTGTACATCGTACCCAACTGTGAATATATGAGATACATCTGTTGGGAAGCTAAAATAGGTTCGAGAGTTCGACTGAACCATTTACATAAAATCTCATCGGGTAACTTGGTTCTCACTAACCTATTGCGACAACGCCGCTCATGAATGTGATTAGAGATAACTGTGGCATCATATTACTTAAATTTGTACAAAATATCAAAGTAAAGATCATACCAAGTGGGCAACAAGAAATGTGTCAAGAAAGTTTGAGCTAAAGAGGCAAAGTCACCGTAGGATGCAGTATCTAAATCGATGTACCATTTGGCAGCATCCCTAGTTAAAATTCTTTGGAACAAGTGAATTTTGACAGAATCATCCATCAAAGAATTCGACGAGCACCATATATGGTAGGTGGGGATATGGGTGGATGGGTTCTCTCGAGACTTTCTTTCAAACTTGGGAATATAATATGGTAACTAGGCAAGCATAGGTGGCCATGAAGGATCATGATTGATGGGGTCATTGGTCAATTTAGCAAGATCTGGTAAATCAAGAGAGGATAAAAATGGATTATGAATTTGAATAAATGGGACATAGGCAGGAGAATCCCCTGACCAACCTTGTGGTCCCCCCATAAATGGATTTGATGGATGCATTTGCTGGTGGTGAAAAGGTTTCGCCCCAGAAAATGATTGTTGTCGGCCAGTGTGACTGGTAGATGGATGTTGCCCCCCCCCCCCGGGTAAAAACGTCCAAAGAGTAATGGACCCCGAAAATCATGAATACTAATGATATTGTACACAGGGTGAAAATAAGGACTATACTACGCAGTCGAAATGACATAAGAGGAGTGACCCAGGTAAGAGATGGTACTGGCAGCGGTTTTTCCCCTAGGTAAACTAGCCCCTCCAGTAAAATTACTAGTAGGTGGCATCCTTCCAAAAAGAGAACTATACCAAGCTTGTCACATACTAGAAGATACATTTCCCCCAGGTTCACTAGGGACAACTAATGATACCCCCTATGGCTTCCTTGCAGTAACCATGCCTAACTAAGGAACAAGAATAGTTTGTTGAGCAAATGACGGTGTATAAATTTCTGGACCTACTGGCTGACTAGTCTAGGGTACCATAGTCATCATAGAGCACAGTGTGGGCATAAAAACATTTATGAAACTAGTTGGAGCCATAGATGAGACTAGTATAATTCCCCATGAAGAATTAAGAGGTGTGGATGGAGGAGCAGGAATAGCCACGCTAAGAGGTGGCAGTGTTATCATGGCAGTCGATACTACTGATGCAGATGGTAATGAAGTCTCAGACTCCACCATAGGATATATGGTAGATAAAGGCACGTAATTTTAAGCCATTTTAGAACCATCAGGATTCAACCGCATTAAGGTAGGCCCTAAAGGATTGAGGTGAATTGGAAAGAGCGTTAGAGTCATCCGCCAAAATCTCAATATAAATCAGATCACTGTTAGTGGGGCCAGATACAGATTCCAACACTATGTGATGGTCTAAGTCATGAGTTCCAACATGCACTCTCCATGAAGGAGAAATAAGTCCACCTCATTCAGGAAGAAACCTTGAAGACGATGTGAACGTTGATGAAAAAATTCAGCCAGGGTGATAATAAATAAACACAATTAAGTTAGTGAAAACACCTGAAATCCAAAACTACAGAATCGGAGCAAACAGCACACTCTAGAAATTTCCTAAAAGATATCACACGCAAACATAATACAAAGAATTTGGGTGGAATAGTTATACTACCAACCTACTTTCCAGCCATTTTAGCTGCGAATTCGACACAAACTCCCCCACAAGTTGTGGAACACTCCCCGAGAGAACTAAGAGAGTATAACTAATATTTTTCCTAGGTACAGAGAATACGACCCCAAACCTGCACCTATATATGAGCCCTAGAAAGAAAGGATACTATGGTTACCACGTACAATAAGAAGACCTAGGGGTATAGTCGCAGGACAAATCAACACACAAGGGCAAGAAACTTAACCCTAAAAGGATCCAAGACCGAAACCCCCTTGAGAGTTACCTCCCAAGTGGTTCCCAAGTGATAAAAAAAATTGTTTGTATGCGTGTCAATTCCATTATATCACGCCACATGAAACTAAGAGAAATGGGTCATTTCACCCTTCTTAACCCAAGTGTGACCTCGTGCTTAACCCTTTTTTGAGGAGGGCTTCCTAGACCGCACTACTGCAAATGGATTTTAATTCCTACCGCAAGCTGCTAAGTTGATTTTTTGGTCTTGGAGTGGTTAGCTCACACTCATACCTCTAATACCCTAACCTAAGCTAGTGTTGGTGTACTAACAATAAAAATAAAACACGAATCGAGTTGATTTTATTATCGCATTAATTTTAATGGTTATTGTTTACTCAAGTGGGAAGCGACGTGAAACTGAAATGGTGTGTAGGACTCTTAGTTAGTTACCCTAATGCAGCTATGTGAAATTTTTTAGTTTTCAATTCAATGAATGCTAGCTACGAGAAGGAAAGAAATTATCTAACACACTAATGCCTACTATGATGCACGCTTCACTAGATCTTGTTGAATGCAAAATATCCCAAGAATTTGAATTAATGACCCAAAAAAAACACACCAAAAATGAAACCGAGAAAGAGACCAAAACAAGTCTCCCAAGAGAGAATATAAAGCACTCCAAAAGAGAAACAGCTAAGGAAACAAATCCCAATCAAAAAACACTCAAAGAAAACGAAAGAAAAAGTGGAAAAAAAATATGGTAATGTCAAACAAGCTAGGGCTGTAGCACAATGGCTCCATTAGGGCCAATTTTCTATAAGGACTAAAATGAACCCTAGAGGCAAAGAGGCCTAAACAAGATATTAAAGAAAGTGATACAATGTGACAAAACACTTTCAAAAGAACTTGATCAGATGACAGTTGCAAAACATGTCACAACAACACCATTTGTGACACAAATGATCACAAATTGAAAATTTGACTCAACAAAACAAGATTAAAATGAGGAACAATCTCAGAATTTGAATGTAAATTGTAGATCAGATCCAGACAAATGTTGAATATAGCCAATACAAACTAATAATAAAGTAAAGAGATTAAACTAAAAACCAAACCAAGGCCTTCAATCAAAAACTCAAGAAGAAACTCAAGCAATGATAAACTAAGAAGACCTTAAACAAGCTAATCTAGCAAGATCATATCAGGATCATAAGACAGTTGATCAGCTACAACGAACAATGGATCCAAATATGTTTTCAGCGAATCGAAAAGAAACAACAAGCTCAATGCCTAATGAAAGAAATCAGGTTCTCTTAAGAGACACTCAACCAACCCAAAGAAAATTGATAATCAAAACATATATGGATCAGATTCAGCAAGTAAATAGTAGGCCCATACTGCTCAAATACAGAAACAGAGATCTTAGACTGAAATTCCAGGGATTCAAAAGGCTAAAAGCCTTAGTCGTGGGCACAAAATGGCTTTGAAGTGGTTGGTCGTGGGCATAGGCTTGCTAGCATGC
The DNA here is from genome assembly GCA_034641835.2 of Pinus albicaulis. Lineage (NCBI taxonomy): Eukaryota > Viridiplantae > Streptophyta > Pinopsida > Pinales > Pinaceae > Pinus > Pinus albicaulis. Next base: position 1,314,518,310 of record CM076575.1, read on the forward strand.
AGTTAATCACTCCTTAGCCACAGGCAGAGCCTTAGAAGGTCGTGACTAGGGTTCCAAATATGGAATTCCCTATTTCCTCACACAATGACTAACAAAAATCAAATTACAGAGGAAATGACCCTGAAAAATAATCAAAAACAGCCGCAAAAATATAAGGAATCTTAGAGAATCATAAACAAGAGGATCTGATCAGGATCTAGAGAAAATTGGACATGAAAGAAAGTGTTCTCTCACTAAAAGCAAAATTTTGTTGCAATCAAAATCGCAAGGATTTATTGCTCTATGATCTAGTTTTTGTTAGATCACCATACAGACACAAGCACGACTAAGAAGATATACAAGATCCCCAATCCTGCATGATTTAAAAGAAGCATGCAATTGGATCTATGCTATGAGTAAGAGAAGAGTACCTTTCCTCCTCACATATTGGGACATATCTTGAGTTCGAAGCATAATTATTGTGCTCCACACGAGCGTTCCACCAGATTTGCTTCTGATCTCAATACCTACACAAAATATATGAAGATGATAAGTGATCTTCCTCAGAAACACAAACTGAAACACAATCATATGAGGGAGAGAACATATATCTTCATTAATCTCAAAATCATGATACAACACTTCTATACCTTCGATCCAACATCTCCTCTCTGTGATCCGGCAAAGTTTCCCCAATAGATGTGATGTTTGAGTATGAAGAGAAATCACATAGAAACTAAGACCTAACAAGCTCTCAACGTGATAGAAAGATAGCAACAAAAAATCAAGATCTCAACATGATAGCAGTATGGCTCTCCAGACTAGCCTAACCCTCTCAAACGATCCAGTATAAATAGGGAAATGATAGGTCATGGGAGGATGAATGTGGATGCTTAGGATGACGAGAATCTAGAGAAACTTCTTATGGATGTGACTTGTCCAACTCGAATTAGTGAGTAATCGATGTGATCTCCTAGGGACTTAGTCATTTAGGAAAGTTCCCCTGACCACACGCTCAAAACAGAGGGATGAGGTCCTTGTTTGTGGGCACAAGAGGCCCAGTCGCGGCTGAATGCCCTTAACTATGGGCACAAGACTTCTAGACCGTGGTTAAGGGTCAAACTATCAAAATAAGTCACCTCATGTCAAGTAAAAGGAAATTGATCATGAAGGCTAAGGATTAGTGATGTAGGGGTAGAAAAATAGGCTAATAATATCAATCCTGATCCAAAATATCATACTGATTTCCTTGACTACAAGCAAGACAAAAATACTGCAAAATTCAAGAAACAAGAAAAAAACAAAATCAAGAGAAAAACATCCCTTCTAGGAATTATGTGACTATATTCCACAGTAGAGTTGCCAATTTTGTTGGCAGAAAAAACTTCCCTAAGGTAAGTTTCGGCATCCTCAACAGATCGAAGGCAGGCAATCAACAAGAAGCATACATTCAGGTAAGCAAACTATACAAACTAATAAAATCGGGTTTGATAAAATCACACGTAGGTCCTACGTTTGATGTAGATCTTGTAGGTTCCAAACCCTCTGCTTCCTCCAAAGCGATCAGGCCTACAAAAAAGTTCAGAGAAGCATATACGTAGCAAGTATTTCAAATAATGTTCATAATAAACATCTTAGATCATCAAGCATAAGCATATAAATCATGATATATTCAACATGAATCATAATGTAATGTTCATTTTTCAGAAACATTGTCAATCGACAAGCAAATCTATTCCAGAGATAGACTAAAGGGTCATTTACTGGATTTGTCACCTTCATAAAGAATGATGAGCTCCAGAGGCTTCCTGGCCCACTATCAGACTCTGTCTATAGAGTTTTTTCAAGGGACAATATTCCCAAGAGGGAATACAACAAATTGGGAATCTTCCAAGATAACCCAAAAATGTAGCTACAGCAGTATAAAGTCATAAACTGGAAATAGCAGTGAATAAAAATTATGCAAAAATGTATGAAATCCTTGAGCCATTTTATTATGAATATCAATAGCAAATGATACAATGAACATCAAAAGAATAAGGCAAGAAGCCTTCCATGAAAACATATGCCAAAATACAAAGTGTTGCTGCATAGCAGAATGCCCATGAATAGGGACTGCGCAGTCATAGAAGGGAGACTATTGTATTGAGTGAAAAATACATGGATCTGCATACACATGGCTCATACATCATTGGGAGAGAAGATCTAAGCTCCCAATCACTACCTCAAGTCAATCCTAGAAGGATTGGCTGAAATATGCAAAACTGCTGAAATGTTGGAGTTACTGGGTAGCTGCAGCAACTCAATACATGGAATGGAATGGAGAAGGCTGAATGGTTAAAGCTGATGAAAATCCCTTCTCCTTTGGAAATATTTAGTGCAAGGCTGATCCGTACACCAAATATCTCACCCTCTGGAAAGTCTGCAACACCCTCACTGCAAATATGCTCCAACTAGAACACAGTCTATGAGAGGGTCTGCGTTGTAACTGATGGAAGTGGTTTGCCTCCTACCAATGATAGTGGAATAAGCTCGAGAACCCTCCTCACTAACCTCCCAGAAGTATATAACCTCCCTCCTCTGAAAGATCAACTCGAAATGGTGTTGTAGGAAACCTCCCAGCAACATCCCACAACACTGCACAATAATCTGCTACAGACACTTCGCTGATGAAGTAGGCTAATGCTATGGCCTGAATTCCGAAATATGGAGGATGATTGCAATCCTTCATGAGCTACTCAAGAAGGAGAGGAAATCCTAAACAGGACTCCCTTGTGCCCGAGGGCACTATAGCTCTACTGAATAGCAAGAGGCAGCAATTTGTCTCTATAGAAAAATAATCAAATGATCCAAGATAATATCAATGGGCACCTTGCTCCTCTTTTAAACACAATGAAGTCTCCATATTCCTTCCTCTAGAAGTTTCCTACCCCATGGAATATTCCTCCACTAAAACTGCATTTTCCCACTTAATGCTCTCCAACTCATGCCAACGTAGTTTGACTTGGTCAATTAGGCCTTGTCCATTTGCATTTTAACCCCTTTCACACATGAGTGTGTGAAATCTAGCTCCATGATGATCCCTTTTCACATTGTAAGGGATTTTATTCCTGTTTATTGCATGAATGGGTCACTTTACCCATTTTTATTCAACAAAATAAAAATATGCAACTATAATGTTCCATTTTAGCTTGAGGCTAAAATTGGGAACATTACACATAAAACATGAGATCATAACCTTTTGGGAACAAGACAGAGCTTCTTTATTGATATTAGCAAAGAATAGTGGAGAGATACAACCTGATATGACCATGTAACCAAGGAAACCTTCCTCAAGATCTGTCTAGCCCAAGCCTCAAATATCACCTCTTTAGCATATGCAAAAGGATTCCATATAATGAAGGATGACCATCTATGCAAGGAAACAAGGGTTTCCTATGACTGGGAATGCAAGAGGTACAAGGGAAATCAGACTTGATCTGGGGACCGAAAATACTATAATGTCGATATTCTATCTCCTTAGTGTAATTAGGCCTTCCCATGAGGTGTATAAATACCACTAGAAACCAGTTGATTTAGTTAGGCCTCGAGCTCCTGTAGGTGGGATTTCGGTGAAACACGTAAACCCCGCCCAGAAAATAGGATATTTTATATTTTTTCATATTTTAAAAAATATACCTGGGTTCTATGTTGTGGTACCCACGTGTGTATGCATTTTTTGAAAGGAAGAGATTCCTATGAAACTTAAAATATTATTTTTTTAATAATAAATCATCAAGTCTGAATTGGAAAGGGCTGCCCAAGGCCATACAAGATCATCAGAATTACAGGAGTGTTGAATGATGCTATAACATAGAATCTCAAGAGGAAAATTTTGATTGAGGAAGTAGAACATGTGGTGAAATATATTCCCAGTGGTAAAGCACCTAGCCCTGATGGTTTTACAATCAAATTTTTCAAAGCATGTTGGGAAATTATGGGACAAAAAATCATTGAAGTGGTAGAAGACTCTTGAAAATATGCTACAGTTCTAAAGGCCCTAAATGCTACTCTCATAACTTTGATCCCAAAATAAAAATAATTCAACACTCCTAATAGGTTCTGACTAATTTCTATCTGCAACGTAATCTGTGAAATAATCTCAAAATTCATTGCCAATAGGTTAAAACCCCTACTTCCAATTCCGATCTCGGAAGAACAGGTTGGTTTTGTGGAAGGGAGGCAGATCCTTGATAGTATAATTTAGGCCCGCCGAATCATTCACTTCCTTAAAGCATATAAAAATGTAGGAATGATAATGCAGCTAGATGTTGCAGCTAAAGTGTATAACAAGCTAAGTTGGGAATATTTGGAGAACCTACTAAAAGATCTAGGATTTTGGAATAACTAGGTCCAGTGGATAATGTTTCTAATCACTTGTACCAACTTCTCAATCATGATCAATGGGGCTCCAGCACAACCCTTCTCTCCCATAAGAGGCCTGAGGTAGGTAGATATGTTATCCCCCTTTCTCTTTGTCTTGGTTATGGAGGGCCTTATAAGAGCTATAAAAGTTGTAACTATTACAAGGGAGATTAAAGGAATACAAATTTACTCTAAATGAAAACCGACCACCCACCAACAATTTGTGGATGACACAATGCTTCATGGATTTCCCTCAATCAAGGAGGCAAGAGCCTACAAGAAAATACCTTAGCATTTCGTAGCAACCACAAGTATGGAGGTCAATCAATCCAAGTCAATGATTTTATTTTTTAATACTCACATTGTTGTGTAAAGAAACCTCACCCTCATTTTAGGCTTTCAAAGGAAATCACTTCTATAAAATTACTTGGGATTTCCTTTAATAGATAAAGCAAGAAATAAGTCAATATGGGAATTCATAGTATTCAAATTAAAACATAGGGTCAATAGTTGGACTTACCGAACCCTAAATCTAGCAGTCAGGTTAATGGTGACCAAAGTAGTCCTACAGGAAATCCCTATGTTTTTATTATTCGTGCTACTGGCTCCCAGAGGAATTCTCAACAAAATCAAAGAAATCCATTGGAAGTTCTTGTGGAGAGGGGTGGAGGAAAAAAACAAATAGGCTCTTATGGCTTGGAATAAAATTTTCAAACTGAATGCTAGGCCTTTGGGACCAAGAAAAAATGAATGTTGTATATGGATCAAAATTACAATGGAGATGGATTAAAGATGTCAACCTCCCCTAGGCATCATTTTGGAAGGAAAAATATGCACCACAATAGCAGCCCCAAGCCTTGATTATATTTAATGACAGGACGATATGATCCACCTCATGGAACCTAGCATGGAGAAACTAAGCATTAATAAAGGAACTTATTTTTCGGAGATAAGGAATAATATAACAACATTATTTGGGAGGATGCATGTAAGCAAGAACCAAAACTAGTCGAACCGACAATAATAGCACTCCAGGAGATGTTGTAAACAAAAGGAAAATGGGTGATTTTCACGTCTTGGGACTTGGGCAAATGGGGAAAATAGACCATCCTAAACCATTTCAAGAAATAGTCACTGACCCAAATTTCCCAATGCTTGGACGAGGAACTTTAGCAAAGAAAGATACTCAAATCCGAGGATGAGCATCAACTAAGATGGGGAAGGCGGGAAATCATAAAATTCACCCTAAAGGAAGCCCGAAGATATCTAATGGAGGACCAACCAGATATAGAAACACCAGAGTGAAATAAGCTTTGGTCATCCCCTTAGTGGCCAAAAATCAAAATCTTTATTTGGGTGGTAATCCATGGTAAAATTCTCACTTGGGAAAACCTCTGTCACAGAGGATTTTCAAGTCCCTCACACTGCAAACTTTTCCAAAAGTAGGAAGAAACTATTAACCACCTCCTAATAGTTGTGAGTACATAGTTATATTATGGGAGTGGATTTCTTAGGTTTTTAGATAATCATATCGACAAAGAGACAACATTCAAGATACATTAAACAAATGGAGAGGAGAAATATTAAAATACAAAGTGGTCAATATTTCCTAAGCTTTAAGTCCTAAATTTTTTATCTGTGTGTCCTGGAAAGGGAGAAATTATCAGATATTCCAAGATAAATCCTCTCCAACCTCATCCCTTATAGCCCAAATCCTACAACAATTAAAGGAAATCATCCTCACTAGGCGAGTTCATATGGGAGAAAGAAATCCTACAGACCAAGAAAATAGAATTTTAGAAACGTTAGTTCTAAAATGTATACAAACACATCTTCATAGGAGAAGGGAACCACAAGTTTGGTGGACTGTAATAACATGGTCGCCCCTATCGGCATGGTTTTTGAAGTTGAATTTTGATGGGGCCTAGAAACACAACCCTAATCGAGTTGGAGTAAGAGGGGAAATTCGAGACAACAATGGTAATATCCTCAGAATTTATTACACGCATCTAGGAGAAGAAACTAACAATGCAGTGAAGTTCCATGCACTAGAACAAGCGTTAGAGATATTGAAAAGAACCAACACCCACCACTACACAATTGAGGGAGACTGAGCTTTGGTAATCGAGGAAGCAAAATGGCTACAGTTTGGTACCAACATAGGGAATATTACAAAGCATTGGCTCCTGAGCCAAATCATTCAACAAATTCAAGGACACCTAGCTGGCATGAGGACCATCGAGTTCAACCTCGTACATAGAACAACCAACAATTTAGCAGACATATTGGTGTATGAGGGAGCTAAAGAGATTATGGTAAAGGGAGAATTTTAATGGGAGGAAGTCTAAGTAGGGCAGTTAAAGGATGACTATGAAAACCTAGATGAGTTGGATATGCAGGTGAGAGATCATACTCGGATATATATTGGAGAAGAGGTGACATACCCCAGGGGGCCAAAACCCTAAGAAGTGATAAATTAACATCGATAATTGGAAACCATGTCTGGCTCGTAACCAACATAAGGGAAGGGTGTTACATCAAGGTGGCATTAGAATCATCCAGAGATAAGGTACGTGGAGGATCATGGCAGGTAAGGCGGTGATAAAGGAGGGTACATTCCTCTGTATGGATTCTCCTTCCCCCAAGGGAATTATTGATTATCAACTAGATTTTCAATGTTTTTAGTTAATGCCCATGTCAAATCTGGGAATGACAAAAGGATATTGGCTGAAGAGGAATTAGGAAAATGAGCGGTGCATAGGGATGAGTTTGTGCAAATTATCACACCTCGATTAGGAAATAATGGTCGAAATCAGAAATTTTCATAGTAGTGGGAGCTCCGGCCTTTGGGAACTCTGTCCTATTTATCACCGCACTTACCATTTTTTCCATCAAAGTGATCTAAGACTCCATAAGGTAGGGATAACCCATTTTCAGCTAAGTATACTTGTGGATCATAGGATTATGGATCGATGCAGGAAGGTTTATCGGAGGGGAAGGTCACAAGGAGGGCCACCAAAATCCATCCCTCACAAGTGCACAAGGATGGATACTATGGCATTGGAATTTGCGCAAGCCTATGTGGACCTTGTCTCGGAAAAACAAAAGGAAATTCTAGAGGCAAAAGAGCAAGAAGTCAGGGAGGAGAGATCAAATAAGTCCGACAATGTATGGTCGACTAAAGAGGTGGATTGGGTGATTGATAATGAAACACTCTATCATAAGAATGTGGAAAAAGCGTGGCATATGAAGATGCTTATGGGGAAATTCATAGCAGATACAGGCACTTAAAGAACTCAGTTGAAGCAGCTCAAAATTCTTTAGAAGAAGGTGGAAAGGCTGGAAACCCATCTTTGAACATAGGTGGATATTAAACGAGTTCAGAAGGACTGTATAGACACTATGGAAAAAAAAAATTTGTTTGCATGTACTATGTTCATCACATGGACATCACTCCTAACAATGGTGAAAATCAATAGGCTACAGTGTGACGCGTCTATGTGCGTAGCAGGAAAGTGGAGCCCTTGTGCCAAGACAATGACCAGGAGCCATGTGAGCAAGCATAGTCCCCCTCAGGAAAAGACCTTGATCATTAATCTAGTTTTTTAATGTCTCTATTATGTTTTTTGGTATGGTTATTAGAATTCTCTTATGTTCATGTTATGTCTAGGACTATTAATAGTTTAAAGTTTGTTAAGGTCAAGCCCCTGCATTGGAAAAGAAGGGTTGTTAGAGGCTACATGAAAGTATGGGGCCACATTTATTTTTATAAATTTTGTAAAATTTGGTCTAAGAATAAAAACGTATGTAATGTCATGACTAGAATTCTGATGAAATCATGGATATATTACAGTCGGTATGGTTTCCAATCAGGCAGACTAGTTGCAAATGACTATGCCTGTAATTTTTCTTTGAATAATGAATAGAAGTCCTACTGCTTATCTACAAAAAAAAATTAAAAACATAATTAGAGCTATATTTCATAACTATATAACTATAAATATAACCATATGTATTTAACTATGAACATAACATAACATAACTTTTTATTTAGCATAACATAAAATTATTTAACATAACATGTGTGTGTGTGTAACATAGTTCATAACACAAAATAGTGTAGCATGTATTGTGCATAACTATAATATAATATAACTATAACATTTAACATATCATAACTATTTGAAACATAACACACATATATATATATAGCATTTAACATATAACTATATATATAAGTTCATGTTTCAACAATGCATCATTGATAGATACATTAAATCCATCATCAAAAGGGCATTTGGTCCAGTGAATAAAATCATTTAGACTATTTTATAATTTGTATCTATTGTTTCATTATGTATTTTGTTGTACAAGAAACATTGTCTTCATGTGCTTGCACCTAGTACATGTCATGTGTCAAAGTCAAACATTAATAGATTAAAGTCTATTGGAGTATTTGGTTGGCATGAAATTTTATTAGTTTTGTAAATAGGATTATTTCAAATTTTTACCTATATATTTACATATTTATGCGCTATGAATAAAATGCATTATTTAGAAACAGGAAAAAGTGTGAAGGTATATTTGATCACTTATTTTGATTGTGTTTACATGGATTCAATAATTTGGTTGATAGATTATCAAAAAATGGACTCTAAAGTTTAGGACTTTAGGCTAGATTATTCTGCTTGAATTTAGAAATGGTTTTTTTTCAACATTATTTCTAAGTCAAATTTTTTTTCTTGGATTAGTTTATATGTATTATATGTAATAGTTTAGTCAACGTTTTTTTTCTTGGATTATTTTATATGTAGTATATGTAATATGCATAGGCATCTCATATACACACCCCAATTGTAGGCCATCACAGTGTGATGGGATCTGTTATAAAAGTTTGGGCTCCTGGTAGATCACGTAGCCCACTTAGAGTGCACGTTCCATTCATAGATCTTGCCTCTGATGCTAGTCAGAGTGTTAGAGGCAGTGTTTCTGTCTCTGTTGATGATCATGCTACCTCTAGTGGACCTTCCTCACCTATTTCAGGTACACCTCCTGCATTTTTAAATCCTCTTTAAACTTTATTGTTATGTCTTGAAATTTTCTTTAATTTTAAAATTGTCTTCAATTAAGATGTTTGAATTTAATGTATATGGTATTATGCTTCTAGTTTTTAATTATATATGTTAAATTATGTTTATGATTTGCAGGCCCTCAGCAGGCCAAAGCTGAGGATCATAGTACAACATCAATCCCTCTGTGGGACGATGCTACAGCTCATATATACCACATTGGAGGATGTTACGACCCATCATACGTGGATCACACAAGAGATACATAACATCCCTACCAATTCACTAACTAGTTATATTTTTTCTTTGATGTTGGATAGCATCAATAGGTTAATCGAGACATACCAGAGGTCAGTCCCATACAGCCACCTCCTACATTCCATACAGAGGATTAGGAGGCATGAGGTTAGAGGCCCACACAATTTGGAGGTGGTGAAAGAGGACACCAAGAACATTGATGTTCGTGGGGAGTTGTTTGACACCCCTCAAGATCACCCTACTAGACATAAAAGTCTAATTCAACTAAAATATTTTAGGAATGTTGATGCAGCCCTTTTTGTGTATGCTATATTCATTAGATCTTGGGGCCAATTACTCCACCATGACCAGGTCGCCATTTATTTTCCAAGAATTTATATACAGAGTCTGTATTACATATGAGGTTGGATTAAACTGATACCGGATCTCATTTTTATGGACTTGGCATGGGATGTACCTTTGATCATGAGGGGGCTCGTAGGGGCCCTGGGCATGTACCATCACCTTTGAGATTCTTACCAATACAGTCTTAGAGCCTGGTATTATTGACAAAGCTAGAGGAATTGTCATAACTCAGTGTTGAGACTAGGGAGACTATTGTAGATAGCATGTGGACGTCATTGGTAAATGTGTGTGTTGTACATGATGGAGAGATTAGGAGACCACCACCATTTCCTCGTCACATGTTATTTCCTTTATATGATGATTCATTTCCTGTGAGTTTACCCATTGAATATATTTTGACATATGCATGTATGTATCGTGATGTCATTTGTGACACTTAGAAGGTGCACGACCCACATGAAATATAATAGGTACATATATATATATATATACACGAAACTTTTGAATCTTATTTTCAAATTATACTTAATTATATTTTTTTCTATTTCATATTAGATTTCATTTATATTAATAAGTTCATGACAATATCTAGACACAGCCCAACTACATGGATGAGATTATGAGGTCATCCGAGGGGGCAGCTAATTAGCTAGGCCGTCCTCAACTAGAGCATGTTTCCATGCATTCTCCTCCACCTCCACCTCCACCTCATAACACTAATGTGGAGGAGGGTCACTATGTACAACCATATAGACCAGTAGTTGAGGTAAACTTTTTATTCCTAAGATTCAACATTTTCTTTTTTCAAGTTACACATATATGCTAATTAATTTCTAGACTAATTATAATTTTTCCTTTCCATTATGGACACAGGCCCATAAGGAGTTTCATCGATGTCATTGTTCTGTAGACACATGAGTGGTGTTATCACTGGAAAATAGGACAAGCAAAGATGACATTATTTAATGTTAGGCTGAAGGATTTACAAGGTTGAGAGACATTAGAGAATCTGAAGTATTTAAAAATCTCTAAGGTATAAAAGGAAAACTCATATTGTGCACAGAAGGAACCAATTAAATGCGCCTTTGCGTGCATAATTCTTTGATAAGCATGCCTTTGTGCGAATTTTCCTCAAAAATCCACGTGGTCCTGAGAGTGGCGGAAGTCACTTTCCGGGACCACAAGGCACACTCCAAGACATTGATCACACACTTGAGGCCACCTAAGGACAACCGCCCAAGTCTCCTTAGGACCTCAAGGGAGCACACAATGGAATAAATGTGGAACACAATGGAATCACCCTCCTCTCTTGAGTCACCATCCACAATGTACCAAGAGAGGGAAGTAGGATTTGAATTCTCCTATTAAAGGCCACGAAGAGATGAAAAATATGCGAACACATTGTTATGTTGGCCAGAATTGCCCCAAGCAATAGATGTAGTGTGTGATACGGAGCAGAGATAGAGGTGACCCAATTGTTAGCCATCCAACAACTCTAGTCCACCATAGTAGAGAGAGGGAGACTTTGCGCCAAGGCAGCTCGGAAGTAAATACATCCTTGCATCAGGACTTGGAGCTCCATAGTTCCAAGGGCCCCTTGGCAAGTGGGTTAAATTTTCATCCTCGTTTCCTACCAGAACTCAATAAGAGGAGGTAAGTGCTGCCATTTGGATTATTTAAGTTGTTTGACTCTATTTAGAGATTTTGTTCTATTTGTTTTAGTTTTATTTTATTTTTTATGTTTGAATATGCATGTTATTTCTCTATCTAGTATGTTTATGTTTTAGCATATTACGCTAACTTGATTAACTCCATCTATTTTCTGCCTATGACTGATAACTTAAGAGTGAAAACCCACCTCTCTTAAGCAAGTGTGATTTGGTACATTTGTGCACCAAACACACTAACACAGGATTGGAAACTCCACTAACTTTTATTTCCAAGTTTATGTGGTTGTGCCTTTTTGTAGGGACCTCCGTCTTTATTGTGGAGTTGGGCTGGAATTGCCCCCTTTATCTCCTTCACTACCTGGTTCATCCCTAGTGATAGATTGAAGCTAAAGAGCTCCCAAAAATTTATTTTGCAGGAAAATTTCACGGTTTTCTTACAAACAGACACACCCCAGTGCGCGCATTCAAAGGTGACTTGTGCACAGCCTTCGCACCTGTTTCAGCTTTTTCCGCACGGAAACCAGAAGTTGGATTTTTTCCACTATTTCCACCTTTTCTTGCTTGTAAAAGGTGACTGGTAGCCCATAATACATCTTGCATCACTAGTTGAGGTGCCCTGCAACTTGTTAAAGCTCACCTTTAGCTGCTCTTATTATTTTAGGTGTTGGTTTTATTTCAAGTTGATTTTTGCAAAGTTAACACATAGTTTGAGTAGGAGGAAAATTAACTTGCATTTCGAAATAATTTATGTTTTGCAAATTTAGGTACCAAAACACCTAGTTAATTATCCAAAGTAAGTGGCCCAATTCCACGCATGCTTAGCTAGTTCTCTTTCATTTTTCTAGTGTAAAATTCATTAGTTTAGTTTAATTTTTGCACTAGGATTTCGGGACCAGGATCGAATTGTCGATAGAAGAGCAAGTAATATCTGTTGTATTTGCACCCTCGGGTGATCCTAGGAAGCATATGAACACTCCCTATTGACAAATCACAATCTCCCTATAGTTGATCATATAGATTAACTAGGAAAAATTGAAAGCTGCCCATATCCCCCCATGTTTTTCTTTTGAGCAAGGAACAATAGAACATATTTTAAATAGGGGATTTTGTAAAGGATCATCGCATATCCACACGATAAAACTATGTGCTTGTTCATATTTTTTTCACACACATCCACACCCTAAGTAAAGCAAAGACACCTAAAACTAACTTAAAAAAACTCACTAAATTCTCCCCATAGGGGCCACAAAAGAATTTATAGTCTAAGTTAGGACCAAGGGGTTAGGCATCTAATTAAACAACTTGGTCAGTATTCAGCTTGAAAAATAGAATTTGATTGTTTAGGGAACTTCAAATCCACCTATCTTCCCACAGCAAAGAAAACCTAAGCGTCACAGAGACCCGATTCAGAGGGGTTTAGGCTTAGGCCCAGTGCGTGTGGTATCAATTGGGGCTACCTGACCCAGTTGATACTCAATACTAGTAGTTGAAATACTAAGAATCCCGAGACTCAAATGCTCACATGGGACAGCGGTGCTTTATGGCCAAAATTAGGGCATCCTTTCCCTATAGGTGACAGTGCAAGCAGCACTAGATCCTCTACCCTTACCTTGGTGGATTTTCCTCAGTTGACTAGGGGTGTCGCCAGTTCCTTCGGGACGTTATGCCAGCATTCGGAAAATATATTCTCAAGGACTAGTTACATTTGAGCGTGTGAGGATGATTAGGTCTTCGAGGATTTGAGTATCATATGCAAACAACAAAAAACCATATTTTTTATTGACTGATCACATAGGAAAGGGAAAATTTATTTTATTTTCACTTTGTTTTATGTATGCGATCAAATTTTTTCTTTGATTATAATCTCTATCCTCTCAAATATTTCCAAATCCATACCTATTCAATTCCATAATGGACCCAATGGAACCTCGTCGATCTAGACCTCTTTTGGACCTCCCACCATTACCGAGAGGGGTTCCAGGTTTTTCTCCATTTAGGCATCAAAGACGGAACAGTACCACCCTTATTGGTTCATCCTTTATCGAGGAATATTTATTTGGGAACCCTAGTCGGTCTCCCAACGCCACACTGATGGACACCCCCACAGGGTCACCACACACCACTCCTCCCACAACCCCTAGTGGGTAGAGGAGTGCTACCCATCTAGGAAGCCAGGTGAACGCACAACAAGGTACATAATAGAAAAACCCTATTCCTAACTCGTCGACCACCTATAAATTCTGATATACCAAATGGTGGCTAAGTTCGTTTTCAAGCCTTCAAGAGATACTTTTTCTTGGAAAATCTATCATCCTTGGAGTCTTATGTTTGCTCCATCCTGGAGGTTCATTTTCACTATTGTTTCCATGACAAAGCCTCTCTATTGTGAAGAAGAATGCCCAAAAAGGCCTTTTCCCTCTTATTTCATCCCCCCTAAAAAACATTTGTTTTCATCACCTTTTCTCCCTTTTTTATTCCCCACTTACCCTTCAAATCATCCTAACTCCCCTTTTAAGCCTTTCAAATACCCTTTGACTGGTTTAAAAGCCCCTTTTTCCCCTACTGTTTTCCTCTTTTGGCCTTAAAACGCACTAAAAATAGGCCAAAATCCCACTTTTTAACATACACAGGCTTAGCCCCTTTCGGCCAGCCCCCTCAACCACTTCCCCTCCATATGCCCTGCGCCCGAGACCAAGAACTTAAGGCCTGGGCGCTAATCGCAATTAGAAGGAACAGATCATGCATTCCTTTGTTAATAGATTTTCCCTGATGCGATGAATTTTTACATTGGTGGCGTCTGCTTTGTTTTCAACCGTCGATCTTTAAAAGATCCGACGGTCAGCGCTAGCTCCAACGTGCATGTTTCCTCTCCCCTGTCACCCTCTGATTATATCAGATCCGTTGATCTGCCTCCAAATCAGACGGCAGTCGCTCAATCGCTCCCCGCTCCTTGCCCTCGTTCGTCTCCCTGCCGATTGAATCTCCACCGTTGATCCCCCACGCGATCCAACGGTTGGCGCTTTATCGTTGATCGCCAATCGAAATTTCCTTAAAGTGTCACCCTCCACCTCCCCCAGTTGCGATCCCTCGATCCAATTGCGACCGTCCGTTCGATCCAGATCGACGGTCTGTGTTGGATCGCATCCTCCATGCATATTTTTTCATCCCGCGACCATTTAACTTCATCACGGCATCACAACCGTCGATCTCCTCCTGAGATCTGATGGTCCGCATCTAATAGCCCTCCACCTGCTGGGTCCCACCATCCAAAGGTCCCAATTTCATTCATTTTCATTAGTTTCTTCCCATTCCGCATGTGTTTCATTAGTTTTCCACTACGCCGCCACCGCTTCCATAGGCCTCCACAGCATTCCTTCCGCCACTCCCTGTATTTTATAATGAGTTTATTGCATTGTGCAGGGTTGTTATAGAGTGGTTAATTCACTCTGTCTCTGCAATCACAGCCATTGTGATTCATAATACAAAGAGGCCATTACAGTCGCAACCAGTGTAATAGCGGCAGAGATTTAAAGGTCAATTAAAGCTCGAAATTGAAGATTAAACGCTTTAATCCTTATTCAAAAGGAAAGGACGTAGTGGGAAGACTAAAGAGAAAACGAAACAGCCATATCTGTGTTTAATATTAGCAAGACATTCCTTTCACTAAAGAAAGGACCAAAATCACTACCGCCCATTCTCTATTATTCCTTGAGCCCCAGCGCAGTTATTATTCTGGCAGGAATTCCAAAAGACCTGACAGCGCATTAGTTACACAGCATATAAGATCAGCATTAGTACATAAAAATTTCGAGCAATTAGCAAAGGAGAAGCAAAAACAGAGCTAATACTTCCAAATTGTCAGAGGCAGTTATTTGGAAGTATGGAAGTCCTCATAACCCATTCTTCACTTAACTCACACCAAGAAGATAATAGTACCTCTCCAGATGGTTTTCTTCTCAAGGACACCCTGCAGGTGATTTCTGTCATATCAAATAGTCTCAAACGAGCTGCAAAGTTATTGATCCTGTCTAGAATTCAATGAAGTGTTTAAAGCACAGAATGGGGCATTCAAAGCACCTTCTCCGATCTCTGATGTTCATTAAAACTATCCCCACCTACTTTCCTCATTTTCCCTATAAATATTTTTCGAAGTCTCATTGTAAAGGGTTGGCATTTGTGGTTTCTAAAGTAATACATATTGCTACTTTGAAGAAGCTTTGGTGTTCTGAAAGAGTGTGAAAATCTGTGTTTTTATGTTGATGAAGGAGGCAGGACCATCGAATCGTTGAGCCTGGTTTGGTGAAGTACTTATTATAGTCAATGTTATTTCCTGTGTTTCCACTTTGTTCCATCATGCTTTGCCTATAGTAGGATAAAAAGTTTAGGCAGATAAATGTATCTTAGAATCACCTCTGACCTGTTTATCCTTCACTATTTATATTTTTTCTGCTATTGAATGTGACAGGGTAGTCTAATAGCTCTCTTTATATTCAGTTTGTTTTACTTCAGAAATGGTTAATTCAGTTGTGTTAAATACTGTTTAGGCGTTCCCTCTTTCTTTACCACTGAATATTGTATCTGGAGTCTACCTTTGATTATTAATGCTGGCAGTTTGACAGTGAGGTTTTGTCTCAATCATACCCTCTATTCCTTATTGTTATCATTGTGTTGAAGGCCCCTATAATTTTAGTCCTAGATGTCTAAGGTGTTCCCTCTTCTTTGAATGCAATTGTATGTTTTTATTGGTGAAACTCTCAAAGGTGAACTCGTAGGAGGAAATAGGGCATTCCCCAAATCCTATAATTCATTTAGAAGGTTTAATCTGCATTTCTCCTTTCTTTGAGTGTTTATATTGATTAAGTCCAAAGCAGTGAGCTTATTGGAGGAAATAGGGTGTTCCCCGAACTTTTAAGTCATTGCAGGCTTATTTGTTCACTCTTAGTCCTTAATTAATGTCCATCCCATTTCACCTATATTATTCAATAGATCCTCCACCAAGTTAGATTTTCCCTTAGTTAATGTTCCTTTTAGTCGTAGGCTAGAATTTCTTCACATGCTCTCTATACCACATGAAATATATTTGTCCAACCCAAACAAAACAAATAACCCTGCACCTCATAACTAGCCTAAAATAAACTTCTAAACCTTTCAAGACATATATTTATAAACATATTGAGAGATCCCTCTCTGAGACTAGGAGGGCTAGATCCTAGAGCTCTAAAGCTTGGTTTGTATGTTTCCTTTTCACTTGGCATGCCAATCTGCCAAATCACATCAACCCCAAAATAATGGCGACTCCGCTGGGGAATTGAGTGCATTTCACCTTAAACATTCTTAGGCACTCAAAAGAACTAGAATCTCTAGTTAGATTAGCTTTCAATTGCTGATGGTGGACAGCATCCTGCTTCAAACATTCATATACATCCACTTGGTGACTCCACACTCCATAACTCCTAGAAGACCAAATGACTCCACTAGTAGAAGAATCTGAACTGGTTGACCAGATACAGTGACCTCTTTCTGATTTACAAACATGCTTCCATGCATACAGAGAAGATATGCCCCAATGAGTACGGAGCATATCCTTGGATTCCCACACAAAATTCACGAAGTAGGCGGTTGAAAACGATCTGGTTTGTTAAGGTTCCCGTGATTTGGCTGATTGGAAAGCCAAATGATAGTGTAACATCAAACCAAGCTTTGGAGCCCGAGGACCTAGCCTTCCTGGACTCAGAGAGGGCTCTCTCTATATGCATAAGGGATATCTGTGTGTTTGTTTATTGTGTTCTGATTTTAGGCTAGTTATGAAGTAAGTTTTTGATTTTTGTTTTTTTTAAGTTGTGAGGGATGAAACTGATCAAAGATATAAAATAGATAACAAGATGTAGATTAACTGGGCTATGGGGTCAAAAGGTCAAGAAAGCTATTAGATGACGATACAAGGCTGTTGAAGGGCCGATTTGATTCAAGGTAGAAAGGATATTTGGGCAAAATGGAGTAAATGGACATCAAGTTTGTGAACAACAAAGAGTTTCAAGCATAACTAGTTTAATAGATAACATAAACATGGTAGGGCAAACCATTAATCATGCAAAATGTAACTATAAGCTAATCAATACATAGAAATAAACATTCAAGACATGCATAGAAGTATATGACCCTCTAACTTTGGGAAATGGCTATCAGACTTTGGGGAAAAAACTTAAGAAAGACAAACAACTTAACTTACTATGCCGGAACGCCTAAACACAGTACTTCAAGTTATTGGGCACTTTGAACAACAAGATTTGCATAGTTTTAGGCAAAGGGCTAGATCGGAACTAGGCCTCCTTGGTTCAAAAAAAATGATAATCTAATCAGTCAAAGAGAAATTTCATGGATGGAACTATAACTAGCCATAGGTAAGTAGGGCGTACTGTAAATCATACTTGGCATGCATAGAACTATGAATGAAACAAGCAACAATATCCTCAAGTTATTAAAGAGCAGTTAAGAATTCTTTAATGTAACTAAGGAAGAGGAAAACATGAAAGCTATGAAGAAACGGGAAATTTGAGGTGCCTCCAAGGGCATATCTCAAATTTGTTCTCTACTGATCTATAGCAAGCAAGAAACATGTATTCATGAATGAAAACTAGAAGACAACAACAAAGCAAGAGACACTATACCATTCTACCAAGTCATGGAATCCAACAACAATCCTTCTTCATTCGTCCAAGAGCATACAAGAGGCAATCCAAAAACATAAGGCAAGTATTTCTTCCAAAGCTTATATGACCATATATTGCTTCTCTTCTCAAGTTCAACCTTGTTTTACAATGAAAGCCTTTGGAATATATAGGCTTAAGTGAGGAAAACCTCATGGTTCAACTTGCCATCCTATTGGCCTAATCAAAATATCTAATCTTGTCCTTGAGGCTTTGCAAAGCCCAAGGCACAAAATATCTCATAAAATATATAGAAAATGATAAAAAAGGAAAAATAATTGACTTTGCATCATTTTTCATGTGCAAAAATAGCTAAACACACATTTGGAAAAAACAATTTTTAAAGGTTCAAAAATTACAAAAATATTCAAAATTTATATCAGCAAAAGGTCCCCTGATTTTCCAGCAACATTTGGCAGCCTTCCCGATGTCGAAACGAGGCTCATGATAGCTTGTTAGAAAGCTCTGAGTGTCTACTTTCCATAAAAACTAAAATTTTCCCAATATGATGCCCATAACTCCTCCAAAACGGCACCTGTGTGTAAAAAACCAAAAATTACAGTCTGTTGATAGACCGGGCATAGTGTGCAAAAAGCGAGCCTTTTTCGCCATTTCGGGGAAGCGAATGATCTCCAAATGTTCTGAAAATCGTTGAGGGCGTGCTCCTAAAATTATGGCATCCAATGATACCATTATCCTCCTTTGACGAATCTACAAAATGAAATGGCGAATTTCACGAGTTTTGACCAAAAACTCAAAAATGCCAAAAAACCAAAATATGTCAAAATGCGCCCAAAATCGGTGAGTATGACCCTCAAGGGTCCCTATCAACATGCTCTGAAACATAAGCCAAAATTTCAAGTCCTGATATGTCTTTCTTCCCTTTCTGTGCCGGGCGCTTCCCTTTAGCCTCCTTTAGTTTCTCACTGTCATGTTGCTCCTTTTGATATCACTGTTTGATATTTGATTCATTTGCCTCAATGCTGTGTGAAATGTTTTCTGTGATATCAGGTCCCTTGTTCCTTCATAATGCTACTTTTTCCCCTTGGTATGCAACTCAATAAGTAAACTTCAAGGACAAAAACACAGTCAATCAAGATACACAGTCAAAGTGATTTTTTCTGTATTTTGTGGTAAGGTCACCTTGCCTTTGGATGTCTTGAGGACAACAGTATAACCTTGTTTTTTTAGGCAAAGGCAAAACCACAATATTCTTATTTCAAAACACTATTCTCTTCTTTGTGTGCCTTTTAACAAGTATATTTCGACACTATTACACATTCAAACAAGGCATGTACATAGTCAAAGATCACTGTTTTTAAAGGATAAGGTGACAGAGCCTGTTTGTGTTTTTGATGTGGTCACAAAAAGTCTTATAGCATTCAAACAACAATAACATCCTCATCAAACAAAAGACTGCCCTTCTTATACTTTACTGTTCATCATACCCAGTTTTTCTCTACACACCTGTAAACTGCAAAGGTAGCTTTACTCACTGACTGTGCTCTATGGAATGGAAAATCAAAACCCTGTTTTTTCTTTTCACCCTACAGAGGGAAATTTCGAGCAATGACCAAGTAACCTATGTATGGTTACTGTAGTTTAAATTTGGACCACTGCTTCTTTTTAAACTGCTGAGTTTCCGCTTTTAAATCAATGCTTCCATCTTTCAATATTCCTTAGAAGGCAGTTTCATGGGCTTATCACAGTAATAAGAACTCACATTCTTACTGTTTCACCTTTAGTAAGCATAAAACACAGCAAATATTGATCTTTTAAACAAAACTGTCAACCCTTCCAAGCACTGCTTTCTTCATTGCATAAGGCTGACAGAAGTCATGTTTTTCATCTCAGTTTTGAGGGCAGCTTTAAGTTTTTGGGACAAGAATGGCCACCCCCCTTTCAGCAAACTGTAACAACCACCCTCAATTCTTTTCACACTGATACACTTTGACTTGCACCAAGGGTTTCATTGTTTCCACCATTACTTAGTCCTTTGATAAACGAGGCATATGATTACCCTTTAGAAATTTAAACATACCAAGAAGGCACATGAAAACCTTGAAAATTTGGTGGTAGCTATTGTTGAGGAGTTGGAGCAGCATTTCTGAGCTTTTGGAGGCGTTTTGGATCATAAATATGTGCGCGGCACGTTTGTCAATGAAAGCACCGCGCTGTCGGGTCACTGTCGGGCCGACAAGACCGACGCGCACAGGCACGCCATGCGCCACTACAGGCGTGCCGCGCCATAGTTATAGCTCTTTGTAAATTTCGTTCCAGGCGGGCCGCGCAACCCTTTGACCCCAAAAACTCTACTTTTTCGATCATAACTTCTTTCTCTGGTTCAAGGAAACAGCAAGGGGGCTTTGTCTTTCATTTTGAAAAGCATAATGGGTAGGAGCAACAGTATTTTACCTTGTTTGAAAGTGAAAAAGCCCATGCGCCTTTGAGCTTGACTTGAAAAGGGTTTGAAATATTTCTCACTTTACACCACTTCCTTTGTCTATTTGAAACGAAACAAAGTGACTTCGAATGTGTTAAGAAGGACCCATACTTTTGAAAATTGTTGGTGAAGAGGATCTATGTATCTTAGTTGAACAATGGTAATGGTTGTGACCTTTTCCGAGGGCCAAATCTATTCATTGTATTTTACATATTTGAAAAGTGACTTCTGCCACTATTTTGACTTTTAAATGCCCTTTTCACAATGTAACATTTTCCAAATAATACACCAATGAGTTATGAAGCCCTTTGCCATTTTGCAGGGAAACAGATTTGCCCTTTGAACTTTAAACTAATATTGTCTATTATGGATGGTTCAAAGGTGATAAAGCCTTATTGTGAAGATGACTTGACTGCCAGGTGTCTATTTAGCTCATTTTCTGACTGTGGGTGAAAAAAGTAGTTGCATTTGCTCAGGCCCTTCCATCTCAGTCCATTTTAAAAGGAGATCTCTTTAACACTTCTCTCTTCACTCAAATTTCATTGACATGGTACCTTTGACCTTTTATAGGGAACATGCCTGTATTTGCTTTGAAACCTTTTCCAGAATCTGAAAGTATACCAAAATCCTTTTTGCATATTTTGAACAACTATGTTCAGTTATGTTTCCTCTTGGGGGAAATGAATTCAGATTTCCTTTGTCAACTGTGATAAGCATTTTTGAAAGACACCCTTTTGTGAGTAAAGAGACCAGTACTCTTTAAAACATAATCATCATTAGTTCTTTCGCCTATGCAATGACTCACCTCATCAACCACTCTTCAAATTTTGTTTTGTTGGAGCTGCAGACTGTCTTTTGACAGAAACCTTGTTAAGAGATAAGCTTGACCCATTGGATTGCAGTGGTACCCCTGCTTTCCTTTTGGTCTCTTACCTTGTTTCTCTATTTCAGTTATTCTTTACTGTTTCTTAGCACTCATCTTTGATCAATCAAACCTTGAAAATAGTCAATGCCCTGGCCCTCTGCTTATAGATGAAGGAGGCCCTTTACTTGGCGATATGTCTGATGATATTTGATGAGCATGCTTGACAAGGGTTCCTCTTATGTATGATGGCAAGCAAACAAATTTGAAAACATTACTGCTTTCACTCCTTATTAGGGTCAGATCGGTCTATATAAAATGGAGGTTTTTTTTTTTGGCTCTTTGATAGTTTTCCAAGGGTGAAATGTCTTAAAGCGCCACTTCCGAACTTAGGGGAGACTGTTTGAATAGATTTGGATTGTCCTTTTAGAGCTGATGGGCAGACTAGTATGGTTGAGGCAAGGTAGGATTTGATAATGAGGTTTCATCTCATCATGGGCGAACTGAAAAGTAAGAGGGAAAAAAAGTTTTATGGGTGTTTTCCTAGCTGGAAAATATGACAAATTTTTGGATCAGCTGCTAGAAAACTTGGCTGTCGAAACTAGTCATCACAAACAAGTGAAGAATATTGATGACTAACACCTTTTGTGGTGAAAATGTTGATGACCCCTTGCTACATCTCATCAAGTTTCATATGCATGTGTGGAAATTTAAAGTTGAATGGCATGAAGATTTCCTAATGAAAATGTTCATGGCAACATTAGAAGGAAAAGCTAGGGTTTGGTATGAATGGTTAGAACCTCGGAGTTTGTTTTCTTTAAGGGACATGCACCAAGTATTTTACAAGAATTATAAAGGAAATTCTCCATCCTTATCATGGGATTGTTGTGATCAATCTCAGAATATCATACAGTACCTGTTAGATATTGATGAGGATTTGGTTAATATGCATCCTGAAGATCTGTTAATAGTCGTTCAAGAATTTCATAGGCATCCTAGCTATCACAAGAACATGGATGAATCAGCTGAGGAAGAAAACAGTCAAGAGACCGTAGACATTCCTCAAGATATTACTGAAAAATCAGATGCTGATTCATCATCCCTTGTAGTTGAGGCTCAAGATGACATTTTGCCTCAAATCTAGTCTTCAAAGGAAACAGAGAGCTACTGCACTTCTACGCAAAGGAACACAAGACCATCTTCTCCTTTGACAGAAGAAGAAATAGATCAGATCATCAATGGACAACCAACCTCTGAAATTTTTTGCACAACAAAAATTCTTTCCCATTCATCCGATGAGATTTGTTGTACAGAGTTGGAAAGCTCACATGTAAATCAGAGTGAAGAAAAATCTGCTGATAATCCAGTATGTCCGGTTGGCAGCATTACTTATATTCATGATTTTCCTATTTTTGATCTATCTGATGATGATGTTCTCCAAACATAAGATGATCTTGCAGGGTCATCATTAGTAGATTTATGGGAGGAGGATCAGTTCCATCAACTCCAAGAGAGTAATGAGCTAAGCCAAGCTATTTATGATACTGATGAAGAAAGCTTTAAGAGTGCAGAAGAGGGTGAAGGGTCTCTAGACCTTTGCTTCACTTCGTTACAAGACATTAGTAGCAATTTGCATATGATTAGAGATCAGTGGCCTTTCATCTCAAAGGATGAAAAGGAAAATGAAGAAGATATTTTTGGGCAGACTGAAAATAAGGAGCCTTCTATTGAAAAGGAGGAAGCAATGGAACAAGCCTCTGCTAAAAAATACATAGATCTTTTCATAGAGCTCAGCCCATAGAGCCGAATATATCAGAGCTCTAAGAGGACACAGCTACAATATACGATGAGTCCTCTAGTTTAGAAGATGGAGGAGACACTCTTTCTCAAGAGAGTCTTCTTCTCAATCCAGTGGAAGAAGAAGAGACCCTAGTTGAAGCCTGCCTGTTAAACATTTGTAACCAGGTATCATTTCATGATCCTTATGTTTATTTCCCCGCATAGCTTTCTGATATCTGATCAGTATGCCTGTTGAGCGCATGTTGCGTACAAAGAAGAAATTTTTTTGTAGCCGCTATTGTGGGACAAAAGAGTGGAAGTTGCTCCCCGCCTATCCAAAGATGCTCAAAGGGTTGGAGAGTTGTTAATCTACCATGGGATCACTTGATGGACCGGTTGCGTTTGGAAGACAATGTTTGTAAGCTGATCAGGTAAATATTTCTAAGTTAGAGTAGGGTAGGTAGGAGTCTTTATCAGTCGCGCCTATCAAGATTTAGTCGCTGCTTTAATTTCTACAGTTTTAGTCCATGAGCATGCCTTATGCCATGGTCCACAGCAAGCTAGACAGCCTAATCTTGGCTTGACTATTTTTCAATTTTTGTCTTAGAATGTAGAGAAAGAAATCTGCTAGACAGTTTAATCCTAGCAGACATTAGTTTAGGTAGAGAAACTATGAGACCAATAGTTTAATATGGTCTCATAGAGTAATACGGGCAGAAATAGAGTAGGTTTATTTTCCTGTTTGTAAAAAATTGATAATGTAAAGGGTCCGCAAGTCCAAATGCACCCAAAAGAAACAATGTTAAGACTATAGTGTGGGTAGTGAATGTTGTTTTGAAGAATGACAGTTTTTCAGGGTGCTACAAAGGTTATCAGATCAAAAGAAGACCAATTAAGGAAAGAAAAATTTCGGCCCAATGGAAAGGCATAGGTCTACTAAATATAGAGACTACTGAGGTTATGGACACCTAAAGGGAAAGTTGTCCTCCCCAAGTGGAGCCACTGTTAGCCACCTATAAATTCTGATATACCAAATGGTGGCTAAGTTCGTTTTCAAGCCTTCAAGAGATACTTTTTCTTGGAAAATCTATCATCCTTGGAGTCTTATGTTTGCTCCATCCTGGAGGTTCATTTTCACTATTGTTTCCATGACAAAGCCTCTCTATTGTGAAGAAGAATGCCCAAAAAGGCCTTTTCCCTCTTATTTCATCCCCCCTAAAAAACATTTGTTTTCATCACCTTTTCTCCCTTTTTTATTCCCCACTTACCCTTCAAATCATCCTAACTCCCCTTTTAAGCCTTTCAAATACCCTTTGACTGGTTTAAAAGCCCCTTTTTCCCCTACTGTTTTCCTCTTTTGGCCTTAAAACGCACTAAAAATAGGCCAAAATCCCACTTTTTAACATACACAGGCTTAGCCCCTTTCGGCCAGCCCCCTCAACCACTTCCCCTCCATATGCCCCCGCGTTTATATCTGCCGCCAAGGCCCGCACCACCGACCAGCGAGCCTCTCTCCGTAGCGCATTCTTTAATAGATTTTCCCCGATGCGATGAAGTTTCCACACGTTGGCTTCCGCTGAGTTCAAAATCGTCGATCTTTAAAAGATCTAACAACCGCCGCTAGCTCCAACGCGCCCGTTTCCTCTCTCCTCGCTCACCCTCCGATTACATCGCAGCCGCTCATCTCGCCCCCCCCCGTACCTGATGGTAATCACTCAATCGCTCCCTACTCCTTGCCCTCATCCGTATCCCCCCGGGGCTGCATTGACCCCCACTGCGGACCCCCCACATCCAACCTGCTTTCGCTGGGACTCGACCTTCAAATCGAAGTTACTAGTGCCCGCTCTCCACCTCCCCCTGGCTATATCTCTCATCCATTCAGATCGTCCTACAGTCGATCCGCATCGACACTACGCTTTTGCATTGCATCCTCCATGCATTTTTTTTCATCGCGCGACCATTTAAATTCATCACGGCATCTTGACCGTCAATCTCTGAGATCTGACAATCCGCATCTAATCGCCCTCCACCCGCCGGGTCCCACCATCCAAAGGTTCCGCTTTCATTCATTTTCATTAGTTTCTTCCCATTCTGCATGTTTTTCATTAGTTTTCCACTACTTCGCCACCGCTTCCACAGGCCTTCACAGCATCCCTTTTGCCACTCCCTGGATTTTATAATGAGTTTATTGCATTGTCCAAGGTTGTTATAGGGTGGTTAATTCACTCTGTCTCTGCAATCACAGCCATTGTGATTCGGAATACAGAGAAGCCATTACAGCCGCGACCAGTGTAACAGTAGCAGAGATTTAAAGGTTGATTAAAGCCGGAAATTGAAGATTAAACGCTTTAATTCTTATTCAAAAGGAAAGGACGCAAAGGTACTAAAGCAGCACATGAAACGGCCATATCTCCGTGTTTAATACCATATAGACAATTATTTCATCGAAGAAAGGACTAAAATCACTGTCACGATTCTCTATCTTTCCTTTATTTCCCAAAGTACGCTATTATTCATACGTAAAGTCCAAAAAGACTCGATGCCAAAGGCATTAGTTCCAATGGTAGTAATAGAAGATCAACATTAGTACATAAACATTTCGAGTAATAATCAAAGGAGAAGCATAAACAGAGCTAATACAGGTTTAAGTACAAAAGAGACAGAGCATTTATTGCACCAGGGAAACTACTACAAATTGTTAGAGGCAGTTATTTGGAAGTATGGGAGTCCTCATAGCCCATTCTTCACTTAACTCGCACTGAAAAGATAATAGTACCTCTCCAGACTATTTTCTTCTCAAGGACACCCTGCAGGTGATTTCTGTCATATCAAATAGTCTCAAATGAGCTGCAAAGTTATTGATCCTATCTAGAATTCAATGAAGTGTTTAAAGCACAGAATGGGGCATTCAGATCACCTTCTTCAATCTCTAATGTTCATTAAAACTATCCCCACCTACTTTCCTCGTTTTCCCTATAAATATTCTTCGAAGTCTCATTGTAAAGGGTTGGCATTTTGTGATTTCTAAAGTAATACATATTGCTGCTTTAAAGAAGATTTGGTGTTCTAAAAGAGTGTGAAGATCTGTGTTTTTCTATTAATGAAGGAGGTTGGACCATCGGATCCCTGAGCCTGGTTTTGGTGAAGTACTTCTTATATTCAATGTTATTTCCTATGTTTCCACTTTGGTCCATCATACTTTGCCTACAGTAGGATAAAAAGTTTAGGCAGAGAAATGTATCTTAGAAGCACCTCTGACCTATTTATCCTTCACTTTTTATATGTTTTCTACTACTGAATTTGATAGGGTAGTCTAATAGTTCTCTTTATATTCAATTTGTTTTACTTCAGAAATGGTTAATTTGGTTGTGTTAAAGACTGTTTAGGCGTTCCCTCTTTATTTACCACTGAATATTGTATCTGGAATCTACCTTTGATTATTAATGCTTGCAGTTTGACAGTGAGGTTTTGTCTCAATCATACCCTCTGTTCCTTATTGTTATCATTGTGTTGAAGGCTCTTATAATTGTAGTCCTAGATGTCTAAGGTGTTCCCTCTTCTTTAAATGCAATTGTATGTTTTTTTGGTTAAACTCTCAAAGGTGAACTTGTAGGAGGAAATAGGGTGTTCCCTGAATCCTATTATTCATTTAGAAGGTTTAGTCTGCATTTCTCCTTTATTTGAGTGTTTATATTGATTAAGTCCAAAGCAGTGACCTTATTGGAGGAAATAGGGCGTTCCTTGAATCCTTTAAGTCATTGTGAAAGGTTTTAGTTTGTTGTTCACTCTAAGTCCTTAATGTCCATCCCATTTCACCTATATTATTCAACAGATCCTCGACCAAGTTAGATTTTCCCTTTGGTTTCCCTTCCTTCTTAGTCAAAACTATTTGGACTTCACATGACTCCATTTCCCAATGGCTTGTAGATTCCCATGCTCTATCTATACCACATGAAACATATTTGTCGAACCAAACAAAAAAAAAACAACCTTGAACCTCATAACTAGCCTAAAATAAATTTCTAAACCTTTCAAGACACATCTTTATAAATATATTGAGAGATCCCTCTCCGAGACTAGGAGGGCTAGATCCTAGAGCTCTAAAGTTTGGTTTGTATGTTGCCTTGTCTTTTGGTAAGCCAATCTATCAAAACATAGGACCTAATACTCAACTTAACATTATGTTTTTTCACAAGTCACAATGGCTACGAACTTAATGGCTACGAACTTCCGTCCAAAGCTAGCTTCGTTAAACCTACCATATTTAACCAAGTTGAAAAATGACCCCATTCAACACAACCCCATATGGCTTCCCATGCCCACGAAGCTCCCTTTAGAAATTCCAAAATTTGAAGGGAAGCAAGCAGAAGACCCCAGAAATCATGTTATGACTTTCCACCTATGGGTTTCATCGAACGACATAGTTGATGATACTATTAATCTAAGATTATTTCAACTCGCTCTAACCAGAGTAGCAGCGAAATGGTATGTGGAGCAGCCCTCTGCTACACATGAGACCTTTAGCGCCCTCGCTACTATGTTCTTAACCTATTTTCAGTTACCCATCCACCATGATTCTGGAATGGAGTTACTGACCCACTTTAGGCAAACCCCCATCGTCCATATCTCGGACCATCTCCACGAATGGCTGCGGCTTCATAGTTTGTGCGCAACCAAAACCAACGATCGAGTTCTATTAGAGTTGTTCCTAAAAACTCTTGCCGCAGAGATTTCAAAATGTGTGGCACAGCAAAAGCCCATATCCGAAGAGGATGCCATCAGTAAGGCCCAACATCTTGAGCTGATCCATACGCAGTCAAGGTATATTTACAATATCCTATCGAACGCCCCATGCCTGCAAACTTACAAAGAATTTCCAAGTGTGTCGAACTCTACAAATGTTTTAATTGGGTCGTTGACCCAAAATAACCTTAGCAGCAGTGTTCAATACCCTGATTACATGTATGATTCTACCCAGAACATACCACAACCTAGCTACCAAATTCATCACATGCCTCTGCAAAATTTGACTAGTAGGGCATCATCATACCACCATCAGCATGCAGGACCCTATCCTTCGGCTCAAGGGACCTAGTATGCATATAGACATGCCAACAGAAGAACTCCCCCCCAACATCCATTTACAAACCAGGGACTGTAATACACCCAATCTTCAGCACAAGACCCGCCCATGCAGAATAATGCACAGGTGAACTTTGTGCAACCCTTCCAAAACTAACTACGCAAACCATACAACTAGGAGAATCCAAATTATCCTCCTAATGCGGTTAACAAAAAAGGAAAAAACAAGCCTAAAGGAAATCCTGAACAAGGGGGCAAAAATCAACAATGCCCTTCGCGATCTCAAACTCAAGGAAACTCCAACCGAAATTAGAACCACGAGACAAGCAACCCCCAAAGGCAGAACAAAAGGCCAATTCTTCAAACAACCCACTCTTGTCCGATCTGTGGTGAGTACGGCCATTACACTCACCATTTTCTTGACCTCCCGAAGTTAAAGAAGATACTGAGTAACCATCGACAGGCGGGATCCTCCCAGTAGACATCAGTCATGCAGGAGCCTTTCCCCCATCAATGGAAAGTTAGCACGCAACAACAAACTCCCAATGATTCTGGAAAAAATAGCCACGAAATCTACATGACTAGCGAAGAAATTTATTTTCAGACCTGGAATCAAAACTAAGACGCCCCACCAGACACCAATGCA
Organism: Pinus albicaulis; assembly: GCA_034641835.2. Classification (NCBI taxonomy): domain Eukaryota; kingdom Viridiplantae; phylum Streptophyta; class Pinopsida; order Pinales; family Pinaceae; genus Pinus; species Pinus albicaulis. The sequence continues at coordinate 1,314,547,554 of CM076575.1, forward strand.
TTAGGGGCTAGTACCCGTGCACCAATAGCACCTTTAACCATATCAAATATGCCTATTGAACCTTTGCCAAAAAAGGCTAAGGGACCAACTAGGCGGGTAGGAAATTATTGCAAAGTGGCCCATAACTATAGCATTGTGGATGATCTAGCTCAATCTCCCGTCACTATTTCAGCTTTGGAGGTGTTACAATCATGCCCAAAGCAGCGGAAAGCCTTACTTTCCGCATTAGGCACCATCGACCCCACCAAGTCGTGCCTGATGGCTTTTGATTAAGATAAAGCGACCCCTAGGCTTCCTTCAATGGTCACCTTTCAGATACTAGTATCGGCCCAAAACATTACCATTCACTGATATATCATTGACGAAGGTGCATCCACATGCATCATGTCAAATAAACATTTGGAAAAAGTTAGGGTCCCCCGAACTAAAGCCATCAGACATCACACTTAGAGCATACGATGGTTTCCCTTCAGCCCTAGTCGGGCTCTACCAAAACGTCCTGGTATGCTTAGCTAGAAAGATGGTCCTTATACACATTGAAGTCTTGGATGCCCAATTTGACTACATATACTCCTTGGTCGGAGTTATATGTATGCCATGCCAACCATCGCCTCCTCTGTCTTCCAAACTATGATGTTCCCCCATGAGGACTGCATTATTACTGTCGACCAGTTGACACATAGAGAAAATCAGTGCCTAAAAAATACCGATGTCATTCTACCCTATGTAGACACATATGTTGATGTGCTTACATGGTACCATGAATATGTCCCTGGCCATTTCAAATCGTCGTCCATTCTAGGGTCATTCCTAGGTGATCCCCCTGTTATACTTGACTCATCACTTGATTTCATAGGGGCTTCGGTGTGCATGATGTCCAAATCAAGCACCGAAGCAAGTCAAGACATGGATACATGCAGTAATGACACTTATTTCTCGGCCACGGCAGCCACTCTAGCCTACACTGCCTCCCAAACTCCTTTCCTCTTCCCCCCAGCTGGTGTCGTATCCCAACAGATCTTGGCCATCGTGGTATTACCAAATGTATCTTTTGAAATACTAGTTTGTTACCTCATTCCCCCTACTGGGACAGGAGCCACACACATCACCTCTACAAGGTTAGTGCCCCTGAGTCCCAAGGAGGCCCCACCCATTCAGGAGATTATCGCAAACATCACTGCAAAGGAAATTCCCTTTTCAAAATCGATGATTACGACTAAGAAAATCGAGAGAAGAGGAAAGAATGTGGAGACTCCCACCACGCAACAGGAATCACCATGCTGCGCAATATGTGATGTAGTAGGACACCCTACCCACATCTGCCCAGAGCTAGACAAATTAAAACCACTCCTTATCTCTATGGTAGGCGTCACGGCTCCAGGCTCCCGTAAAAAGGAACCTGCCACCAAAAGAAAAGGAAAATCATTGCGTACCAATCATGCATGCACCATCTGCAACAATTATGGACACTATACCCATCATTTCCCATAGATCCCGCGATATTGGGATGCTTTACACGCCATCGAGCAATCCTATCAAGAGAATCCCTCCACCCAATCTTCTGGAGATGAACCTCGCACTATTCTATACCTGCAGGAGGAACAACAGTTTCCAGAAAGACACTTGTTCATATTTCCCCCTCCTATCATACGTTGTATGTTGTGTGATGAACGTGGTCACTTCATCAAGGAATACACAGCCCTGGAACTCATCCATAGATGGTATCCTATCGAGCGCGTTTATTATGTTCGTTTGTGGGCAGCACAATTCACATGTCCTTTATGTGTCAACAACCACATTTTATAAAATTTCCACTATATCCCCTCATTCCACTTAGTGCTAGCTAGTTTGTGCTCAACTATGGTCCACCTCTCCCAAGAAGATGGCTCAGACTTGGAATCTATGAACAGCTCTACAACCCAAGAAGATGTGAAGAGTAGATCCATCCTCTTTCTGTCAGCTGAAAAGCGACCAATCAAAGAACCCTTGGTTACCCCCAACCGCTCTCTGCAGAGAAGACCAACATGTGTGTTATATAAAATGCCCAATCATGTGGTCGTCACTTACCCTGAATGAGAAGTGCTACGCCGCTGGTACCCATTCATGCCACCAAGTGAGCAGGACGGGGACCCCTTATCTAATCTATTTTTTCCTAGTATGTCAGCAAAATCACCATGAACAACGTTGTACCTATATCCTAATAGTTTTTCCTATAATTGATATGATACATACATAAGAAAAGAAACATGATGATATCCTCAAGCGGTTTAGAAGGTATATCACCCCCAGGCCTCCAACCCCACATCCACATTGGTGTGATGGGAAAACTGGAATGGCGCACCAACCAAGCATGGCCCACGTCCAACCTAGGATAACATGTTGACTATGCGACTGGGTCAATCAGTGAAAAGAACTTAAGCACTAGCAAAGATTTTTCGCATAGTCTCATCTCTCCCAGAGCGACTTCTCTCTAACCAAGAGAAAATCATGCACACTTATTACCATATTTGTTCACACTTTCATCATACAATTAAATTTGAACATCTCCCGAAGCTTAGGGTGGAAAGAGTAGCGTTAAGTCTACACTCTCCAAAATATTTAGGCATACCCACGCCAAAAAATCGGAAATGGAAGCAGAAGACCTCAACTTCTACAATAGATCCTTTCCAAGTATCCACATCTGGGATGAAGAGTAGTGTTGATTCCCACACAATCTACTCGGTTGGCACAGTGGTACCATGCACCATCTTCACTGGCCATAACCACGAACCAAAGGCATGCCCACTAATGGAAACATTCAGGCACCTCTGCACCAGGCACAATTTCCACCGATAGTAAATTGACCATCCTAACAAGGGACTTGGCCTTTCGCTCGTGCAAGCTCCCATAGCAGAGATTCCCCCTAAGCCAACATACACCTACCAGGGACAGGGGAACTTGGTTTCCTCATCCTCTTGAGTTACCACACGCATCAATTACTGCAGACGGTTTGATCGATTCTTTGTCCCAAGGTCACCAAGGTAATAGTATTCCGTAACACTGGGATCAGCACTTCATAATGCCCAAGGGCGGTGCCACACATTCGCAACCCCCCCCCCCCCTGAAAAAATCATTTTTCAGTACCGGCAGGTATGCCCTCTCTCATCTTAATTTTTAAGGCACATATCTTTCAAATAATATTTGAATAAAGAAGATGCTTTCACTTGGGGTATTTGTCTTTGTAGGTAGTGTGCAAACCATCCACAGCTCCATCCACTGAAAGTTCCAAGAGTAGGTATCATTCTACCCCTAGCATGATAGAGTCCCAGAAAAACTCTACATATCCTGACATCATTTATCCATCAGAAATCAACCACATGTTCCAAACACCCAACCATGTTTATCATCACCTCACCTTACACATGATAAGCATCCTCATTGGTCGGTAGAGCCTCCCCTACATGGATCTCATCACCAAAAGAAGACCATATATCACAAAAATTGTGACGCCATGGCCATACCACTCAAGTCCAAGAAGCACCTCATGCCCATTCACTCTCCATGCATCAGGTCAAGTTTTACCATATCAAAATAAAACCCCTTTCCTGGACGACCAGGTTGTGCAAGCAGATTGAAAGCGCACTACCGCACCTCGCATTTGGCCTACCATACCTCCATCAACATAACCCATCTGTGACATTTTTTCATCTGCTCCATCAACCTCACACATGAGACCAACCAATGGGGCCCCCACCCTCAACAAAAAAGCTTCCTCACATCATCATTGAGTGAACACTTTCATGTTTTGGGGCACCTGTCTCTGTGTTTTTTACAAACCAAACCCCATTATTTTATTCTTTTGGTAAGTGCACAAAGACCGCAAACGGTGCACTATGTCCCCCACCCACCAATTCATTTTTCCTCCCATGGCAGCAGTCCCTCGTCACCCTTGGTTGGAATATCACACCCCAACGCAAAATCCACTATGACATTCATAACCATTTTATACCCACCCTAGAAGTCCTACCGACTCCAGGGATTTCCCCATCAGAAATAGTTATGATTGTCGCCAAGGTGATTTTTATACTCCGACCTTAGGCCATTGAATCCCCACTATCATTTTTCATTCACCCCTCTCTATTACACCATTTTTTGGCCATCTAACCTGTTACTATTAGATGGACCTAAGTACACCATGTAAGGCCAATTTTACCCTAAGTAAAATTGTTTTCACTATGAAAAATAACTTAGTAAACCACATTTATTAAGTTGTTTATGGTCTAAACAGGAAACCCCATGAGGAAATATTAAATAAATTCACATTTTTTTTATTTTCCTCAAGGAATAATTAGTTAAAAAATATTTTAATTAATATTCCTGGTCATATTTAACCCAAAACAGGAAAATTAATTAGATAAATCATTATTTATCATATTATTTTCTAGGAATAAATATTTAAACCTTATTTAAATAATATTCCTTATTAAATTTGACTAAATCATTTATAAATAATTAAATAAATCATTATTTATTTGATTACTACTCAACCACATCCTTAAAATAATAAATAAATCATTTATTTATTTATTTATTATTTACAAATAAAGAGATTTGACTAAAGTCAAATTCTTTTTCCCTCCAACAAATATAATAAAATATTCCATAAAAATTGGATCTATAATTGGTTAATAATATTTTAATCATGCACCAATATCTAAACTAACTCAATATTTTGTTATAAATAGAAGGGTTTTTACATTCACTCACTACCTTTTGTTGCCTAAAGATCACTCTGGATCTATACTTTTGGTCGGACTTTGATCCTCCATCATTGTCATATTTTGCTACAATCTTTCTTGTGAGCTCCCTTTGAGTTACATTTTTGTCTGGGTTTTCTACACCATCAAGAGAGAGGGATTTTAAATCTGAAGTGCTGAGGACTCACAAGAACCCATCCCCTTGAGGGGGACTAGTAACATCTTTCTATGTTCCCTTCCCAGGTGTCAAAAAATACAAAAATTATTTAAAACAATCTTGTCTTGTCTATTGGGTGCATGGAGCAACTCTTGCTTTTATTTATTGCTTAATGTCTTTTAATTCATAGATCTAGATTTTTGCAACATTTATCTTGTTCAACTAATTGCAGATCTAAAGATATTGGCAGTCATCTTTGTTGTTAGGGTTGTTTGTTATGCACGGCTAAAGTGAGCCTTTTTTGTACGCTTGCGATTAAGATTCATACTAACACTCTCCATCATGCCTATGTTAAACCCATCACACCCAGGATCATGATCCTTTGCATCAGTTACTCCCTCGTTCGGTTGAGGCTTCCTTTTTGTTGACATCAACACCTGTTTTCCAAAAAGGAAGCGGTACCTTAGATTACCCCTCTCCACAAAAGGGGCATCCTCGAGTGGCACTATGGGAGACATAATTTCCCACAGATTTCATCAATCCTCCTGAAATTCGACTACAACATAAGATTTCATGTCAAGATGGTATCATACCTTACAACCATTGCACTTTGATTAAATTCATTGAATACCCATGCATTTATAAGCGTCTCTTTCAGCAATGATTACACGGGAAGGTCCCAGCCAACACCTATGCATACAATGCACATTCATATGTCATACCAATTTTACGCATATGGGTACCACTTTCCACATATTTTCAAAGAAAAACACCCCTGAAGGCATCAGCAGTCGCCGTCATCAACCAGCAGATCACTACCATACTAGTGACACAAACATAATATGTATTTGTCAAATAGATTTTTTTAACTAGCCAAAGCATCATGAGCATGGGACATGCATGCCTCGTAGAAAATGTTTATATATTGTATTGTACGATTACTTTCAGGGATCCCAAAGGACATGGTCACTCTTCGACCTGGTGCAGAGTGTCTCCAACTCCAAGCCACATGCAGGTCTCTCTCTCTCCACACAGTACACAGAAAAGAAACTATAATGTATTTCGGCTATACAGTTCTTCCTAGACCTCACACATTAGGGGGCAATTGTTATCACTGGAAAATTGGACAAGAAAATATGACATTATTTAATGTCAGATGGAAGAATTTACAAGGCTGAGAGACATTAGATAATCTGAAGTATTTAAAAATATCTAAGATCTAAAAGGAAAAATCAAATTTTGCACAGAAGGAACCAGTCAAATGCGACTTTGTACAGATTTTCCTCAAAAATCCGCGTAGTCCTGTTAGTGGCGGAAGTCACTTTTTGAGACCACAAGGCACACTCCAAGACATTGATACCACACTTGAGGCTACCTAAGGACAGCCGCCCAAGCCTCCTTAGGATCTCAAGGGAGCACACAATGGAATAAATTTGGAACACAATGGAATCACCCTCCTCTCTTGGGTCACCATCCACAATGTACCAAGAGAGGGAAGGAGGATTTTAATTCTCCTATAAAAGGCCACCAAGAGATGAAAAATATGATAACACATTGTTATGCTGGCCAGAATTTCCCCAAGCAATAGCAACACTGTGTGATTCAGAGCAGAGATAGAGGGGACTCAATTGTTGGCCATCGAACAACTTTAGTCCACCATAGTAGAGAGAGGGATACTTTGTGCCAAGGCAGCTCATAAGTAAAGACATCCTTGCATCGAGACTTGGAGCTCCATAGTTCCAAGGGCCCCTTGGCAAGTGGGTTAAAGTTTCATCCTCATTTCCTACCAACACTCTATAAGAGGGGACGTAGGCGCCGCCATTTGGATTATTGTTGTTTGACTCTATTTAGAGCTTTTGTTTTATTTGTTTTAGTTTTATTTTATTTCTTATGTTTGAATATGCATGCTATATCTAGTATGTTTATGTTTTAGCATGTTCCACTAACTTGCTTGACTCCATCTATTTTCTGCCTGTGATCAATAACTTAAGAGGGAAAAACCACCCCTCTTAAGCAAGTGTGATTTGGTACATTTGTGCACCAAACACACTAACACAACTGGGATGTTGAGTTTGCATGCACTGATGATGCAGATCCATCGATGTAGGCCCCAATCATTGAGCCATAGGCAGGGGAGCACCAAACCCAGATTCATCAGAACCACATCCTATATTACTTGCATTTGGACTTGACTGAGGTTAGTAAATTCATGTATAAGTAATTAAAAATGTGGTTCAAAATATTTTATTTCCATATTTTTTTGTTTTGTACAAATAATGATGTAATTAGTTTGAATTTGAATGTGTTATACTGCAGTAAATATTATGGACACTTACTTTGCGTGGCAGAACTCACATAGAAGTTTTGTTTGTACTTAGAGTGGATAGTTTGTATATTTTGAGGCTCATTTCATAAGGGCACATTCAGATGCGATACGAACCTTGTATATTTTCATACATGGATAGTTTATGGATGTACATGAGCATTAAATTAGTTTATGAATGCTTATTATTTTAGTTTATGGATGTTCATGTGATATTTGTAATTTGTATAATTTTCATATGGATAGTTTATTGATACATTCACTATTTCAGTTTATGTATTTGTAATAATCTTGTTTATGGATGTTCATTAATTTTTGAAGCTTACGGATCAACTAAAATTGTTTCGCTAATTTTTAATTTAAAAAAAAAAAATCTATATACTATAACTTTTGTTAGTAAAATATAACAATTTTTATTTCCATATTCATAGACTAGAAAATAAGTACAATCTTAAGTTATGATGCAAGTCACTTTGATACTTAAAATGAACTAAAATATATCATGTATCAATTTAATATTGAACATGGAAAGAATTACAATCATTCTTCATATTGACTCGTAGAAAGTGCATTTAGTGAAATCAACACTAAAAGACACTTTCTAAAAGACAATATGAAGCATGATTGTAATTATTTCCATGTTCAATATATATATATATATATATATATATATATATATATATATATATCTGAAAACAATTGTGACCCACACATATACATTGCATTGACAACTTTTTTAAGTATTTCAATCAATTCTTTATCTCAAGGTTCAATTAAAAAACACAAATAGGATTGAAATCAGTTATATTCAATTTTAAAATATGTCATGTAAACAACAAATAGGTTTTATTTAGTATCATTTCTTTTGAGATTATCTACAAGAGCTTAGTCATAACATGATATAAGTCAATCGTATTGAAAATTAATAAATAGGTCAAACAACAATATATCAAAACATTTCTATAATTTTATATAATGTTATCAACATTCCTAAATTTACAAGTCATTATCCAAGTATTTCAATCAATTCCTTATTATTTAAATAAGTTTTATTCAATTTTAAAAGATGTCATGTAAATAACAAATAGGTTTTATTTAGTATTATTTCTTTTGAGATTATCTACAAGAGCTTAGTCATAACATAATATAATTCAATCATATTGAAATTTAATATAAAGGTCAAAAAACAATATATGAAAACATTTCTATAATTCTATATAATGTTATCAACTTTCCTAAATTTACAAGTAGTTATCCAAGTATTTTAATCAATTCCTTATGATTAACATAAGTTTTATTCAATTTTAAAAGATGTCATGTAAACAACAAATAGGTTTTATTTAGTATTATTTCTTTTGAGATTATCTACAAGAGATTAGCCATAACATGATATAAGTCAATAGTATTGAAATTTAATATATAGGTCAAAAAATAATATATAACAACATTTCTATAATTTTATATAATGTTGTCAAATTTCCTAAATTTACAAGTAGTTATCCAAGTATTTCATTCAATTCTTTATGATTGAAATAAGTTTTATTCAATTTTAAAAAACTCAAATACGATTGAAATAATTTATATTCAATTTTAAAAGATGTGGAGATGTAAAAGCTACAAATACAAGTTTTATTCAATTTTATGTTGATTAATGTTATCTACAAAAGCTTAGTCATAATGCATGTCGTCAATAATTTATTTGTGCTTACACTAAAATTAATGCACAATGTTAAACTAATTACTTTGAAATTAATGTACACCATACATCTAGTTACATCAAATCAGAAATCGACATCTTCACTTAAATCAATGCATCTAATGCAAGAAATCAAATAGGATGAGAAATCAACATCTGCAATAAAATTAATGCATCTAATGCAAACAATAAATTAGGATTAGAAATCAACATCTACACTGAAATCAATGCAACTAATGTTGCAAGCAATCAGATAGGATTAATAATCAACATCTACATTGAAATCAATGCATCTAGTGCTAGCAATCAAATAGGATTAGGAATCAACATTTACACTGAAATCAATGCATCTAATGCAAGCTCAATAGAACAAGCTTAGAAATTAACACCTTTAATTAAATTAATGCATCTAATGCAAGCAATGAAATGCAATTAGAAATCAACATTTACACAGAAATCAATGCATCTAAGGAAATAAAACAAATAGGATTAGAAATCAACATGTGTACACGAAAATCAATACAACTAGTACAAGAAATTTTCTTCCCTTTCTCTCCCCCCTCCATCTATATTGATATCTCCCTCCATCTCTCCTTCTTTATCTCTCTACCTCACCTTCCCAAACACACACACACACTCTCTCTTCATATCTATCTATCTCTCTCTCCCTCCCTCTATCTCTCTCTTCTTCCCTCTCTCCCCCTTCCATCTATATCTCTATCTCCCTCTGTCTCTCCTTATTGATCTCTCTATATCACCCAAGAAGCATACACATTGTTTCTCCATATCAATATATATATATCCCCACCTCTCCCCATCCCTCTCCCTCTACCTCTCTCTCCCCCTTCTCTTTCTCCCCTTTTATCTCTCTTCCCTCCTACTCTCCTCTCTCCCTCTCTCTCCATCTCCCTTATCACTCCCTCTCTCTCTCTCTCTCCACTTTTATCTCTCTATATGCCTTTCTTCTTACCTCCCTCTCAAGTCCTCTCTCTCTTCCTTTCTCTCCTAATTCCCTCTCTCTCTCCCCCTCATCACTCACTCACTCTATCTATCTTTCTATCTCTCTCTCAACCTTCATCCTACAACTCTATTGACTATCTCCCCCTTCTCTCATTCTCTCTCCATATCTCCTTCTTTGTCTTTCTATCTCACCCCAAACATACACACTCCATCTCCATCTCCATCTCTTCCTTGTCAATCCCTCTCTATATCTCCACGTTTCTCTCTTTATATTTCTTGAACTTCTTCTTGTTAGCACATTTCTTTGGTAATTCATGAGTTTATTTCAATTTTTTTGTTTTTAGGATTAGACTTTGTAAATTTCAAAAAAAAATTGAACACTACCGAAATTTCTGGTAGCGCCTGTTTTAGCCATTTTCGGACGGTCTGTTTTAATTTTGTTTCTATATGTTTTTCTTTAATCTGATGCTACCGATAACTTCCCCTGTTTTTTAAAAATAAAATAAAATTGCATCCACTTTGTGTCAAGTCATGTGTTCTTGTTTTACATACGTTTTAAATCTTTTTATTAATATTTAAATCACGTCATAGGAGTGGTATGCGGTCATTCATGTTAAGTTTAAGTCGTCGTTATACGTGTATTGTCTAGGTGTCACTCCGCAATAACACAGCTAGCCATTGATCATATTCTATCTATCAACTGAGTTGCTTTAGTTTCATGTCAAAGTACGTGATTATCGATTGGAAAATACCATGGATTTGTAGTCCTAATGTGATGACCATTTGGTTGATCATGCATAGACGTTGCCAGAAATTTAGGACAATAATCAACATATAGTGGAGGTGACTGCCAGTCACAGATCTGCTCATCTCAAGCCACCTGTAGCATTCCATATGAAGGTACGCAGCCAAATGAAGACCATAATTTCTATCACATGGTGAATACTACAGTCAAGGATACTTACCATAATGAAAATCTATTGCATGGGAGGTTGAACCTTTGTAGTTGTTTTAAATAACCGACAAATAAGGAAGACTATCAGTTGTGAGCTTTGTTCTGGAGGAACGAGATTTTCTAGAGTGAGCTTGAGGAAGGAGTCTTAGATTTCAAACAAGATATCATAGGAAGACACATAAACACTTGTTAGATGAGCTCTTCTAGCTTTTCCACCTATCAGATTTCAGTAGAAAGACTTATTAATTACTAAAGATGACTAAAAGAGGAGGAAAGCTAAAACGAATTGAACCACAAGGAGCTAACCTAGTGGATGCAAATTCGAATGTGCGAAGTTTGTTTGTTCAAGCAGGGTGGTATTATCTATGCTCAATACTGGGAAGCTCTCACTTAGGACTAGCTCAGGAGTTTGCAAATTCTTTCAATGGAGAGGAAGCAACAATCTATGGTCTTAAATTACAGGTATCAACAGATTCAATTTCCGAGTCATTCAACCTTCCACAAGAAGGAGAAAGGTAGTTTAAAGTTCAAGTCATCACTGGAGGAGACCTCAACAGTTTCCTCAAATATGGACACATAGATCCCAACTGGGCCAAAGGAATTCCCAGCAGATTCCTCAAAAACTAATGGGCAGAAGTTGTTAAACTCATCAAAATTTACCTCACTTGTGAAAGGAGTTATATTGTAGTGTTTCTTTACCATATGAGATTTGTGTTTCATGTTGTAGGTATGAAGACCCTTAACTTGCCATATTTTTTGTTGAAGAGCTTGACAAAGATGTCAGCCAGGATTCAAACACACACAGTAGGTTCAAAATACAACTTGTATCATCAAGCTCTCATTAAAGTGTTAGTTTAATAAGAGCTAAGGAAAATAAATCAAACATGGGAGAATTTCTTATTTTACAGGGCAGGTCAACTTGCGCCTAAACCTCCATCCTGACAACAACACCCTCAGCCTGCAAAAAGAACAAAGAGAAAGGATAAGAAGGAGAATATCCATAAGACAAAGAGCAGAAAAGAAAATATTTTTTTAGTCAACGTTGAGAGGAAGTTGGAGAAAGGAGAGAGCTCATCAATAAATAAGCCTAAATCCATGAAAATGGTGCCTCCCATTTCTCTTTTTCCTAATTTCTATACCAGATCTTGAAGAAGAAGATCAACAACTGCAGAAAAATCTAAAGCCTAGGTGCTACCAAAAATTCTGGAAGCACACATTCAACAGAAGATGCAGAAAGAGTATCAACCCACAAATTCTGATGAAGAACTTCTCAAAGATGTGGGGTATGATATTACTAGCAAGAGAAAGAAAGAGGGGACCAAACCTATTTCCAGTACCAGAAAAATACATACCAGAGACAAAGACAAGTTCAGGATCAAGTCTAAGGCTCTGCACAATCCAAGTTTGTTGACAGAGTTCATTGATGTAGAAGGAAAATTTGAAGGGTTAAAGACAAATGACTCCAACAAGAAAGATTAAAAAAAAAACCCCTTCAAAGCAGAAAACAAAACCCTCAAAAAGAAGAAAGATCCAAAAGGGTTCAAATGAGGAAAAGGCCATTTTCAAAGAAGCAGCCACAAGAACCATAAGATCAAGATCAACTTTTGGCAGCAAATCAGACTTGGACAAGCTTGTTGAAGCTGCAGCTGTAGCCCACATGGAAGAAAGCTAAAAAGGTTTCTTGTTAAAACATCTTTTTGTTTATCAAGTGCAATTTTGAACAAGAAGCTCAAATTTCAAAGAGTATCAGTTTGCATAGGTTTTTCAGTGTTTTCTGTGCATTTTTTAAAAGAAACAAAGTGTTATTGGAAATTTCGGTAGCGTTATAGTTTTTGCACAGTTACAGGTTTTTACCTGAGTTTCCGGTAGCACCTGTTTTAAATGAATTTTTACACTTGTCAACAAAATTTCTGAACCAGGCCAGGAAATATAAGGACTCATAACCAAATGGATATAACAAATGATGGTGATAAGTAGTTATGCAGTTTTTGGAGGTCATATTTAATGAAGATACATGGTTATTTAAGAACCAAAGACATGAGGAGACAAATCAGAAGAAAATGGGGCAGCATGTCAGCATACTCAACAGTTCAACCTAAATTCTCTTCTCTTCTTTCATCTATAGTTGTCTTTTCAGTTAGATTTATATGGGATATGGTTTTAATTTCCTATGACACCTATGTAATGTTAGGAGTAGTGTTTCCTTAATTTTAGAGGAGATGGAGTTGGTGCCTCTCTTTCTATATATACCATTTGTAAATACAAATTCAGGGTTGGATGTTGGTCTATCTGAAGATATAATATAATAAAGAAAAGCCCTTTTGCACTTCATTGTGGAGGATTTTGCGATTCAAGGACTATCTAATGTATGGTGTGTTTCCCTCTTTGTTAATTTCTTCTAATTTATGAGTTGCAGCAGCAAGTAAGGTGTGAGTAAGAAACTGTTAAAAGATTTAATAGTAAATTATCTCCTTTCCAACTTCCTGAAAATCATATATATGTTGTAGAACATGTTAGTGAATATTTCATAAAGTATTTGTGAAATAATTTATGCATGTACTCTACTTTCTGAATGTTGTTTACTTTGCATAAAACAGAGTTCGTGTAAAGATCATCATTATAGTTGTGTGACTGATTTAGGATATGAATATTTCTTAGAGTAAGTACCAGTTATCCATTCCTCTCATTTTTTATACTCATCTCCCTATACTACAATTTACCCATACAATTTACACTTGCCACAGCTTGCCAAATGCCTGAAATTATGAAAGAATAAAAATCATTTCAAACTCTTTGAGAAGCCATCCCACCACTCAAAACCTTGAAATTTGAAGTTTATCCCTGAGTGAATGAAAAAGTTATAAGTCTGGTTTTGAGGTGTACAGTTCCAACAGTATTTTTATACATATTTACACCTAACAACTCCATTGTTGAATTTATGGCTCCTATAAGGGCTAGAACCAAGGCTAACCCATATTCCCCTTTGATAATACCAGTCCCTGGCCCTGAAAAGTTAATCAAGAAAAAGAGTAAACGAAAGTTTACTGCCTCTGCTACTGTTTTCTCAAAGGTTGTCCCTAACAAAATCCTGCAAACTTTATACCTTGATTTTTCATAAAATCATGTACCTCCCTTGTTTTCCAACCAACAAACAGTATCTACATCAAAATTTGGTGCTTCATCATCTATTTTTCACAATTCACCAATTGTTGTTCCACAAATCCCAACAACTCACACCATGGCAGGTATAAACCCACCCCCTAATTGAATGGATGCAATTGTTGCTGCAAGGTATGCCCCTTTGTTTTTACCTCAGCCTATGAATGCATTACCTACAAAATATTATCTCAAATATATGCCTAATTTTAGTGGTGAGGGAGAGGTAACAGCTGAAGAAAACCTTGCTGATTTTTATGCCTATGCTGACAATCTAAATATTGAGCATAAAGATGTTTGGATGAGAGTTTTGTTTAAATCCTTGAGGATGATGTTAGAAAATGGTTCAGATCTTTGACAACTGGTAGCATCACTGGAATTGAAACCCTAGATGATAAATTTTTAAGGAAATGGGGTGATAACAAATATTTTTGTATTATATCACAGAATTTGGTGCAATAAAAAGAAAATAAGGAGAATTAGTTTCTACTTTTTCTAAGAGATTTAATAAGATGTATAGAAAAATACCTACTAAAATCAAGCCTATTGAAGCGTCAGCCAAAATCACTTATGTTGGTTCCTTTGATCTTGATTTTTGTTTATTATTGATAGAAAGAATATCTACAACACTAACACAAATGCAGGACAATGCAATGGAGGTAGAATCTAATTTGTTTTCATTTGATAGGCTCAGAGAGTTTGACAGAGATAAAAGAAAGAAAAGAGTTGAAGTTTCATCTACAGGAACTTCAGACATAGATCCTAGGCTAGATGAGTTGACCAAGATGGTCAAGTCATTGACTGTTAATATGTCCAAGCGCAATACCAGAAATGTTTCATTTGATCAGCCTAATAGGCAACAGTCTAGAAGACCTAATGTTCCTCAAATTTTGCAACGAGAAAGAAGAGATGTTGATGATCAAAAAGTGTTTCCCCCTTTGCAAAATTTTATATTTGAAGATGAAGAGGAAGTTGAAAGATTGGAGAAAGCTACTGATATCAAGTGTCTAAGAGATAAAGAAGGGTTGATTCATCTTACACAAGCAGAGTATGAAGATTTCATGTCATATACTCAAAATAATGAAGATATTCCTGATCATTCCATGATTGCAATTGATCATCAAAGCATATACAATCTCAAATCAAAGAATATTGATGATAATCCAAAGCCTATTTCACAGCCTAAGAAAAATAAGGATGCAGTTAAAATTCCAGCATAAAAGCAAGTGGTTGAACTAAGCAGACCGGAAATTCTGGTAGCCGTTAATCCTCCTTCTCTTGAGGTAAAAATTTCTCACAAATTTCCCCCTGTTTTCAATTTTGAGAAAGAGATACAAAAGGTAAAGATTCATGTTCCTCTTGTAGAGCTCATGAAAAATGATGATTTCTAAAAGACTTTTATGAAAGCTCTTCAGCCTCCACCTACCGAAGTAGCTTCTGAATTTTTTAACCTTCAAGATGATAAGCCCACTATTATTTTAGGTCCATTGGTATAAGACAGAGATGAATCTAACCCTCCCTTCTATTTATCTTTGAATATTCATGATAAGATCCTACACAATTTCCTAATGGATTCTGGAGCCTCACATAATTTAATGCCCAAGGTAGTCATGGATTAACTACGTCTTGAAGTAACTAGAGAATACCAAGATCTCTACTCCTTTTATTCCCATAAAGTCCAATTCCTTTGTGTCATCAAAGACCTTGCAGTAAGCCTCTTTGAGTTACCCATGAGAGGGATGGTAATGGATATTGTTGTAGCTGACATTCCTTCTAAATTTGGCATGTTACTTTCTACGTCATGGATTAGAATGTTGGGAGGAACATTTAAAATGGATTTCACTTATGCTATTGTCCCTGTTTTTGGAGGAGAAAAAAGAATACTTTTAGAGAAGTTCAACTGGCATATATCATTAGTGACAAAAAATACCCCACTAATCATCCAATTTACGTTAGAACAACTGAAGTAGGTTCAAGAATTTTACATATGGATAATTTTGTCCTATCTACAGAAAATTTTCATCTTTTGAAGCATGCTAAAAAATAAATCATTCATGAGCGTTCTAAGCTATGGCAAATGTATTTTGATGGTTCGTGTTCTAAATAAGGAGCTGGTGCAGGGATAGTCCTCATTTCCCCTTTGAAAGAAAGCTCCACTTAGCTCCACTTTTTCTTTCAAACTTGAATTTGAAGAAACTAAGAATGTGGTTGAACATGAAGCTCTGTTTATTGGTTTAGAAATAGAAAAAGACATGAATATTTTAGAAATTTCTGTTTTTGGAGATGTTGAACTTGTTATTCAGCAAATCAGAAATGTTTATCAAACTAAGCATCTCAGACTTGGAGATTACCAGAATGCAGTATGGAGCATTTTAGAAGACTCATTCTTGGCTTTTAACGTTTCTTTTGTTTCAAGAGAAAGTAATATTTTGGTTGATTCACTTTTTATTTCAACAAGCTCGTTCAAGATTCCAATACCTATAAAGTTGAAATATGAAGTGGAAGTTAGGTTTAGACCTAGCATTCCTGATAATGTCAAGTATTGGAAATTTTTTGAATATGATCAAGAGTTTAGAAGATTCATTGAATTTTCTGAAGAGTTTGTTGTCCTAAATATTGATTAGGATGAATATCTCATGAAGGATGATGTTGATTTCCAAGACACCAAAAAACTGAAAAAAAAAAAAAAAAAAAAAAAAACAAAAACAAAAACAAAAACAAAACAAAAAAACAAAAAAATTTATTGATCAGCCTATCATTCAACTGCCTTCCAATCAAATTCCTAAGGGTTTAATCCCACTTGAGAAGCTCTTTGATCACAATGATGTTTCATTCAAACCACAGTTAGCTGAAACAGAAGCAGAATTGGAAGATTTCAATTTGAGCACAGAAAAAGAACTAAGGTATTTTAGGTTGTCAAAAGCTTTATCAAAAGAAAGAAAGATTGAATATCACAAGTTGTTTTGTGAATTTGTTGATGTTTCTGCCTAGAAATATGAGGACCTTAAGACATATGATACAGCCATAATTAAGCATAGAATACCATTGAAGGATGGTACTAATCCTTTCTGGTAGAAGTTAAGACAAATCAATCCACTATTGTTACCATTGATGGAGAAGGAAGTGAAAAAAATTTTGGATGCCAAAATCATCATACAATTGAGATACTCATATTGGGTTGCAAATCTAGTTCCACTAATAAAGAAGAGTGGTTAATTTAGACTATGCGTAGATTTCAGGAATATTAACAAATTCTCCAATAAAGATAATTATCCATTTCCAAAGATGGAGCACATTCTTCAAAAGGTAACCGGGTCAGATAAAATTTCTTTGTTATATGGTTTCTCTGGGTACAATCTAGTTTCTGCCTGGCTGAAAGACCGAGAGAAGACATCATTCACTACTCCTTGGGGAACATTCATGTATGCAAGGATGTCATTTGGGCTTATGAATGACGGAGCTACTTTTCAGCGTGCTATGGACTTTGAATTCATTGGAGAAAAAGATAAATTATTGGTCATCTATTTGGATGATATTACAGTTTTTTCAACTTCAGATCAAGAACACCTTTAGCACTTGAGACAAGTATTTGTTAAATGCAGAGAATATGGTATATCATTGAATCCAAATAAGTCTCATTTTTCTCTTAAAGAAGGTAAGATGTTGGGTCACATAGTTTATAAATATGGAGTGAAAATTGATCCTAAAAGAGTGATTTCAATTTGGGATTTAACACTTCCAAGATCCAAGAAAGAGGTTCAATCTTTCCTTGGTAAGATAAATTTCTTAAGAAGGTTCATTCCCAATTTTGCTGAAGTGATGAAGCATATTACTTGCATGCTGAAGTGATGAAGCATATTACTTGCATGTTGAAGAAGGACAGAGAATTTAAGTCGACATTTGAAGCCAGAAATTCATTTGAGCTCATCAAAAAAGCTATCATTGATGTGCCTCAATTGGTAAGCCCTGAATACTCTAAACCTTTTTTGATTTTCTCATTTTCCTCCCAAGATACTGTTGTTGTTGTTTTGTTACAAAAATATTCAGAAAATGAGGAAGACCCCATAGCATTTTTCAGCAGAGCTCTTAGAGATGCAGAATTGAAGTGTGAAATGTTGGAAAATCATGCCTATGCATTAGTGAAAGCTCTGAAGGCTTTTAGAGTTTATATTCTGCATGCTCATACTACTGCCTATATACCTTCATCTGTTGTTAGAGAGATATTATTTCAGCCTAATGTTGATGGAAAAAGAAGTAAGTGGGTGACTAAAGTTCTTGAATTTGATTTAGATATAAAGCCTACTAAACTAAGAAAAGGTCAAGGATTAGCCAAACTACTAGCTGAAGAAAATTGTAAATTTTTGGGCTTGAATTTCATGGATGACAAATTTGAAGGGAAAATTTCTAAACCTATTGACAGCATGGCAGTGGATGTAAATCTTTTTGAGTGTAGCTGGTATAAAAATATCATCTTTTTCTACATCATTTTAAACCTCCTCCAAATTTTGATAAAAGTAGAGTAAGATATTTGAAGCTAAAAACTATTAAATTCTACATCAAAGATAATTTTTTATATTGGAAAGATATTATAGGATTTTTGTTGAGATGCATTGACCCAGATGAGTCCAAGAAAGTTATGTTTGACATGCATAGTAGTGTGTGGGGGGGTCATCATTATTGGAGAACTACAGCATACAAAATATTAAGTGCTGGTTATTTTTGGCCTAGCTTATTTTCTGATGTATGTGCTGAGGTGAGAGCATGTGAAAATGTCAAAAGTTCACCAGCAAAAAACATTTGAAGTCTTTGCCTCTCAAGCCCATATTTTTTTCTGCACATTTTCAACAATGGGGCTTCGATTTCATTGGAACAACTCATCCACCATCAAGTGGATAGCATCATTGGATTCTTGTTGCAACTAATTACTTCACCAAATGGATTGAAGCAATACCTACCAGGAATTATGCTCATAAATTTATCATTAACTTTCTGGAGGGAATCATAACCATATTTGGATGTCCATCAAGGTTAGTAGCAGATAATGCAGCTGCTTTTAAAGCTACACCATCGGTAAATTTCTATGAAGAGTATGGTATTCAAATTACTCACTCTACAGTTTACTATCCCCAAGGGAATCGCTTAGTTGAATCATCAAACAAAAATTTGGTAAGAATCATCACCAAGCTATTGGAGAAAAACAAGAAAGCCTTGGATTCAAAACTGAAGTTTGCATTATGGGCTGACAGGGTGACAATCAAAAATTCTATTAATACATCACCTTTTCAAATGGTTTATGGAACTAATGTTGTTTTTCCAGTCCAATTGGCCATTCTTGTAGCTAAAATTTTGCAAGATCATGAAGTTGATCCAAATGACATGACCAGGAGAATTTATCATATCATAGAAGTGTAGCAAAAGCGAGAACAAAAATACGAATTGGTGAGAAAATATCAGCAAGTTGTAAAGCAAGTTTTTTATAGAGGAACTAAAAAAAAGATTTTCAGATTAGAGATCTAGTGTTGAAATGGGATGCACAGCATCAAGACCCAGGTAAGCATTCCAAATTTGATGCTTTATGGCTTGGTCCTTTTAGAATCTAAAATATTCTACGGAACAATACTTTTGAGTTGCAACATCTTGATGGGACATAACTATTTGGAGGCCCATTCAATGGGCGCTTTCTCAAGAAATTATTTTACTAAGGTTGTTGGTGGCCTAAGTTCATTGTAAATACCGGTGTGTTTCATAATAAGACTCCATAGACCAATGAAAAGGCATTGAAACTACAAAATATTTTTAGAGCCTCGCGGGGAGAGCTCTATCCCTGTGGAGTCAATGTTAGCACTGTTCTTTGCTAAGTCATGAGTCTATTTTATATTTTTTTTTTTAGGATTAGAATTTGTAAATTTCAAAAAAAAAAATTGAACGCTACCGAAATTTCTGGTAGCACCTGTTTTAGACCTTTTTGGACAGTCTGTTTTAACTATATTTCTGTCTATTTTTCTTTAATCCAATGCTACCAGAAATTCTGGTAACTTCCCCTGTTTTTTTTTTTAAATAAAAGAAAAACGCATTCGCTTTGTGTCAAGCCATGTGTTCTTGTTTTAAATACGGTTTAAATCCTTTTATTAAGATTTAAATCACGTGATAGGAGTGGTATGCGTTTAGTCATGTTAATTTTAAGTCATGGTTATACTTGTAGTGTCTAGGTTTCAATCTGCAATAACACAGCCAGTTGTTGATTTCATCATGTCTGTCAGCCGAGCTGGTTTAGTTTCATGTCAAATTATGTGATTATTGATTGGATGCAATCTTAATGCGATGACCGTTTGGTTAGTCACGGATAGACGTTTCCAGAAATTTAGGTCAATAATCAGCATACAGTGGACATGACTGCTAGTCACATATCCGCTCATCTCAAGCCACCTGTAGCATGCCATCTGAAGCTACAAAGCCAACTGAAGACCATAATTGCTATCACATGGTGCATACTACGGTCAAGGATACTTACCATAATGAAAATCTATTTCATGGGAGGGTGAACCTTTGTAGTTATTTTAAATCAACAAGAAAAAGGGAATACTATCAATTGTGAGCTTAGCTGTTGAAGAACGATGTTTTCTAGAGTGCAACTTGGGGAAGAAGCCTTAGATTTCAAACAGGATATCATAGGAAGACACAGCAACACCAGTTAGGTGATATCTTCTAACTTTTCCACATATCAGATTTCAGCACACAGACTTATTAATTATTGAAGATGACTAAAAGAGGAGGAAAGCTAAAATGAATTTAACCACAAGGAGCTGACCTAGTGGATGAAAATTCGAATGTGAGAAGGTTATTTGGTCAATCAGGGTGGTATTCTTTGTGCTCAAGACTAGGAAGCTCTCACTTAGGATTACTTAGGAGTTTGCGAATTCTTTCAATGGACAGGAAGCAACCATCTTTGGTATTAAATTACAGGTATCGGTAGATTCAATTTCTGAAGCATTCAACCTTCCACAAGAAGGAGAAAGGTGGTTTAAAGGTCAAGTCATCACTGGAGGAGACTTCAACAATTTCCTCAAAGATGGACACAGAGATCCCAAGTGGTCTAAAGGAATTCCCAACATATTCCTCAAAAACGAATGGGCAGAAGCTGTTAAACTCATCAAAATTTACCTCACTTGTGAAAGGAGGTATATTGTAGCATTTCTTTATCATATGATATTTCTATTTCATGTTGCAAGTATCAAGACCATCAACTTGCCATATGTTTCGCTGAAGAGCCTGACAAAGATGTCAACCAATATTCAAACACACATAGCTGCTTCAGAATACAGCTTCTATCATCAATATCTCATTAAAGTGTTGGTTGAAGAAGAGTTAAGGAAAATAAATCAAACATGGGAGCGTTTCTTGTTTCACAGGGTAGGCCAACCTACACCTACACCTCCAGCCTCACAACAACACCCTCAGCCTGCAAAAAGAACAAAGAGAAAGGCTAATAAGGATAATATCCATAAGACCAAGAGCAGAAAAGAAAATATTTCTTTAGCTAATGTTGAGAGGAAGTTGGATAAAGAAGAGAGCTCATCAATAAATGAGCCTAAATCCATGAAAATGGTGCCTCCCATTTCTAATTTTCCTATTTTCTATACAAGAGCTTGAAGAGGAAGATCTGCAACTGCAGAAAAATCTAAAGCATAGGTGCTACCGGAAATTCCAAAAGCAGACATTCAACAGAAGATTCAAAAAGAGTATCAGCCCACAAAGTCTGATGAAGAACTCCTCAAATATGCAGGGTATGAGATCAGTAGCAAGAGAAAGAAAGAGGGGACCAAACTTGTTATTAGTACCAGAAAAATGCATACCAGAGACAGCAACAAGTTCAGGCTCAAGTCTAAGGCTCTGCACAACCCAAGTTTGTTGACGGAGGTAATTGATGTAGAAGGAAAATCTGAAGGTTTAAAGACAAATGAGTCCAACAAGAAAGATAAAAACAAAACCCCTTCAAAGCAGAAAACAGAACCCTCAAAAAGAAGAAAGATCCAAAAGGGTTCAAAGGAGGAAAAGGCCACTATCAAAGAAGGAGCCACAAGAACCACAAGATCAAGATGAGCTTTTGGCAGCAAATCAGACTTGGATAAGCTTACTAAAGCTGCAGCCCACATGGAAGAAAGGTAAAAATGTTTCCTAGTAGAACATTTGTTTGCTTATCATCGGTCCCCAAACCTACGCGTCCACCCACTGATATAGAGGAAGCGGCTGCACAGGCGTATGCCTGCCCCATAGTGGAGGAAGAGCCAAACAGTAACGATGAAATGGAAGACTAAGGACTGCGATGTTGCTCAGTTCTGCCATCACCACGAAATTTCAATTTATACTTAGGCTTCCGCATATTTTGTAATTTTTGGATACACCAGCGCTTCTGCGCATTTTGTAATTTCTCGTTTCAAGTATTTTACAAGCTGGTTACCTCCATGGAGGCAGCCTCGAAACTGTGCAACTAAGCCTAGGATTGGTTAAGTGCAGCTTACCAACCCAGCCTGTAGCAAATGTGTTGTTTCTATTTTCGAATTAATATAGATTAGCCTAATTTACCAAAAAAAAATAAAGTATTTGACATTATAACCATTTTTAAGATAACCCACATAATTTTGCCATATAAGTCATGTGTGTGAGAGAGAGAGATATTATTAGTCCCTACCAAAGCAAGGCTCTAGGAATCAATTTTTCTATTGACTACTATTAGTTTAACATGACCAATGCAACTTATAATGTTTAACTTTGAAAAATAAGTACTTATTTTGCAATATTATTAAAAAAACATGTTTTCAAACATTGGATTGGACCATTACTTGAAGGTCTTTTTGCCACCTTTGCACAAGGACAATGCCATATGGATAACTTTCCCTCATATTTAATGTCATAATTTAGGGGATACGGTTGCAATATTCATACATGATTTTTATATATTTGTGTATTGATTATTCTTATTCTTTGCATGAAAACGATCCAAAAATAAAATCCTGCAAACCATGAGTTACTTCCCATTATAATTTAAACAAGTCTTCGCATGAAAAATTGATAGGAATAATATGTAAATAGATATACTTACCAAGAGTTACGTCCCATCATTATTTATGCACTTATGTAAGAGTAAAATTGTAAATGTGTAGACTTTTTAGTGGTTACTACCTACCAAAATTTATGCAAGTCATTGTGCATGAGAAAACAATTCATTTATCCACTTCACATGTTAATTTCTTAGTTCATGGGAAAACAAGACTTTTAGGCTTCTATTTACGTATTAATCACTCTTAATTTAGCATTAGCATTGACCAATAAAAATTATATTTTTAAGTAACATAATTATCATAATTATGCATTTTTAATCTACATGTTAATGCAATTATTATAAATTATATTTTTCTAAAATAACTTAAATTTATCTAACCCAAAATCTATCAAAATATAAACCTTTCCTTAAATCTTTATAATAATAAAAAAATTACAGTTTTAAAAATTTAATCTTTTCACAATAACAATAATTAAAATGTATTTATACTAATATATGAACACATTAAAATATATTTATATTAATTAATATAAAAATAATTCATATGATAAAATTGTGTGTATCAAATTGTCAAACTTTAATGTCAACGACTATTGGTTATAAATAATATAGTTAACATGAGTTCTTGGACAAATTAAGCTTAATGTGCGAAAGATTTAACTTCACATGTAAATGCTTATAATGTTTTATTTATAATTAAAAATATATATGTTTATTTATTATTTTGTTATATATTTATTTTTTATTTTTACATTTATAAAATATTAAATTTATTTTAAAAATACAAACTAAAGAAAATCGTAAAAAGATATTAAAAGTTAAAATTGATAAAGAAATTATTTGCTTCCTAGACAAGTTTAAAATCTTAGAATCAATACGATATTAAAATCTTAGAGTCAATACGAAATTAAAACACATTATCCCATTAAGTGAATTAATAATAAACATATTAATCAACACTCTAAGAACAATTCTATATAAAATATGAAGTATATAAAATTCTTTAGTTGTTTGCAAAGGCATAAGGCATAAAGTGAAGTATATAAAATTCTTTAGTTGTTTGCAAAGGCATAAGTGACGTAGATCCTAAGCCTTTGACAATACATTTTCAAAATAGCTTTTGAGAAAGCATAATTCGTCAATCATCTTGACCATTCTTAGGGCGCTGATTTTCAAGGATTTCTTTCAATGGTGTAGTTGGAATTTTATTTGTGAAAACATTAACATATGTAATTGAAAAGAGGTGGGTACATTTTCTCTTATCGATCCATACTTCTTTTTAGCATTTACACTTTATGTGATGGTTGATGAAACTTTGGAATATTTGATTGCCCATGGATCGAGGTTATAAAAAATCTTTTAAGATTTTATTTTCTATTTATTTATGAGTTATATATGATTTATTTTTATAAAAAATGGAATAAATATGATGAATAATATTACTAACACAATTATATTAGTAAATGTGGTTGATATATGTTGAAGGCGTCACTTAATAAAGACTCTTTCATATTTATCAAGTTGAAACTCTCGATTATTTTGATATTTTTTAAGTGAAATTTTATTGGTCATTTTTATTTGTTGAAATTTCATATCTAAAGTTGAGTAGAGTAAATACTAATACAATCCTTAAACCACGATCAATGGTTACAAACGCAGTGGTTACAAACGCAGGTAATACAGTCTTTGGCACCTTAATCTTAGGGCTTCCTTTAGTTTGCAAATGCTTTCAAATTCCTACAGGAATTTAAGTCGCCTTAAGTATTTGAATTTTGATATGTGCTTCAGCTTGAAAATATCGGTTGAAACATTTACAAATATATGTTCTCTTGAATATTTAGTTCTTTATTGTGGGGAAATGTTTCCTTGGCAAGTTGCGCAGCAACATTCCCTGGAATAATTTATGTGTTCCTTACATATTTACAAGAATTTCCTCACAATATCGAAAACCTCAACAATCTGGAAGTATTTAAGGTGGGAAGCAATTCCTTGAAAGGACTGCCATGTCCATTGGGTCACCTGAGGAGCTTGAAGGACTTGCGACTCATTGGGATTGTTGACTCATTGGTCATAGTGGGTCATAGAAAGATGTGGCATAGAGTCCTTACCAACAGAAGTGGTGAAGTTGAACAACCTGGTAAAGTTAACACTAAAAGGATGTCCAATTTGGGAGCTACCATTGAAAAGGGCGCTGGAAAGAGAAAGTGGTGCCACTGAGTTGTTCCGACTGGAATTCTTAGAGCTAGAGTACACAAAAAAATCGAAGATACCATTTGTTGAGGGTGTTTGTCCCAACCTTAAACATCTCAATATCATAGGTTGCAATGAGGTTGGAGCATTGCCACGAACACTCATAAAGATTTATTTTCGTCTTTGTAATAAGTTGAGGAAAATGGGAGGGCTTTATAATCTTATAAACCGTCGAGAATTTGAAATCGTGAGGTGTAAAGAGGTGGAGGAGTTGTCGTGTATTGAAAGGTTGATGTCTTTGAAGAGGTTCACGGCTATTGGGTGTTGTAAGATAAAAGGAATAGGGGGCCTGGAGAAACTAACACAACTTCAACAAGTTTTTGTGGCTTTATGTGATGCACCAGAAGAGATTGCAATTGTTCAGGACAGGCCTCATGTTGATAAATGTTCAAACTGCGTAGCAAAGTATAGGATCATTTGCACCAACGATATAGAGAATTAATCGATATATAGAATTAATGGAGACCATGAATTATTTCTTGATTGAAGCGAATGGAATGGTTCATTTATTTGTTTATCAACTTCCAGACGACATTACAGGTCATACAATGTCATCTGAATATGTACAGTGAATGAGAACGAATCTGTATAGTGTCTAGAGGAAGAGCTCCACAATAGAATGCCTTCGTTGTAACTAAGTGTTTTTAGACTTTGCCCATAATTCTTTTTTTTTAATTTAATAAGTCAAAATTTAATATATCATTAAAGTTCTTGTAATATTTATGAATATATGTTAGACCAAGGTTTTCCATGGATAGCCATGTTGGATAGCCCAGTTGGTTGAAGTATTTCTTGTTAATTCATTGGCCCTTTGTCATGAGGTGTGGGTTCAATTCTCCTTGGGTCCATTAGAGTCAGGCACCGACAGTTGGGTTGACTGGGTGTGAGGCCCCTTCGGGTGGGCCCACTATGGGTGTTGCGAGGAAGAAAAGAAAAAAATGCTCATGCATCTCACTAATGATAATATTAAGTTCGAGAATACATCAAGGAATTATGGAAAATGGTTATTTATGGTCTGGAAAAATAATAGTTATCAAAGACCTTGGCCTAGGCCATAAAGTTTATTTCAAACTGATATTTTGGTTGCTACCCATGTTAACAACTCCTCATATTAGGTTCTATCACTTAAATTTTTCTAGAATTCACATATGCTCCTATAGGAAAACACAACTCTACTAGATCATGTTGGTTTGTAGCCATGGGAATCTAATTCACTTGAGTAACAAAAGCACTTAAGATGTAGTAATCATGAAAGATAGTTTAACATTGGTAAAAGAGCATATTTTAAACTCCACCCTATTAAAGTGGGAACTTAAAAGGAAAATACCTTCCAGAAATATAAGTAATTGATGGCTTTAGCTGGTTATGTTACAAGTCTTTGTAATTCATTTTGATTAAGTAAACTATGGAGAAGTCTAAGGATTCAACCCCAACTCTTCAAAATTCATAGTGTTTGGATACTTTTAGTGGAGCTAAGATAATTTTTTTTGGGTCTTACAAAAAGATTATATTTGATAGTTTTTCATTGTAATCCATATTTACGTCGGAGGCGTTCTTTTTATGAGATTAAGTGGGAAAACGTTGTTCACCCCACCTAATCAGAAAACTTTCTCATCACCCTTCTATCCAATTAAAATTTTACATGTAGAGAAAAAATATTGGCTGATTTTGAGTTTAACCAAGAACCGGCGGCCTTCTGCGACGTTCTTGGAAATGTCGTAGTCGTCCTACAGGCAATGGCCGAGATCTCGCAGGGCATCGATGTGGCAAAGAAAGGCTGCATGAGCGCAGAGTGCTACGCCTGCTTTCAGGTCCTTGTCCTTCTTTCCACCTCCGCTATAGTTGAATTGTATTATGGCCAGAGAATCTAATGCAGGGGCGTGAGATGCTATCGCAGCCTTCACCATCAGAGATGCCTTGTGCACCCTGTTTTGCAGGCAGTAGAATCAAATCTGCAAGAAGCCCCAAAAAAAAAAATTAAAACTTGTCAAACACAAGGGCTTGCTAAACATTGAGGTGATAGTTGTTACCAAAAATTTAAAGCCAAAAAAAAGGAAAACACTCAACTTACCATCCCGAGATTATAGAAAGCCTCCACATTTCCAGCATCTCGCATTTATTTATGAAGCGATGAGCTCCCTCGCACCAGCTAGATGCCTTTACAGAGAATGCCGAGGTGGAGGATTTTAGTAAAACAAACTGGTGGAAACCCATTGCATGGAACCTCTTGCATCTGCACACAAAAAAATCAGTAAGCCCCAGCATTTTAGATCGGATTGAACAGACAAAAGGAAAAAGCAAAGGGTATTCTACAGATAGTAGCTGGTGGAGATGAATAATCATGTTGGCATTCATAGCCCAAAACAAATGCACATACAAATACAAATAGACATTAAGAATAAGAAGTAAGAAATATGGGAGCAATAAAATTTTAGAAAGATAAATTAGTGTATATTATCGGTGATTGGAGTTATGTCAAATACACTATTTTCTTTTAACCAACCACATAATGTTTTGTGTCTACATTTTATCATTAAATAACTTAATTTCTGGAATCAAAAATAAGAGTCACTCCAACAAATTCATCAAATATTCATTTTATCCCAGAAATTTCATAGTAAAATCTATTTCAAAAATTATAAAATACAAGAAACATCAGCTTAACAAACAAGTATCCTCATTAGAAAATCAATGCCTTAAGAAAAGAGGGGAGATTTTATCGAAAGACATTTCAAAAATCACAAAATATAGGATGTTTAACCTATAAACAAATATATTTCATGAGCAAATCAATCTATAAATGTAGTCATTAGCAAATCAATGCATTGAAAACAGGAAAGAAGATATTTATTAGTTGTAGAAGCTAATTAAAAGTAATTTATGAGATTTGAGACCATGTAAATTGTGAGATTAAAGATTAAATCTCGCTAAACCAAGAAAAAAAACACTTAGATAACTTACTGTAGTGAAACAATTTGAGATAATACGACCCTACGGGCTATTTTTGAACTTACATAGTCGCATACTTGTTCTCACAAGTTTTGATACGGATTTGAATATCAAGGTTTCTTGAGGATTCATATATCCAGTTGATATAAATAATTGATGTATTATTAGATTCTAAAACCAGAGAAACTCGAGCTTGGGATTTTGCTGAATAAAGACTCCATTTTTCTAGATCATGTCGATCGCGTCATTGAAGATTTGAAGACATCTCATAGCTCGAGAAATTAATATAAAAAGTTCTATACATTTATTAAATTGATTCTATACATGCTAACTATAAACACTGAAATGTACAAAATATAGAGAAAGAACCGTGCATGTACTTCAGCAGCAAGGACGATGACGAGATAGTGAGAAAATTTGCATGTATCGGTCCTTAATTTTATGGTCAATTACAATTCATCTATTAGCCTATTTTTTTCCCATGTTTTTTTGGCTTACTTTATGTTTCTGAAGCTATGTCCCCTATCCTTCTTCGTTGTTAGTGTGAATTCTAATCGCAAGCATATGAATAAATCTCACTTTAGTTGTGCATAAAAAACAGCCCTAACATCAAATATGGTTGTCAATTTCCTTAGATCTGTAGTTATTTGATCAGAATAAATGCTACAAAATCCATATTTATGCAATTAAAGACATTAAACAACAAATAAAAGCAAGAGTTTCTCCATGCATCCAACAGAGAAGACAAGAATATTTTTAAAGAATTTTGTATTTATAACACCTGGGAAGGGAACATAGAAAGATGTTACCAGTCCCCCTCAATGGGATGGGTTTTTGTATGTCCTCAGTGCTTCAGATCTAAGATCTCTCTCTCTTGATGTTGTAGAAAATCCAGACAAAAAATGGAACTCAAAGGGAGCTCACAAGCAAAAAGATAGAAAAATATGACAATGATGGAGGATCAAAGTCAGACCAAAAGTATAGATCCAAAGTGATCTTTAGGCAAAGAAAGGTAGTGAGTGAATGGAAAACCCCTTTTACTTATAACAAAATATTGAGTTGGAATAGATATTGGTGCATAATTAAAATATTATTAACCAAATCTAGATCCAACTTTTATGGAATATTTTATTATTTTTGTTGGAGGGAAAAAGAAATTGAATTTGGTCAAATCTCTTTCTTTGTAAATAATAAATAAATAAATGATTTATTTATATTTTAATAATGTGGTTGAGTAATAATTAAATAAATAGTGATTTATTCAATTATTTATAAATGATTTAGTCAAATTTAACAAGGAATATTATTTAAATAATGTTTTAAATAATTATTCCTAGAAAATAATAAGATAAATAATGATTTATCTAATTAATTTTCCTATTTTGGATTAAATATGACCGGGAATATTAATTAAAATGTTGTTTAATTAATTATCCCTTGAGGAAAATCAAACAAATAAGGATTTATTCAATTATTCCTCACGAGGTTTCCTTCTTAGACCATAAACAACTTAATAAATTATGGATTACTAAGTTATTTTTCACAGTGAAAGCAATTTAACTAGGGTAAAATTGGTCTTACATGGTGTACATTGTTCCATCTAATAGTGACAGGTTAGAGGACCAAAAATTGGTGTAACAGATTTCCCACCAGCGTGCAAGCATTATGAGCTAATCGTATGACCGAAGTATGTTGTAAGAACTCAATCACTAGACACCGAAGGGGGAGTCAGAGAGAGAGAGATATAAGGTAGACTAAAGCACTAGAGGATAAGACCATGAGGAGGCAAGACTTACAGGTGTGACAAGTCTATTTTATGAGTGGGTACCTATTCTACATGAGGTGGGGGAGGCATGCCTATGCCCGCCAAGATAACAAAGTACAAAGAATAATGCGTCCAGTAAACAAGGAACTGAACTATGTAGTAAATGCTCGCAAAAACATGGGCCAAGTAAAAACATGATAATGGATCCCACATACATAAGGTGCCTAGGAAAACAACCAGGAATTATACAATAATATCTGAGTACATGAGATATAAGTACAACCAAAGAGGCCCTGTAAAACAAGAAAGGGCTCTAAAAATCTGAATGATATATGCAAACTAAAGAGGCGTTGCAAGCGCCTGAGGTCGGAACCATCAAATATATGGAGCTACATCCAAGGTTGTAGCAGAGAAGTTATCCGGGTATGTGGGGGGCTACCTAAAGGGCCACCCCCGCATGAGGTCTGAAACATCTCACACGCACCTGGGAAACACAGGGACAATCTGCTGCATCACTGAAACATCAAGTATATGGATCTAGATCATGCCATAGGGAGCTCGAGCTAAGAAACAATAAATTCAAAGGGAAATAAATAGTCCCTTTGCCTAATCCGAGGCACCAAACAAGAGTGGAAGTTGGAACCAAGGTACACTTCCCTCTAGACCTATCTTCTAGAATGAATAAGCTAATGTCGACAGAAGGAGGTCTGCCATAGGTGAGGCAATAAGGGAACCTCAACTAAGGCACAAGATTAAATAGTAGAGCGACTGATAGACTGACACCAGGTATGATGGTGGAATTGGAGGTACTGAGTAGCAGGCTGATGACTTCCCTTGTTAGAGCATAAAGGGCATGGATGACTTGGCAGAAACTGACTCAACACCAGAGGGGATAGGGGACAGTATGACTAGAAGCCAAAATGTGCGACACAAGAGAGGAAAAAAGCAATGAAGGATGGAGGACTATAGCAGGATACAACGGACTCGGGATAGACTCCATGGATGTGATGATGACTCAACTCGAATGCTCTAATAAGGGCGACTTGATGATGCTGCCACACATAACAAGCCTGGTGGGGACCATAAAAACATAAGTACAATGTGGTTACTCACGACGAAAATCGACATGAGCATGGACAAGTATGAAGCCAAAGTGGTGCCCCAAGTACAAGTGTTGCAAGTGAAGAAATTTAATTTTGATGAGTGGTGAAGTGACCCTTCTTGGAAAAGATGTGTCTGGGTGAAGTATCAAATCATAAAAAACTAAATGATACCCATTTGAGAGCTCGGTGAGAGCTTTCCAACAATGCTGACAGTTTGTCAAATCGAGCTATGGTTTGGTCATAGCTGGCAAAAGAAAAATCTAGGGTTTCTCTTTTAATAAGCCATTTTCCCTCCAGTTTGATTCATTTGCAAGTGTAGTCGTGGTGAATGTAGAGAGGAGAAAAGGCCCTAAACCTTGCAGCGATCATAGTAGACAAACCGACCGTTGGAATCGAGATTTTTTAGTTTCAGGTAAGAGGCCTAACCCTACTCTTTCATTTCAGTGGATTGAAAGTTCACTTTAGGCACCCGGAGCTCAGGAACAGGCCCCTCCTCTTCTTCATGGTTGAGTCACACTTTTTGGGGCAATATCTACGACCTAGGTAGCAGGTTTTGGGTAGAAAACTGTGACTTTCCCCAGAAAAATCCTGAAAAGTGCGACCTATCAGAGAGATGGATTTTGGTGTTGTTTCTTGGCTGAGAGCTGGGTTTTTATGGTTGAATGCAATCTTTCCTTTATGTGCACTAACAAATATGATGGTTTTGTGTAGATACGGTAAAGTTGAGGATCAACTGGAGAGAGAGAGAGACCTAGACACATTACAGTTGGAGATTGGAGAGGATCATGCTGTCCACACTACATTGGCCAAGTTTAGGGTCCTGAAGTTTGTGGAGAACCCTTTGATGAGAGATAGAGAGCCCTTGTTGGCCCGGATTGTCAGCTATTGGGAACCGGATCATGAGATATTTATAGTGCAGGGGCACCGAATCTAGTTGATTGTCCAGGATATATATTTTCTGACTAGTCTCCCACCACTTGGGATGGTGGGAAATACGCATCCAGTGTTTCTGCGAGGGCAGAAAATTATGGAGTTTGTGGAGTGCCATTGTCGACCAAGTCTCCATGTGAAGGGGACACAGATACCGATCGGGGATCTAGAGTGGCTAAAGACTCGTGTTGTGGCCGCAGCGGTTCTGTGAATCCTAGGAAATCAGACACTCCACCACATCACTAGGGTTCAGACGATGCTTGTTGAGAGTGTGTTGAGTGGGACCTACTATGGGTGGGCCCAAATGATGTTGTCATCATTGAAACGAAAGTTGTCGCTTTGAAAATGGCAATTGAACCACATCTTTTCATATGGCACAGTGTTGTGCTTGCTCTTCTATGAGAAGATCCTCACACTTCAGCCTTGCATACAGCTCCAAGATGGGGGACTGAGAGAGCCCAGGATGTGCCGTTAGGGGCGGCTACTGTAAAGAGGGGGAGATGGGGCAGTCGGACGAGTGTTCTGACTCGAGTTTTTTTCTCATTGGGATCAAATTCCACTGTACATAGATGACTATCACTACATTTGGATGAGTTATCATGGGGACCCAGACTTGTCGTTGCCTCTAGGTCGAGCATGGGGGCCCAATGGTAAGTGACAAGTTGCTAATATTTTATGTGAATTTTAAAGTTTCAGAATATTGTATATCATACTAATTCATTCACTTTTGGTATTCATATACAACACTGATGAAAACGACCAATTATATGGGGTGGCCTGCAGTATTAGGAGCTACAGTACCTAGTGGGGCGAGGGGTCTACAAAATGAGGATGCAGTTTCCCTGCTGGAGGACATCTATTGTAGAAGTGAGAGGCTTCTAACCAATGTTTCAAAGCATGGATGGGAAGATCTTGATGACCAGTACATAGAGCCATGTATTGGTTTTCCCTCAGAGTGGTGAGGGGTCATGCAACGCATGGCAATGGCCAAACAAGGGATGCACGATCTACAAGTTGCTAGAGCCGAGCCATTAGCCTGGGATCCTCCAGATAGTGATTAGATGTATGGGCATGTGGTGCCCCCAGTTTTTATTTTTGTAACATGCTATGGGCATGTCATATGTATAAGATTTTATGGACTCTAAACATTTTTACCGACACATATAATGGATATGCATCGTTTTATGGTTTATTATTATTGTCTTGTGTGAAATGCGTGTGATAAATACCAATCTAGAATATTATTTTCAATGCTATCTACATAGTGATTTTTTTCTCTAGGTACATGACTGAATGTAATGATTTCAAATTCATGCATCAAAAGCTTCACTCGTAAATATCTTCTAAAAAGGACAGGATTATGCACACAATAGACACCATTCAATTTCCTGACAAGAAGCAAGGAATATAAATGAACATGAAGGTAAAGGATGCAATGGGAAATGGCATCGGCTAATAACCTCGCACTGCGCCATATTCGACCTGGTTATTGGTGGCAGTACCAATGCATACGCCATTAGAGAGAACAAGCGAATGCAAGGGGTAAAAATGGCCCAAGTTGTCGAGGCTAGATTCTGGGAGTAGCGACTTGCACCATTGGCATAACCGATATATGGTGTGGAAGGGGGGTCCATCGGAAAGGTGCCACAAGACAACAAATGAGAGGATGATGAATAGTGTTGGCAACCCGAATGCAAGCTAGAAATCAAAAAAACACTGCGAGAGGGAGTGCTCTGGGTAGAAGTTCTACCACCCGCACACCAAAAAGTAGATGGTATGGGGGAGTTGCCTTAGGGGAAGCTTGTGCTCAAGTCTCGAAAGTCACCATAGACATGGATGGTGACATTTCTTTTTATGGGCGGGAAATATGAATTCAGGGTTGGAAAAGGCTTCCATGATGTCATCATCACAGTAGAAGATCGGGTGACTGCTGGAAGGGTAACCACAAGACGTGGTAAAGCTACCTCACTCATCATCATGAGAATAAAGGTTCACATGCGCATCGTCATGGGGGTTTCCGGAAGAACAAGCAGATAAGGGATCCACTGATGTTGAGCCCATGGTGATCACTGAAGGGAGGTCAAGCGAAACAGAAGGGGAAGTCCTAGAGGGATCTTCCACCATGGATCTCATAGATGATGACAGGTAGAGGATAATGGCCGAAGACTCCATCATCTCGACATCGAGAGGGGGAATTTCAATGGGAGTAGAGGTATCCTCAATTTGGCCTGAATCATACTGTGCGAGTACGGGAGATGCGGACTGGTTCTATTTTGTCTCGTAATCCCAAACTACTTCCAAAGATGTGCGGTAATGCTTGAGGCGGGGACAAAGATGGGTATAATGGCAATGGAGATCACACAAAGCACAGGGGTGGTTGGTGTGAATAGTCTTGGGGTTCTTGGTTGGAGTTGAGGAAGAAATAGAGGCTTCAGGGACCTTAGACTCAGTAAACGCAACATTAACCATGGGCTTGATGCGAGGCAGTTTAGGACAATGATGGGTGGCATGATCGACAACATCACACAAAGCACATAGAGGGGTACGCTTTGGAGGTTGAGGAGGAGAAG
This sequence comes from Pinus albicaulis, assembly GCA_034641835.2. Classification (NCBI taxonomy): domain Eukaryota; kingdom Viridiplantae; phylum Streptophyta; class Pinopsida; order Pinales; family Pinaceae; genus Pinus; species Pinus albicaulis. The sequence continues at coordinate 1,314,582,165 of CM076575.1, forward strand.
GGGTTGTCTGGGTAGCCTTGTCCTTAGGTGCCATCTTGTGGGCTTTTCCCCCCTCACCAGAAGCTTTCGCAACAAGAGTAGGTTCTTGTTGAGGTGGCTGAGGCACAAAAGCAAAGGGAGGGGTCATGGCGACCGGTTGGAATAGGATCAAAGAAGTATAAGGTTTGGGCTGACCAAGCAGGGTAGAGGCTGGGGGATAAATGTATTATACTAGGATCCCCAGGGTCATGTTAGGAAGATACAAGGTAACCATAACAGGTACCAAAAATACTCCAGGAGGGGGAGCTAGAAATGGTATCTAACCAGAGGGGTAATGACCAGGCAGGACAGCTCCGAGATGGTTAAGGCTTGGAGGAACCATTCCAAGAGGGTAGATGGGATCATGGATATCAACTACAGATGAGGGGCCTTGAGGAGGGGGTCCTGAAGGCTAATTTGAGGTGCTAGGAGCAAGTTTCGGAGGGAGGGGCTGCTGACAAATCGAACCAGTCCATTTCAGGTCAGACCGAGATGATTGCATCTTGCAAACATTCGACAAGATTGGATCAGAGATAGGAGGAGGGAGACTAGGGAATGAACCAAGAAAAGAGGATTATTTTTAGACTCCGAGTGAGACACTAGTCAGAGGTTCAACTAATTTTTTATTGGCCACCGAAGAGATGATGGACTCAGGGGAGGTCTGAGACTTCGGTTCGTAATATGTCAACTAGTCGATGGTGAAAATATTTCCGTTATGAGGAAAGCACATCTTACGGTGAACCACATATGGGACAGCAGACATCGCATAAGTGTAGCTATGACCCAATAGAATGTTGTATTCTAAGTGAACATCAATGAATTCTATGTCAACACAAATAGTCTTGCTCGCAAGAGTAATAGGATAATTGCAGAACATGCCAAGGGGCTAGGAAGAGTGGTCATCCCATGCTCGGAGGGTGATAGTGGAAGGGGCCAACTCAGGAGATCCGTGTTGCTTCCAAACCGAAGCATACATCACACAGGTGGATGCCCCCTTTTCAATGATACAATGGGAGACGTTGGCATTCTGGATCTTGATAGGGAATTGGAAGGTGACGGAGGCACGAAGGGGGGGATGTTCTAACCGATCAAAATCGAAGACAATCAAACAATCATCTGAAGGATCCACAATGCCCATGGCAATTAGTAGAGCTTTTCGTTGTGAAGGGCACAACTGGAGGACTTCCAACATTGACGTGGGAGCAGGGGATTGTGCCAAGTCATCTACTATACTATACAAATGGGAAAATTTACCAGGAGCAATGTTTCGACGTAATGGTCCCTTGGGGATCTTTTTATGAACCTATGCCCTAGGCTGAGGGATCAGTAAAGGACCATTGGGTGTCGAAAGAGGCTCTATGGGACTTGAAGAAGGGGGCTCGGGGACAGACGTAGCAGGGGGCTTGTTGTACTAACGGGACCAAGTCTAAAGGTTGAGGTCAATGGTAATGGGTTGGTCAGAGTTCATCATGAGAATAAAGTAATCTGAGGTACCATATGGAGGAGGTTGAGTTATCGCCTGACTTTGAGGAGGTTGGGTAGGCACGAATCATTGTTGGGGGAAAGGATTGGTAAACATAGTCGGTTGGGTAGGGGAAGAAATAGGAGGAACCGAAGGTTAGGCTTGTTGTCCTCGGGATGTTTCTTGAGCTTCCAACATCTGACACATCTGAGGTAATAGAGGACAATCATGGGTGTAGTGACCATAGGCACCTCAACAAGAAAAAAGTTTGTTCATGTGAACAAGCATGTCCTGCTTGGGCTGAGTGCCCTGTTGTTGGGTTGTTGTGTTAGGTGCATTCCCTTGGGGATTGGGTCCTGGATTACCTAGGGCAGATTGGTTTTGGTTTCCTTTTCTCTTCTTTTTGGAAGTAGGAGGATTAGTCGCACCCTGATGTGCATACACTTGACCCTGGGGGGGTGGTGGTTTTTGTTGCAGGGGTTGAGAAGGCAAGGGAGGCTGAGATGCTAATTTTGGAGGAGCTGGAGCACCAGGCTGCAGATACGGATAATAAGGAGGTTGGGAAACATTACTATAAACAATCTCCGCAAAAGGATGAGGCGTGCCATATCCTGGATACATGCTACTGGGAGGGGGAAAAGTGCTAGAGGAATTGGCCCCTCCCTGAGGGAAACCATAACCCATGGGAGGATGAGTGTACAGATGAGAAAGGGCTCCAACGATATCGTTGGAAACATGGGATGCCCCCAGTGCATTGGCACCACCGGGTCTAGGGAGATCTGGTAAGACGATATAAACATAACCAAACTTTTCATATATCGGGTCATATTTCAATGCAATCTGGAGGGCAGATCTTCAGTCTATCGGAAATGAGATGCGACATCTTTTCCAATAGCAGGAAAAAGGGATCTGAGAAACCAGTCCATGTAGACACGGTCTTCAAAGGTAGGGGCTCGACATAGGCTCTTTCTTCTCCACCACTCTTGGACATGATCATATAGGCGGGTTAAAAACGATTGATAGAAAGAGGTTAAGAGTTTGGTACCAGTGTCATAACGAAGGGGAAGTTATAAGTAAGACATAAAAGCCCTGAAAAGTGTCATAAAATTAGTATGAAAGGAGGAGGCCTGGTCGACATACCACTTGGAAGCTTCTCCAGTCAGCGTACGCTGGAAAAACCTAAGACAGACGGAGTCATCAGTGATGGAGCTAGACGAACACCACATGTGGAAAGAATGAACATAGTTGGTAGGATCCTCTCCAGCAAGACCTTAAAACTTTGGGATGTCTAAAGGGAGCTTGGTTGGCATAGCAGTCCAACTAATATCATGGTGTATGGGGTCATTAATCAACTGGTTAAAATTGGGAAGACTGAGGCCTACCATATAAGGGAACAAGGGAGCAGTCAAGATAGTTCTTGTTTTGGCCCCACTAGTAGCATTCCCAACATTAGGGTCGAGGCTACCACCAACATTAGGTCCTGAACCAAACATGGTGAAGGTGACAGGAGGAAAGCTTGGGATAGAAACAGAAGGGGATCCCGATGAACTAGAAGCAGAGTCAGAATGGGTACTCGGTGGAGCACAAACTCGAACCCTACGCGGAGGAGTAAGTCTTCCTAACAGAAACTAAGGATGAAGGCCAAGGAGTCTCTAGGATAAGTAACTTAGAGGCGCAATGATGGAAAACAGACATGAATCACATAAGGAAGAGAGACCAATAAGGGCAAGGAGGTGCAGGATCAAATTATTACAATGTGCAGGGAGGTGCAGGATCAATTGATTACAATGTTATAATCTTGGCATGGCGGTGTAAACTAGGCGCTCTTCACTTACGGTGTTCGTGTATGTGATAAGTGTGTTAATTTTAATTAAGCCCTGACATGTGTAGAGAAAAAAGAAAAATGATGTTGTATAACTATAAATAAATCTGAAAATGGCACTAAAGTAAATTGAATATGACAGAAAATAAACAACTAAAGATGCATCAATTTAAACACAAGGAGGAGGACTTCCCAACAACTAGTCTTTGGGTGGGTGAAATATAATAAAAACACACAAAAATGGCCAATGGATCTAAATTCACATGGGACAAGGATCTAAAGGTCAGATCTGCTAGAAATAGGTGCAGAAAACAACAAAAAACCAAAGGGAAAAGTGTTGCAAATGAGGTGGCGAAAGGCTACAACCTGAAGGGAAACGGAGGGGACCCTAAAGGAGCACCAAAAAAAATTGAAAAGAGGTGTTTTGGATGGATGAATAACCAATTTGAAATGGATCTGAAAGTACAGGATCAGATCTGAAAAATGGCTAAAAACACTGAAATCTCAGACGACTTGCTTCAGCTAAACTCCTCCTAAAAAGGTGGAAGCGTACTGAAGCCCTAAGGGGCTTAGTTCCTACTTCGACGAGTAAAACAGAGCAAGTACAGGTCCAAGACGGATGGAGAGGGAGGTCAAACAACCCTGAAAAGTAGCCTAGACAAACCTAGAAAAATCACAGAAAATTCCCGCAAAAAGTTTAGGTCGCAGTTTTTGACCTCTTTTCAGCAGAGGTCGGAGTTTTCTAGCTGTTTTCTGCACCCTGAAGGTTGAGGTCACAGGTTTTGTGCCAAAAAGTGTGACCTGCACTTCCACCCATCTCGAGAGCAGGTTTTAGAAAAAAGTGTCGTCTCAGCTGCCGTTGATACCTGTCACCTGCACAATAGGCCCAGAAACACATGAAAGTTATAATTTTTATTGTTTTAGGGTTTTAAAGGTTAAAAGCAGAGTCAAGAAATGAAAAATAATAAGTTGAAGAAAATCCCTATGGATTGAAGCATCTCGTCATGCAGGGATCTACAAAACAACAACGTTCATAATTATAAACCCTTGTGGAGTCGCTAGTTGTTAGTGTGAATTATAATCGCAAGTGTACGAAAAAATCTCACTTTAGCTATGCATAAATAACAGCCCTAACATCAAAGATGGTTATTAATTTCCTTATATCTGCAGTTAGTTTATTATAATAAATGCTACAAAATCCATATCTATGTAGTTAAAGACATTAAACAGCAAATAAAAGCAAGAGTTGCTCCATGCATCCAATAGACAAGACAAGAATATTTTTAAAGAATTTTGTATTTATGACACCCGGGAAGGGAACATAGAAAGATGTTACCAGTCCCCCTTAATGGGATGAGTTCTTGTATGTCCTCAACACTTCAGATCTAAGATCTCTCTCCCTTGATGGTGTAGAAAACCCAGACAAAAAATGGACTCAAAGGGAGCTCACAAGCAAAAAGATAGAAGAATATGACAATGATGGAGGATCAAATTCAAACCAAAAGTATGGATCCAGAGTGATCTTTAGCCAACAAAAGGTATTGAATGAATGGAAAAACCCTTCTATTTATAACAAAATATTGAGTTAGTCTAGATATTGGTGCATAATTAAAATATTATTAACTAAATCTAAATCCAAATTTTATGGAATATTTTATTATTTTTGTTGGAGGGAAAAAGAATTTGAATTTGGTCAAATCCCTTTATTTGTAAATAATAAATAAATAAATGATTTATTTATTATTTCAAGAATGTGGTTGAGTAATAATTAAATAAATAGTGATTTATTCAATTATTTATAAATGTTTTAGTCAAATTTAACAAGGAACGTTATTTAAATAATTATTCCTAGAAAATAATAAGATGAATAGTTATTTATCTAATTAATTTTCCTGTTTTGGGTTAAATATGACCAGGAATATTAATTAAACTAATGTTTAATTAACTATCCCTTGAGTAAAATCAAATAAATAAGGATTTATTCAATTATTCCTCATGGGGTTTCCTGTTTAGACCATAAACAACTTAATTAATTATGGATTACTAAGTTACTTTTCATAGTGAAAGCAATTTTACTAGGGTAAAATTTGTCTTACATGGTGTACTTTGGTCCATCTAATAGTAACAAGTTAGATGACCAAAAATTGGTGTAACATTCATTCTAAAGTTGGTAGCAACAACTGATAGATTTCAAGGGTATGCTGCATGTGATGCTCAGTGTCAAGTCCCGTAGGGTCCCTGGGCCGATGACTGACGAGGAACTTTTTTGCAACAGAGAATGACAGGTTTGTGGATGAGCCGATGGGTTATGAGGAGATGTTGACAAAAGAGGAGAAATAACAGTTGGACCAAGCTCTGAGCATGGGGAATTCGAAGTCCATCGAAGATGAGGGGGCGATATTCTATGGCCCTGTGGATCAGGATGAATGGCATCAAAATGACGGGTTGTCGGGTTCTGTAGGGGAAGAATCTGTCAGCCTAATTTCTGCCCACGTTGTAATTAGTCTAATTGTCTTAATACTCCGTGAACGACAGATCTCGATTACAACTCATTTGAGGAAGTCATTTCCCAAGCAATTAGAGGGTGTGTCATCGTTGAAGACGTAGAGATCAGCGTCTTCGCCTATTGTTAGGGTGGGATAAGCCCTAGCCGTTATGCATGTCTTCCCCCCTTCTGAAAATCTCTCCACGATGGAATGATCAACCTATGATTTCATTTCATTTCATTGTCATTGTAGCATTATCTGGAGCTCCATTTTCCATAATTACAAGAAAATTTCCAACAAACCAATATTGTGTAGCTTACCAAGACTCGCAATGAAAGTGTCTGGCCCTTGAAGAACCCCACATGATTCAAGAAGGTACCATATGTTGTCTTATCAAGGTCGCTCTGTAAAGAAATTATGCGAGATTAACATGTTTTTTTTTTGTTTCCTTTCCTGGGATTGATTTATTTAGATCAATAAGTTATAGTGTTTATGGATCTCTACTTGCTCTCGTCACTGCACATTAATAACTTCAATTTGTTTCGATATCCAATGATCTGGAAAAACAAGTTAAGTTTAAAGATAGGCATGAAGGTCCCATTCATCTAAAGAATTCATCAACTATAGAATGATGGGAGACTCCATTCTTCACATTCATTTAATTTATTTGAAATTGTCCTCTAAATTGTATTATTCAACTATAAGTAACAATGTGAGACTCCATTCTTCACAGTGAATGCATGTTAGTATGAGTTAGGGCTGAAACAAATGGTGATATATTCCATGGAGTCCACCATGTTTAAAAGACTTTTAAATTAGGAAGAGTGAATAAGAATCGAGGATGAATTTTATTTTATTTTTTCTCAATACATATTCAGTGAAGAAGAGTCCTCAACCAAGCTCCTAAAAGAGTTGATTGTAGTAAGAATGGATAAGAAATAGAAGGTTAAAGTTTTAACTAGTGTTTCACTACTCTATCAATTTATTTTGTTTATTCATAACTTGTTGATGCTATGGTTGTTAAATATTAAATCTTAGTTTTTGTCTTTTCTAAAGATTTGATGGTAGTAAGAATGGATAAGAAATAGAAGGTTAAAGGTTTAACTAGAGTTTCACTACTTTATCGATTTTTTTTTTAATTCATAACTTGTTGATGTTATGGTAGTTAAATATTACATCTTAGTTTTTGCCTTTTCTATAGCTATGTTTGTGAAAAGGGTAGGGAAGAATAGGGTAGTATTTTGCAAGGTGGAGATGGTGTTCAGTTGGGGGAGTTTGTGATAAAGCTTATTTTATATGTTCGTGATCTTGTATTGATTTCTAAATCGGCCAATCAATTGCAGATGCACCTATATGCCCTTGAGAATTTTTGTAGAGTAGTGGGGATGCAAGTCAATATTAACAAGACCAAAATAATGATTTTCTCTAATAAAAGGAAGCAAAATCAGCATATGTTCTTCTTTGAAGACAACATTCTTGAAGAAGTAAATGAGTTCAACTACCTTGGGATTGATTTCAAAAACAAACTTAATAATCCTTCTAAACTTTCTTAATAAATAGAAGTGTTAACCATTGCTTGATAAATTGTCTTTACACAATGAAAAAAGATACTTTGATTTCAATGGAATTTCACATAGAGTAGCCAAATTTGGCAAGAGATGCCACTAAACCTAGTAGCCAAATTTGGCAAGAGATGCTTATGAGCCTAGTGTTATATTGAAATGACCATCTCTTTCTCAAGTTTTTTCTTTTTTTCCAAATTTATTTCTTTCTCATTATTGGCAAGGAGCTCCATGATTTTTTTATTTGATCCAATGTATGAGGGAGTTCATGAATCCATTTTGTATGCTTCTTGAGTGCAAGGGGTTTCCTTTCCTTCATTTTCTCTCTTCATATTTGTCATTTGTTGATTCTTATCCCACCTCGGTACTTTCTCCACTTCTCAAATGTCATATAATAAAGCATAGGATGAGAAGGGAGCATGAAGAGGAAGGATACAATCATTACTATGTCATTATTCTGGGACAATTATGTTAGTGTAACTTTCTTTTTAAATTTAACCTCCTATTACATTCTTTAAAAGATATATAGAAACCAAAATTTCCATATATTTCACTTAATTATTGTTTTCCCCACTCCCCAGCGTTACTGTGCACCTCTCAGTGCAAATGCTAGTTATAACATGTCAAAAAGGTGAAATTAAATGAGAAACATTTACCAAACTCTACAACATTAGAAGGATGCAATGTGCTATAAACAAGAGATTCTTGCCAAATCTCCCATCCATTTAGCTCACTCTTGATAGTCTCATTGCAAGGAGAGATGGCCAAGGTACATAACTAGCTAGGCTAAGGGAGAGGTGAAAATATTTTTATAGTTAACCACATAAACCTATGACATCAATATAAATTTCTTATATTATGCCATACTTATTAATTAGTTAGGCCAATGAAAAAGAGTGATGATGATTATTTTTCTTAATGTTCTTTTCATCTTGAGAACAATTTGAAAATATTTTCATGTATACATTCTCTAATTTCTTTGTCAATTTAAATGTTGAATTTTTATATATTACATGTATGTGAAAAAAATTAATAATTTATAATAAATAATCTTGAATTTAGTATTTTTTATTTTGTGGTATCAGTTTTTTTCATTAATTTAAATTATTAAAATAATAAAATAATTATACTTATTTTCTTTTTAGAAAATTATCTCTTTTCCATGTCTAATATTAGATAAACTAGCACAACCACATTATATATACTAATGTGTTTGATATATGCCGATAGGCGTATATAAAATAGATTTACAACCACATTCACCAATGTGGTTGATATACGCCGATAGGCCTATATCCACTACCCAGCACATAAATTTATATATCAATAAATATTATATATTTATGATTAAAATCACCAAAATATTTTATATATACTAATAATATTTATTCATATATTAATAATATTATAATATTTATTAATAATATATATTAAAAATATTTATTAATAATATTTATTAATATATTAATAATATTAATATTTATTCATATATTAATAATACTAAAATATTTATTAATAATATATATTAATAATAAATAAAATTATAATATTTATTAATAATATATATTAAGGCTCCAGCCTCAGGGACTCACGCCCTGCTGGCTCTATTCGATCGGCCTCCCCCTTTCTGGATCTACTTGGATCCGCTCCTCCCTATCTGTTCTTGCCTCGGGGCCTCAAGCCTCTACTAGATCTGATTGGATCCATCCCAGCTCTTCTTCGTCTCTGAGATGCTTCGCCTCCTGCTGTTGCATAGCGCAGATTGGGTTTGTTGCAGTTGATCAGATCTGCTCTCTTCTAGACCATGGAGACCCAGGGATCGCCCCCTCGTTCCTTCGTAGTCTTCTCCCCCTGACGCAGAAGCTGCCTTCACTTTGTTGCTAGCTTCTTTGCCTAAGAATAAGAAGTATGAAGCCGCCAAGCTTGTCAAAAATATTGCTGATGTTCCTGAGTTAAACCTTCCTCCTGAGGGCCTGATCCAGGTCACTTTGTCCCTGGCAGATCATGCTCTGGTGGGTCAATTTACGGGTCTTTGGCCCTCGCCAAAAACACCGGAGAACTAGGTAGTCAAGAACTGAATCCCGTTGATCAAGAACAAAGTCACTTCATACTTCCTGGGAAGAGGCTACTTCCTGTTTGAGTTCAACACTAAGGAAGACAAAGACTTGATCTTCAGGAATGGGCCCTATTTCATGGGACCCCAAGGTCTCTATCTCAATAAATGGACCCCTGACTTCGATCATGCCATGGATGTCCCGACGGCAGTCCCTGTCTAGGTTCAGCTCCCAAATCTCCCAGTGCACTGTTGGAACTGGGATTCCCTAAAGCATATAGGTAATGCCTTGGGAAAGTTCATTGACAGAGAAAACCAAAATGACCAGTATAACTGCGCTCGAATATGTGTCGAGGTAGACTTAGAGGTGGGACTTCCGGAGACTATCAAAATAAATGTTGGTAGTTGGACGCATGTGCAAGTGCTGGACTACGAGCAGCTCCCTTTCAAATGCCGTAAATGTCATATCTATGGACATTTTTCTAGAGGGTGTCCGAACAAAGGGGAAGTAGAGAAAGGGAAGGATGATGGTTGGAATCAAGTTAAGAGGCCAAATACCTCTCACAAGAAATCTGGGGCCCCAAATGGCCAAGGCCCCCAGCCTGCCTCTGCCCAAAATGGACCTACGCCAAAAATTCAAGAAAACAGGTATGAGATCTTAAGCTCTGCAGAAGAGGTTCCCCAAGAAGAGGATAGGCAAGATAAAACCTCAAAAAAAAGGACCTCAGTAGGATCAAGACCTGAAGAAAGTGCTACAGCAAGAAATAATGAAAAACAAACAAAAGCCTCCAAGGAGGAACAAGACTCAGAGGAGTCAGAGGAGGAAGGAGAAATAGGATATATGCAGACATCGGTCAGAAGATCATCAAGGGGCCGAAAATCTGCTAGAGAAAAAAGAGATCAGGAAACCTACAAAGACAAGCTTTAGGGTAGTCAGCCCACTCTGGAGAAACTCCTTGGCAAAAATCCGAAGATGACTAAAAACCAAGCACAGGGCTCCAAGGGGGCCCATCATCACAAAAATAAATGATGAAGATTGTCTCCTGGAATTGCAGAGGAATGGGGAGTAAGGTGAAAGAAGAAGCAACGAGAAGCCTTATAAGAAGATAAGCCCCAGATATTCTTCTGATTCGGGAGACCAAAATGGAGGGCAATGAGTTTCTCCAAATCAGCAAAAATTTTGGAAGGGAGGCAAAGGTCAAGCAGTTTCAGCACGGGGAGCCTCTGGGGGGCTGGGCTCTCTCTGGAATCCTTCCAAGTATATTTTGGTCACAGAGATCCATAATACCCACTGGTTGTTCTTGAAGTTACAACCTGTGGACTCGAGGGAGATATTCTGCATTTTTAATGTCTATGTCCCAGCAAATATAGGGGAGAAAAGGGATTGTTGGGACTCCATCAAACAATTGTCAGAGTCAGAGAATTTGGAAAACATCATTGTTGCAGGAGATTTAAATATCACTTTGCGCATGGAGGAAAAGCAAGGAGGCATTATCATAAGGGATCTAGCAAGGGAGTGGGTGGAGGATCTCATGCAGGACTGGGATCTGCTCGATATCTCTCCAGAAAATGTTAAGTACACCTGGTCCAATAAAAGAATAGGCCCCGGCCACATTGTTGCTATACTTAATAGATGTTTGGTGCAGAGCTCTTTCCTTTTGCTAGGCTTAGAATCCAAATTGAATATCCTTCCTTGCAGTGTTTTAGATCATAAGCCTATTATGCTTGAGATCTTAGATCACAAGGATTTATGCCCCATACCTTTCAGATTCAATCCACTCTGGGTCAAAGAACCTGAGTTTCTGAATTTGGTTCAGGATAGTTGGAAATTGCCGGTGAAGGGTTCACTTTTCTTCATCTGGGAAGAAAATCTTAGAAGACTGAAAGCTGCTCTTAAATCATGGACCAAATCCCTCCCTAACCCTGCAAAAGAGAGAAAGCAGGCCCAAGGCAGACTTGCTAAGCATCATGCCCAAAGTGAAGATGTAGAAATCACTAAAGAAGTGTTAGATAAGGAAGTTGAGCTACAAAAAATTTTCCATAAATCTTGCCTTTCGGAGGGAGAGCATTGGAGACAAAATTCTAGGAGTTTATGGCTTAAAGCAGGAGACAGAAACTCTGCCTTCTTCCAAAAACAAGCTCAAGCTAGAAAGAGCTTCAACTCTATTGCAGAAATCAAGGAAGGGAACTCGACTCACAAAGATTTTGGGAGCATCAAGAAAGCAGCTTTCAATCACTTCAAAAATATGTACAGTGAAGAAGGAGTGACTAACCCAAACTCCAAATTCTTGGAGGCGGTTCCTCCTAAGATCTCCCCTTTAATGAATCAGCACCTTGAAGCTAAGATCACTATAAAAGAAATAAAAGATGCTCTCACGACATGGAGCCTGACAAAGCCCCAGGCCCGGATGGCTTCACTGCGAGATTCCTCCAAACCTGTTGGCAGATTGTGGAGAAAGACCTCTACAAAATGATGTTGAAATCTCAAAATTTCCAGAAAATAGGGGGCAGCACTAACTCTGCCTTCCTTGCCCTCATTCCCAAGGAAAAGGGCACTAAGGCATTCAATCGGTTCCACCCCATCTCTCTTTGTAACATTGGATATAAATTAATCATAAAGGTGATCGCAAATAGACTAAAAGGCATCCTCCCCGCCATCATTCTAGAGAATCAAGTTGGGTTTGTTCAGGGGAGACAGCTTGCTGACAATTTCATCCTAGTTCAAGAGGCGATTCATTCGAGCCAACAACGCAAAGAGAAAGGTATGGTAATTAAACTAGACTTGGCAAATGCTTTTGATCATGTTAGACTGAGTTTTCTTTGGGAAGTCTTGCATAAATTTGGCTTTGGAATGAGCTTTATCAATTGGATTCGAGCTTGTATAGTCGATCCCTGGATCGCTCCCTTGGTGAACGGGAGAGAAACTGACTTTTTCAAAACTTCAAGAGGGCTTAGGCAGGGTTTCCCCCTCTCTCCGCTTCTCTTTGTCCTCCATGTTTATGTCCTGAGTTTCTATCTAGATAAGAAACTGGTTGATCAAGAGATCCTGGGGCTCAACATTGCCAGAGGGGTAAAAAATGTAAATCATACACTGTTTGCTAATGATACCCTCTTGTTAGGGGTTGCCTCTGTCTGATCCACCTTAAGGTTCAAGGAAGTTTTGGATGATTACAGTGAAGCTACAGGAAACAGTTTAAACAAAGGTAAATGCAAAGTTTTTTGTTGGAATATCTCTACCTCCATTCTCTCTGCCATCTCTAGAACTCTTGGCTTTTTGCCTCCCTCAGTTGGTCCTCTTTTACCTATCTAGGCCTTCCTATCTTCCGTAAATTGGCTTAAAACAGAGATTGGATCCCTCTGTTGGATAAATTCAAGGCAAAAATTCAAGCATGAGGATTATCATGGTTAAGTCTCGCCGGCAAAACTGTTCTCATCAAATCTGTTCTCAGTAGTCTCCCCATCTTTCAATTCTCTGTAATCCTATCTCCTATTGGCATCATCAAGAAAATGGAAGCCTTCATATGCAAAATCTTCTGGAAAGGTGGCAATCACAATGACAGGAAAATCCCTTTGGTAAGCTGGGATAAAATCTATAAGCCTCTGAATGAAGGAGGCATAAACTTCAAAAATATCAGTCTCCAAAACACAGCCATGGGAGCCAAGATTTTCTGGAGAATCATTGGTCCTCACCCAGGTTGGGTGCAAAGAGCTTTTTGGAGGAAGTACTTCACGGGGACGCGGAAAAGATGCCTAGACAATCCACTGCCCACCACTGGATCGCAATTGATTAAACTATGTCACAAATCAGCTCCTTTAATTAAACACAGAGCGTACTGGATACCTGGAAACGGTAAAGAAGTCAAGCTATGGGATGACAGCATCATGATGCATCCCCCACTGTCAAGCTTCAGTTCACTGCAAGCGCTACGATTGTGGTTGGATAGAGCTGGCTACGTTACACTATGGGACATTTCGCTGTGGGCTGGCAGCAATTGGCTGCGTTGGAACCTACTATCCGTTCCTCTTGAGCTGAACCAAGAACGCAACCTCCTCCTCACGTTGTTGAATGGTAAGGCACCTCTGCACGTTGGGAGGAAGGACGCCCATGGTTGGGGGGCCGCCCTAGGGCTGTATATAGTAGCGCAGGGGTATAAAAATTTGCAAGAGCGCCCCCACGTCCCTCCATACCCTGCTGTGTGGAAGGGTCTTTGAAAATACAAGACCGTGCCAAAGGTGGACTCCTTCTACTGGCTGTTATGCCACAAAGGAATTCTAATAGAAGACAGGTTAAAGAAGAAAGGTTTTCAAGGTCCCTCACGCTGTCATTTGTGCTGTGACAGTGAAGAGAATGCCTAGCGCATTATGTTAGACTGCAAATATTCAAAATAAATCTGGCAGAATCTCTTGAGACATTGGAAAAGAATATTCATCTTACCAACGACTATCTCTGATTTATTTTCAAACTGGCGAAACTTCTATCCAGAAATGCTCCCAAAAAACGAAAGTTTTAACGCTGCATGGCTCTCCTTACCAAAATTTACCTACTGGAAAATTTGGCTTGAGAGAAATAGAAGAGTCTTCAGAGATGAAAGCTTAAATCTGCAGTTCACCATCATCAAAATAAAAATTCTATGGAAAGAAATTCTTGGCGAGCACTTGTTGAACTCGAATCTAAGTCAGCAGGACTTAGACTGGGGCGCTTCATTGGATCTCCAATTATCTAGAGAAACAAGGCATCATAAGGATACAAAAGAGTGGCAATTCAGAGGGAAGGAGAATGAACTATCTGATTTTCTCATCAGGCAATCCACATTTACCCTGTTCTTCGATGGATCAGTGAAAGGTAACCTTGGATTGGATGGGGCAGGAGGAGTTATAAAGAACAAGGATGGCAGAATTGTGACTAAGTACGCTTGGGGATTAGGGCAATCCACCAGCATCCAAGTTGAAGCCTTGGCACTTTTCCAAGGTCTCAAGCAAGCCAAGGCCATTGGTCTAACAGATGTAAATATTATAGGAGATTCTCAGTCCATTATTAAAGTCTTATTGGAGGATTCCTCTCCTGCAGATCTTAGATTGGCAAGAGTGGTTTCAAGAATCAGAATTCTGGTGAAATCTCTTCAAATTGCAAACCTCCTTCATGTTTTGAGGGGGAACAATAAAGACGCTGACCTGGAAGCTAACAGAGCGGTGCCACTTCCCGCGGGCTCTCTCTTGAAAGATGGAATTGAGGAGTGGGACTCCATACCATAAAATTGACTCATGTTTTACTGCATTATACTAAAATACCTTTTTTGTATATTCAAAATAGGAAAAATAACAGGGATAGATCCTCTAGTTTCAAGTAAGAAACGTGGGTTTCCAAATTTTGGGGCCTATGAACAGCTAGTGGAAGAAAGTCCAAGGGCTTTGCCTGACTTATTGTAACCAGTTAAAGGCATTTTGGCCAAATATCTAATATAAATCCATACCCATTTTTGTAAAAAAGAAATAATATATATTAATATATATTATATCATAGTTGGTTATATTATTAATAATACATATTAATAATATTGTAATATTATTGATATATATTATTAATAAATATTATAATATTTATTAATAATATATATTAATAATATTATAATATTTATTAATAATGTATATTAATAATATTAATAATATAATAAATAATAAATATTAATAATATTAATATTTATTGATATATATATATTTTTTTTTTACAGAAACATTTAGTATGGTGTATTGATTCCTAGCATGAATGCCTTAATTCAGATTACAAGATGCAAGGGCAATGCCCAGATTTTCTCTCCGGCCAGGAACAAAATGGCCCTTTCACTTATAAGCCAGCGATTTTTACAAGCAATAATATGACCATTCTCCGCTTTCTTTCCGAATTTGAAGATACAAACAAACTGCTTCAATAAAAGACTGTAAAACATATTAAATAGAAAGTTAGGGGATGGGATCCCAGCCTTCATCTCCATCTCTTAGAAGGACTCTGAGGGAGAGGAGAACAGCTTTGTTGGATTCAGCATCAGCATCTTTGTTGTTATCTCTCTTTACATGAAAGAAATTCAAGCTCTGAAAGGAATTCGACAAAGAGCTAATTCTGCTCATCAATCTTGAGAATCTTAAGTCTGAAGGTGAAGATCTGTCCACAATGGTTTGAATTATGGACTGGGAGTCACCAAAAACAATTACATATTTGATACCAAGAAATTTGAGTTTCTTAAGACCTTGGAGAATAGCCAGCGCTTCGGCTTGAATGCTGGTGTTGAAACCCACACCCCAGGCATATCTGAGCACAGTTCTACCTTCAGCATTTTTGACAATACCACTTGCTCCAGAAATTCCTGGATTTGCTTTTGCTGCCCCATCAAAGAAGAGGACAGTTCGTGCCAGCTTTGTGCAAAACTCAGAAAATTCTGTTGCATTGACCCGAATTTTCCAGTCTTTGAGAGGAGTGAGAGGCCTTTCAATGTCTTTTAAATGGAGGTCGAGCATAGCACTCCATTCAAAATCATGCTCACTCAGATCTGCCCCATCCAGTTGGTCTCCCAAGCAATATTTTAGCTGGATTTTAATTTTGACCAAGACTATCCGGGGATCTTTCTTTTTGTCTCTGAAAATCCTCTGGTTTCTTTCAAGCCATATTTGCCAGCATATTATTTTAGGGAGTGTGAGCCAGGCTGCTCTGATATGTTTATTCTTAGGGGTGATTCCTGGTTACTTAAGCATCCATTTTGAGAACAGGTCGGAGAGGTGAGTGGGTAGAAGAAATCGATACTCCAGGGGCCTAAGATCGCTTGCCAAATCTTTGCAGAAAAGTTACAATTAACCATCAGATGGATGGCAGATTATTCATTTTCTCCACACAGCAAGCATCTAGAAGGCCAAAGATAACCTCTTTTCTGGAGTCTGTCATCAGTCAAAATTCTCTTATGGCAAAGAAGCCAGCGGAAGGTGTCAATTTTAGGGATCGAAGTCTGCGACCATAGCCCCTTCCAAGGCTCCAGATCAGGAGGGATGTGAGGATGTAAAAGCAACTGGTTGTATCCCTGCGAGACAGTGTAACGCCCAGGGATCGATCCCTAGCCACGAATGTCAGATTTCCTTCTGTTTATTGGGGCCTTGCCTTTTAAGTGAGCAAGGAATATTGCGCACTCGTTATTCAAGTTCTGTGGCACCTATAATTTAATCCAACACTGCCAAACATCGCCCTCCCAATGAGAAATGTCCCACAGAGATTTGAAACTAGCTCTGGTCATCCAATCTCTCAGCAAAACCAGAGAATTGTCATCTGCCAGGGGATCGCAGTCCATGATACGATCCTCCCAAATTCTGATACGTTTGCCATTACCTGGGATCCAGTGCGCATGGAGGCTAATTAAAGAGTATGCTTTAGCACAGATTTTGTGGATCATCGAGCCAGAGTTTGAAATTGGATTGTCTAGACACCATTTTCTCTGCCCTCAGAAGTATTTTTTCCACAGCGCTAGCTGAGCCCATCCCAGCTTTGGGGCTATAATCCTCCATAACAGCTTCACACCCAACGCAACATTTTGTGTGCTAATACTCTTGAATTTCAAGCCGCCTTCCATTCTGGACAAGGAGATTTTATCCCAGCTAATTAAAGGGATTTTCTTCTCATTCGATTTTCCGCCTTTCCAGAAGAATTTTCTGATGTGATCCTCCATTTTTCTCATAATTCCATTTGGGGCCAGCATAACTGCAAACTGATAGATAGGGAGGCTATTTAAAACATATTTTATGAGCACTGTCTTTCCTGCCAGATTGAGCCAATTGTATCCCCAGGATTGGATCTTGGATTTGAATTTTTCCAGCAGATGTAGCCAGTCTCTGCTGAGGGCACATTTTTGGAAAATGTGGAGCCCCAAATACTTGAAGGATGACCATGAAGAGGAGGCAGCGAAACCAAAACAGCAGGAGATGGCTTGGAGAGTGTTGGTTGTAGTGTTCCAGCAGTAGATATGACATTTGCCTTTGTTGAGATTGCTTCCCGAGCCTTCGCAATAACCATCCACCACCTCTTTAAATCTTTTAGCCGAGAGCACAGTAGCTGCACCCAGCAAAAGGGAATTATCAACGAATAACGCATGATTTATATTTTTTACACCTCTTACAATGCACAAGCCCATTATCTCTTGATCTTGCTACTTCTTATTCAAGAGGAAGCTGAGAACAGAAGCTTGGAGGACAAAGAGCAGGGGAGAAAGTGGACACCCTTGCCTCAATCCTCGAGAAGCTTTGAAGAAATTCGTAGCCCTCCCATTCACCAAAGGAGCTATCCAAGGATCACTTATACAATACTAAATCCAGTTAATAATTTTAGAGCCAAAGCCAAACTTGTGCAAAACATCCATTAGGAATCTATGTCTCACCCTGTCAAAGGAATTTTCTAGATCTAATTTGACAACCATTCCTTTCTCTTTTCGGAGAAGGCTAGAGTGGATCGCCTCTTGAACCAGTATGAAGTTGTCCACAATCTGTCTTCCCTAAATAAAACCTCCCTGGTTCTTCGGAATAATGTCTGGAAGGATGGTTTTTAATCTGTTTGCAATCACTTTTGTTATCAGCTTGTATCCTATATTACATAGGGAGATAGGTCAAAATCTGCTGAAGGTGTTGGCGCGTTTCTCCTTGGGGATGAGGGCAAGGAACGCCGAGTTGGTGCTTCACCCAATTTTCTAACAGTCTTGTGATTTCCGTACCATTCTGCATAAATATTTTTCTACAATCTGCCAACAGGACTAAAGGAATCTAGCAGTAAAGCCATCCGGGCCTAGGGCCTTATCTGGCTCCATTGCAAAGAGGGAATTTTTTATTTCAGAATTAGTGACTTCTGCTTCCAAGTACTGATTTTTTATGGGGGAGATGATGGAGGGCACCTCATTCACCAAATTTGGATTATACCCCAAACACTCCTCTTCACTATACAGATTTTTGAAGTGAAGGAAAGCAGCTCTTTTTATGCTTCGGATATCTCTATGTTTGAAGGTCTCTTCCTTGATTTTTGAGATGGAATTGACGCACTTCCGAGCTTGGGCTTGTTTATGAAAGAAGGAGGAGTTCCTATCTCCCGCCTTAAGCCAAAGACAATGAGATTTAACTCTCCAATACTCTTCCTCTGCCAAGCTTGCCTTGTGAAGTTTTTGTTGAAGGTCAGCCTCCTTGTCTACGATTTCTTTAGTGATCTCTTCATTTTCCGATCTCATATGATGAATCTCGAGACATTCTTGGATCTTTTTCCTTTCCACTGTAGGATTTGGAAGGGATTTTACCCAAATTTTTATCGCATCTTTCACTCTTTTGAGTTTTTCCTCCCATACAAAGAAGGCAGAACCCTTGACTGATTGATTCCAGCACTCTTTTACCAGATGCATGAAGGAATGTTCCTTGACCCATTGAGGACTGAATTTAAATGGGATAGGGCCTTGGTCGAAATGGGCCAGAATCTCTAGTTTAATGGGTCTATGATCGAAAACGCTGCAAGGGAGAATATGCATTCTAGATTCTAGACCAAGGAGGAGAAAAGAGCTTTCAACAAGAAATCTATCTAACCTTGCAGCAATATGTCCCAGACCGAGTCTTTTTTTGGACCAAGAGTACTTACCCAAGGAAGGCTTGATGTCGATCATATCCCAATCCTGTAGCAGATCCTCCACCCATTCCCACGCTGGATCCCTTACAATGCTTCCACCTCACTTTTCAGTCAACAATAAAGTGAGGTTGAGATCCCCTGCAATGATGATATTTTCCAAATTTTCAGAGTCTGCTAGTCTTCTAATGGAGTCCCAGCAGAACTTTTTCTCCCCTGTGCTGACAGGAGCGTACACATTAAAGAGGCAGAGGATCTCATTTGTGTCAACGTGCTGCAGTTTTGAAAATAGCCAATGGGTATTTAAGACCTCTTTGATCCTTGAGTATTTGTTGCCATTCCAAATAGTGCCCAGGCCTCCTGAGGCACCTCTAGCAGAGACTGCTTGACGTTCACTTTTTTTCCACAGTTTCTTGCTAATATGGAGGAAGTCTTTGTCCTCCATTTTAGTCTCATGGATGAGGAGTATATCAGGAGATTTTGTTCTTATAAGGCTTTTGACAACTTCTTCTTTTATTCTGCTCCCCATACCCCTACAATTCCAGGAGATGATCTTCATCACTTGCTTTTGGGATGGTGAGCTCCCTTAGAGCTCTGAGACTAGTTTCTGGTCATCTTCGGAGTTTTTGCCAAGAGTTTCTCTAGGGTTTTTGGCTTCCCTGGAGTTTGTCTTTATAGGTTTCCTGATCTCTTTTTTCACGAGCAGATTTTCAGCCTCTCATTGATCTTCTAGCCGAGGTTTTCGAATCCCCTATTTCACCTTCTTCTTCTGAGTCCTCCGAGACTTGCACTTCCTCAGTCTCTTCTACGTGTATCTCTTTCGATCTGTCTGCATTACTTTCTACATGCTTTGATCCCAAGGGGGACTCTTTGTGGGGCAAGTCTTCCTTCTGCTTCTCGGATTCTTGGATATCTTCTTTTACTGAGCTTAGCTGAGAAAAATTGTTCCCTTGATCTTCCATGAAGGGAGTTTGAGTAACAGGGGTTGACTGAGGGCCCTTGCCATTTGAGTTTCCAGATCTAGGGGTTTTATGGGCAGTTTTGGTCCTTTTGACATGATTCCATCCTTCTTCCTTGCCTTTCTCCACTTCACTGTTCATTGGGCAGCCTCTAGCAAAATGGTCGTAGACATGGCATTTCCGGCATTTAAACGGGAGTTGCTCATAGTCCAGCTTTTGAACGTGAGTCCAGCTGCCGACCCTGATTTTTATTGCCTCAGGCAAGCCAACCTCTAGATCTACTTCAACACAAATTCTAGCACAGTCATATTGGTCTTTAATGTTTGCTCGATCGATAAATTTTCCCAATGTGTTCTCGATATGCTTGAGGGACTCCCAATTCCAAAAATGCACTAGCAGATTGGGCAGCCTCACCCACACAGGAACGGTTATAGGGACGTCAACTGCTGGGTTGAAATCGGGCGTCCACTTGTTAAGATACAGGCCGTGAGGGCCCATGAAATAGGGACCATTCTGGAAAATCAGGTTCTTATCCTCCTTATCCAAGAATTCAAACAGAAAGAATCCCCTCCCTAGGAAATACGAAGTAACTCTGTTTTTATCAACGGCACCCAATTCCTTGAAACCTAGCTCTCCGTAGATTTGGGGGAGGGCCAGAGGCCTGTGAACTAACCCACCAAAGCACGTTTAGCTAAAGAGGGCGACCTGGATCGGACCCTCAGGCGAGAGCGAAATCTCTGGGATATCTTCCAAACGTTTAACAAACTTTGCAGCCTCGGATGCTTTCTTCTTCGGCATAGTGGCCAGAAGCTTGAGGAAAGCTTCTGCATCAGACGAGGGAGGTGGAGGGGGAAGAATCTGGGCTACGCCCAGAGCCTCCATAGCAGCAACGGAGCCCTAGCTTAGGCGATGGCAGAAACGCGCGCGCTGCCTGATCTCAGCTCCAAAAAACAATTCTTTATTGATATATTAATAATATTATAATATTTATTAAGGCCCGCTTAGTTGAAGAATAATACTGGAGATTGAAATATCGAAATCTCTGGCTCAAAGCAGGGGACAGGAATTTTTCTTTTTTCCACAAACAAGCCCAGGCCAGGAAATGCTTCAACACTATTTCTGAGATTAAGGAGGACAACGGCACCCACAAGGATTTTGAAGACATTAAAAAAGCAGCCTCTTCTCACTTTCAAAACTTGTATAGTGAGGATAAGGACTCGGATCATCTCCCAGATCTACTTGACATTATTCCTTCTGCAATCTCTCCTCGTATGAACGAGATCATTGAGGCCAAAGTCACCAAAGACGAAGTCAAAAAGGCCCTTTTTGATATGGAACCGGATAAGGCCCCTGGGCCGGATGGCTTTCCTGCCAGGTTTTTTCAAGTTTGTTGGTCGATTGTCGAAAAGGATCTGCTCAAAATGGTTCAAAAATCCCAAAATACTCAGAAAATTGGAGGCAGCACAAACTCCGCTTTCTTAGCCCTCATTCCCAAGGAAAAAGGCGCCAACAATTTCAGCAGATTCTGCCCGATTTCCTTGTGCAACACAGGTAACAAGCTAATCACCAAAGTAATTGCAAACAGATTGAAGCTCATTCTCCCCAAGATTATTCCGGAGAATCAAGGAGGCTTCATCAAAGGAAGGCAGATCGTGGACAACTTCACCCTTGTTCAAGAGGCAATTCATTCAAGCCTTCTTCGAAAAGAACAAGGTATGGTGATTAAACTAGATTTAGCAAATTCTTTTGATCGAGTTAATCATAGCTTTCTTTTAAAATTCATGAGCAAGTTTGGTTTTGGAGAAAAGTTCATCAAATGGATCCGGGCTTGTATCTCGGAACCATGGAATTCCCCTCTTGTAAATGGAAGAGCCACTGATTTCTTCAAAGCTTCGAGAGGGCTAAGGCAGGGGTGTCCCCTCTCCCTCTGCTCTTTGTCATCCAAGCCTCTGTTCTTAGCTTCCTATTAGACAAAAAGATGCAAGATCAAGATATTAATGGACTGTGTATTGCAAGAGGGGTCAAAAATATAAACCATGCCTTATTTGCAGATGACACTCTGCTTTTGGGTGTTGCCTCTCTTTCCTCTGCCTCTAAATTCAAAGCAGTTTTGGATGATTTCAGTGAAGCCTCAGGCAGCGTTGTCAATAAGAGCAAATGTCATATCTTCAGCTGGAACACTTCGCCCAGATTGCTCTCCGCTATTTCTATATGTTTGGGTTTTGCAGCCTCCTCTACTTGGACCTCTTTCAAATATTTGGGCCTTCCTGTGTTTCTTAAGAGACCTGCAAGCAAAGATTGGCTCCCTCAGCTTGAGAAATTCAAGTCTAGGATCCAAGCCTAGGGTTTTTCCTGGCTCAACGCTGCTGGAAAATCTGTCCTTATTAAATTTGTGCTTACCAGCCTTCCTCTTTTTCAATTTGTTGTGCTTCTTGCTCCGGAAAACATATTAAAAAAAATGGAAGAGTTCATGCGGAGGTTTTTTTGGAAGGGTGGAAAACAGAATGATCACAAGATTCCTCTTATCAGTTGGGAAACCATCTCCAGGCCAATTTGGGAGGGAGGTTTTAATTTCAAAAACCTCTGCCAGCAAAATGTGGCTATGGCAGCTAAGATTATATGGAGGATCATTGCGCCCAAGCCAGGCTGGGCCCAACTGGCTCTCTGGAAAAAGTACTTCAGAGGTCCTCGTTCTAGCTGTTTAGGCAATGTGACTCATTTGCCTAATTCGTCTTTTCTCAAACTGTATGCTAAAGCTGCTCCTCTAATCAATGAACACTCATACTGGATCCCTGGAAATGGCAAAAAGATCAATATTTGGACTGATAAAATCATGAATAAGGACCCAATTGAAGACAGAGCCTCCATCAGAGCGCTGCGTTGTCGGATGGATAGAGAGGGGTTGTGTTCGTTGTGGGATATTTCCCTTTGGAGCGATTCTGTTTGGGCGGGCTGGAAACGTATTGAGGTGCCGGTTCATCTGGCCAATGAATGGTCCACGCTGCTCGACCTCCTCCATGGCTTGGCCCCCACGCGCATGAGAAAAAGAGATTCAAAAGGCTGGGGGTCGAATGCAAGTGGCTACTCTGTCTCCATAGGCTATGCCAAGCTGAAAGAAAGGCCATACGTCCCACCTAACCCTGCACCTTGGCAGGGTGTCTGGCGTTTTCCTTCTTGGCCCAAAGTCGATTTTTTTGCTTGGGTTCTCTGCCATGGCAAGATCCTTACGTATGATATTCTGCAAAGAAAAGGGTTTTACGGTCCCTCCATCTGCTCGTTGTGCAACGAAAATGCAGAGACAGCAGTCCACTTAATCCTCGATTGTAATTTTTCTAAGCAAATCTGGTGTTCCTTTATTCACAATTTGGATTCCAACTTTTTTCTCCCTCGTTCCATTGCTGATCTTTTTTCTAATTGGGTAAACAGATACCCTGGCCCTCCTCCCAAAAATCAGATAATCAAAACTGCATGGGCTGTCCTGCCAAAGGTTATTTGTTGGCAAATCTGGCTAGAACGCAACAGAAGAATCTTCAGAAATATTAAACAGAATCACAAAGTCTTAGAAATCAAGATTAAATTCCATTTAAAGGAGTGCTTGGCAGATATAAAATACGACTCCAATCTCAGCCAACAGGACATTGCTTGGGGATCATTCCTTGACCTACATTTTTAGCCAGCAGTTAGAATCGCTCCTCCTCTTAAAGACTGGCAAATAAGGAAACCTGAATCTGACTTTAAAGATTGGCTCAATTCGCACTCAAGGCACTCTCTCTTTTTTGATGGAGCAGCAAAGGGAAATCTGGGCAAAGTTGGTGCAGGAGGTGTTGTTGTTAGTCCAACTGGGGAAAAAATTCACTCCTTTGCTTGGGGGCTTGGACTTTCATCCAGCATCCAAGCTGAGGCTTTGGCCCTCTATCAAGGCCTCAAGTTCCTCAAAGATTTAAGTATAAGTGAAGCTAACGTTATAGGTGATTCCCAGATTATTATAAACGTAATGGTTTCCAATTCTCAAGCCTTGGATCTCAAACTGGCAAGGCTAATATCCAGAATTAAGGCTTTGGAAAACGCTTTTCAGAACTTGAACTACTTTCATGTGCTGAGAACTCATAACAAAGAGGCGGACACTGAAGCCAACAAAGCTGTCCTCCTTTCAGCCGGGGTCAAGATGAAAGACGAAGAAGAATCCTGGGAACCCATCCCTTAAGATGATTGTTGACATGTTTTACTGCTTGCTCTTAAATAAATTTGTTTGTATCTTCAAGCTGGGAAAAATCTCTAAAATCAAATTTATAGATTTCTTATCAAGGAAGAAGTCTTCAAGTTTCAGCTGCATTCTCATTCTTAGCATTGAGATGCATCAGGATTTAGACATCCTCATTGTAATCAAATTTTCGGCTTTCAGGCCAAGATGAATATAAATACAACAT